>OX377618.1:66454520-66654422 GCA_947397865.1 Polietes domitor | reverse complement strand
TAGGATGGAGGTATACTAACTTTATCATTACGTTTGAATCACCATGTAATATCGACTTGGTACCCTATAAAGTATATATATTCTTGATCGTCATAAAATTCTGATACGATCTAGCCACGTCTGTCCGTCTGTTGAAAGCTCGCTAGCATCTAAACGAAATGAGCTAGGACGTCCAAATTTGACATAAATGTGTCTTATAGTTGTAGGTTGGCTGGGATTGAAAGTGGGCAAAATCGGAATTTTGAAAAATATTTTTATTTTGCGGTCATTTGGTTGGTACTATTCTTATCCCACGTTTCTACTTAACCCCCTTAAAAGTACGAATTCGAAAATCTCTTTATTTTGAGTGTCTACGCAATTAACCTATTTTCAAATGCTCTCTTCTGTTGTTATCTAAAAATTAAATTTTCTTACTATCTTGGCATATCATTATTAGACAGCGGATTTCTATGCAAAATCATATTTTAAACGGATGGTTATAATTGAATGCCGTCTTCTTACAAATGAGTTTACTTATAAGTCATTTTAATAAACCGATATAACCAATTTTATGTCAGTATATCTTGCATAGCAATATGCATATTTTATATACTTGAGTGTTAAAAATGGAATTTGCATAAAAATTCGCTGTCTAATCATTATTAATTATTTGTATGCCCTCCTCCTCCAGGATGGGGGCATATTCACTTTGTCATTCCGCTTGTAGCATCTTGAAATATTCAACGGAGACCCCATAAAGTATATATATTCTGTATCCTGGTAAAATTCTAAGACGATTTAGCCATGTCCGCCTGTCTGTCTGTCCGTTGAAAGCACGCTAGCTTCCGAATGAAATGAGCTAGGAGGTTGAAGTTCATTTTTGAAGAGCTTAATTATTAAATTATTATATTCCTTCATGGACCTCAGAATAGACTCAAAAGAAGCATATTTAGATCTATGAAATGGAATATTAAACAAGTAAGAAGGCGTTAAGTTCGGCCGGGCCGAATCTTATATACCCTCCACCACGGAGTGCATTCCACAGTATTACCAGCAGATTAAAGGATGTCGACATATAAGTACAGAACCATATTACGAAAATTGTGATATGTTTATGCGCATTACTATATTTGATTACTATTTCAAACTAGAATGTATACTTATGCGCACTGTTTAAAATCTACTACTATAAATGAATACAATGCTGTAATTGTGAAAGTGAACATGCCCAAAATATTAGGCGATTGTCAGTTGCCATTAGGGAGAAGCATTTTCAGATACAGACAAAGTGGCTGCATTATTTTGATAAGAAAAGTACAAATTTTAAGATATCCCCATTCGCCCCATTCTCCGCCCAAATGTACAAATTTCGAGAAAAAAAACCTTATTGTTCCGAGTCTTCATAGTCAGAACACCGAATACACACCGAATTTCATAATATCAACTTCAGCGGTTTGGAAGGTCCTACTTTTATCCCTCTTTTTCAATTATATCCCTTAAACTTACGAATTTCGAAAAATTCCTCTATTTAACGTGTATATGCAATTAGAGTTATGTACACACCGAATTTCATGATTCTAGCTGTTGTCGTATCATTGGTACCATATTTTATCCATTTTTGTCCCATTTCGTCCGCTAAAACATTTATTTTCTTTGTGGTGCTTCCAAGCTACAAGAGGAATGTCCGCAACAAATTTCAAATGTATGAAAATCAGAAATTTAATTAATAGGCCAAGGCTACCAATATTTGTATTATATATATATATATATAATGGAAATAATACTTCTATTCATAAAGTAAATTTAAGTCAGCAATCATAAATACCCTAAATATTGGGGTATAGAGAGTGTATTTTCAGCTGCAGTCCTTTGGTTGGTTGTATTTCCATCTATTTTAAATTCAAAAGTATACATTTTGAAAATACCTTATCTTTCACGTACGCAGTATAGGACAACTTTATGATTCTACCATTTTTTGTCGTAAAAGCAACAAAATAAAGTACTAATTTGAAAAAAAAAATTATTTTTCGTGGCTATGCACTCAGAGGAATGTATATACCCAATTCCATGATACTATCTGCGGCCATTTTGTTGGTACCATTTTTATCCCCTTTTTCGCATTTTACTCCTTAAAAGTACGACTTTCGAAAATTTCATCATTCTAGCTGTAGCCTTTTAGTTGGTACCATTTTTATCCCTCTGCTCCCATTGAATCCCTTGAAAGTACGAATTTGGAAAAACGTTTTTTTTCGTGTCACTCAGTCAGAGGAATGTTTACCGCGAATTTCATGGTTCTAGCTGCATCCATTTGTTTGGTACAATTTGTATCCCATTTTTCAATTTTTCACCCTAAAAGTAAGAATTTCGAAACTTTTCTTTATTTTATGTGTCTACGCAATCAGAAGAATATATACACCGAATTTCATTATTCTATGTGCAGCCGTTTGGTTGGTACTATTTTTATCCCTCTATCCCCATTTAACCCCTTTCATAAATCCATGTTGGATTCAGATAAAAATCGGCAAGCAAAAGAGAATAACTTATCATAGACTAAGTGTTCAAATAACTTGGCAACATTGGCTAATTTAGAAATTGTCCTATAATTGCAAATGTCCCCCTTAGGACCAGATTTATGAATTGGAGTAATAGCGGAAATTTCCCAGCAATCTAAACAGAAGCCAATATTTAAAGAATAATTTAAGATATACTGCAATGAGAAGCTGACAGAAGATGAACATTTATTTAGAAATAAAGCTGAAATACCATCAGTATCTAACCTTGCAGATTCATTAATATCAGATAAACTAGATCTAATATCACTCTCAGAAATATTAAAAAAAGCTAAATCAAAAACTGCAGTAATATAGTCCAAAAGAGCGAAATCCATCAACTGTGAACCAGATTC
This sequence comes from Polietes domitor, assembly GCA_947397865.1. Classification (NCBI taxonomy): domain Eukaryota; kingdom Metazoa; phylum Arthropoda; class Insecta; order Diptera; family Muscidae; genus Polietes; species Polietes domitor. The sequence continues at coordinate 66,651,538 of OX377618.1, read as the reverse complement.
AAAATTGGAACTAAAGAAATTATCAAATAAATTAGCTTGGTCTTGAGTTAAGCAAGCCCGCTCATCACCAAAAACATGGAAGAAGGGAAATCACTACTTTTCTTTTTAGATTTTATGAAACTCCAAAATGCATTAGGATTACAACTAATCTTATTTTCAATGCTTATAATATGCTGCTTATAAAGAAATTTGTTAAAAAATGAAAATTCTCTAGAATAATGTTCATGCATTCTTTTACTGTACACTGAATTTGTGGATTTAGCGATTTTATAGAATTTATTTCTCAAATTCTTCAGTTTTTTTAGGCCAGGGGAGTTTATACTTTTTTGGCTTTAAAAGAGGTATATTAGCGAACATAATATCTATTATTATGTTAATAAAAGTAGAATAACAATCATGAATTGATTTTTCTATAAACATATTCATCCAATCAACATTAGATATAAGCTGATTAATTAAAACAAAGTCGCAAGCATTATAATCAAATCGCTCAATATCAGCGCTGACCAAACTAGGAAATTAATATAATTCAATATTTATAATAATCACAATTAAAAATGGCGAATTTATACTCTTTGAGACAAATACCAATTGTTAATTTGCACAAGAGATAAACTAAGCATTTTTATGAAAGTAGTGACCCACTATGCAAAAACCTCATACTCAGTTTTTCATTCTCTGGTCGAATTTTGATGATTTTTAGCCGAACTCTACGTGCACAGTGGGCCGAAATATCTCGATTTTTCGGAGTTGAAACGAAGTGTTGGCTTGCGAACGAGATTGCTCGGGAACCCGTGGACCGATTTTGATGAACCCAATTGCGTTCGCTTGTCCATGTCCTGACAACAAATCTCTCTCCAACATCTTTGAAATCTGTCCACAGTGTTCGGAGTTGGAGCATGTTTTCGGTATATAGTTTTTTTTGAGATTTTTTTCAGAAAATAATTCCTAATTTGCTGATGCTAATGCTCGGGAACCCGTGGACCGATTTTGATGAAACCAATTTGAGTTTCTTCGGAAAAGGGTTAACTAGTGAACGCTCGATATGGCAACACGATACGTGCACAGTGGGTCGAGATATCTCTATTTTTCGGAGTTTCCAGGAAAAATATATTTTATTACAAAAAATTAAAATATTTCTGGAGTCTAAACTATATGCAGTAGACCGATGAATTTTGGAAGAGTGTAAAAGAAGACAAGATCCCACAAAATATATTTTTCCTGGAATTTTCTACCACGGATTTTCAAGGATAATAAAGGATAAAAATTTGAAAGGACTTTTTTATCCTTGGTCCATATGGTAAAAATAAAAAATCTAGAAAAAAACTCAATATGTCACCTTTCATTTGATATCCATGTTGTGATAATACGACTTGCACAAAAACGGCGAAAATTCATGGAAGGGGACATGTCCTTTGGAACTTCGAAGTCCTTTTAAAGGAAAATTCGTCCAGAGAATGAAAAACTGAGTATGAGGTTTTGACATAGTGGGCTACTACTTTCATAAAAATATATTTTGGTTGATGTACAAAAAGTGCTGTTCAACGGTGTTATTTTACACTTGAAATTTGTTTCGCTCTTCCTTCCTCTAGTAACGAGTAGTCATAAAAAAGTACAAAAAAGATTTAGCGGGTGAAATGGGACAAAAGGGATAAAAATAGTACCGATGATACGACAACAGCTAGAAACATGAAAATCGGTATGTACATCCATATAATTACGTAGACACGTAAAATAGAGAGCTTTTTCGAAATTTGTACTTTTAAGGGCAACTATTGGAAAAGACGAGTAAATATGGTACCAACCAAACCGTTGAAGTTAACATCATGAAATTCGGTGTATGCATTTATCTGACTGTGTAGATGCGAAACATAAAGGATTTGTTCGATATTTGTACTTTTAGGCGAAAGGGATGAAAATTGTACCAATCAAACGGTTGCAACGAAAAACGAAAAATAAATATATCTTTCGACATTTGTACCTTTAGGATCAAAACGGGATAAAATTGGTACAATGCAAACGCCTGTAGCTATAATCGTGAAATTCAGTGGTTACACTCGCCCGCCTTCGTAAACACGCACAATATGAGTATTTCTCCAAAATCATACTTTTAGGGTCAAAATGTAAAAATAAATATAAAAGTGGTACTAAGCTAATGGATGTACCTAGCATCATGAAATTATATGTGTTCATTCCAATATGGACGCGAAACATAACGGATCGCTGAAATTTGTACTTTTCTTATCAATGTAGCTGAATCGAGAAATTACAAATGGTAGAAATCGGTCCTGAGGGAAAATGTTTCTCTCTAATGACGAATGACAATACACCTAATATTTAGAGTACATTTTTGAAGATTGCTCTCTAATGTTCACTTTTTGAGTACAATTGCAGTACTATATATAGTAGTTGACTATTTAATATTATAAGAATGAAGCAATCAAATTTATTTAAAACAGTAGGCATACCTATAGTTTGAAATAGTAAACAAATATAGTATATATACGCATTAAAAATATCACAATTTTCAAAATATGTTACTTCACTTCATTGTAAAGTCGACAGCCTCTAATCAGCCGGTAATACTCTGTGGAATGAACTCCGTGGTGGAGGGTACGTAAGATTCGGCCCGACCGAACTTAACACATTTTTACTTGTTTATTACAATATATATTTTGTTGCTTGTGATAATTCCGCCCTAAAGACTCGGAATAAGATTGGGTACCTACGAACTTAACACTCTTTTACTTGTTCTTACTTCATTTAACTTTTAGCTCGGAAACACATCCCAATTTCATTGACAAATGTATCATCAGCAAAAAATTCAAAATACAACACAACAACTTGTAAATATTAGTGATGCGATAAGATTAGGGAAAAGCATATTAATTTTTGTCTGACTAATTCCATAATCCTATCGTAAATATAACGAATAATCATGACAGTAGAATAATACGATAATTATATTATTTATTGAGGATGCTAATTAAATAGAAACTAACCAAACAAAATACTTTGTAAGCACATCTGCACATTTGGAAGTCAGGTACTGCAAATGTTCCTCAAATGTACAATTTAAGGGGCTACAATTTTATTTCACACCTTTTGCATGCCGTCCTTAGACCGCAAAGATCCCTGTCACACACTTTGCCACATACAGGGTGTGATTGAGTGAACTCAACACCCTGAAAACATAATTACACAGCCAAATGTGGGTCACAGTAAACGTTATTTCCAGTGACCGCAAAAGTAATAATAATTAGACCTTTTTCCAACTCATCCCCAGCTAAGCGGATTACCGGAAAAATTCCATTCATTTGTATGCGGAGCAACCACCGAAAAGGAAAGTGTCCTTTCCCTGACCCGTTTAAGAGGGCGAAAATAAATGCTGGAAAAAATCGCATCTGAATTTCCATACATTTCACAGAACACACAACAATGCGAATGTATTCCTTTCCGATTCACTGAATTTTAATGAAGCTTTTTGCTCCTGCTCTGGCTCCGACTGGTGCAAGTTGGTCGCATACCAAATGGAGCGGCAAAGTTAAACTGTAGTAGACACCTTGTCGCAATGGCTTCTGGTGTGGTCTGTAAGCCATCGGCGCTGAAGTGCGTAACTTTTTTTTTTATAAATATTAATGCCATTGCCATATTGTCGCCATTTTCGCATAACTTAAGTCATTCAATTGAAATTGTCAGAGCGGTGAATAGGGTCAGCGATCAAGGTTAGGTTAGGTTAGGTTGTGGTTGCAATCAGAAAGAAAGCAATCGACTCACTTATATCAGAAGAAATTCGGCCACCAACGTCTAGCAGATCGATAAAGTGTTCGATACTGTCAACCACCATCTCGTCCTTACAGCTACAACAGGAATATCTAGTCGCATTAAAAACAAAGAAATGAGCACATGATTTTAAATCCTAGGCGGTATAGTGTAACAAATTTCTAACACTAACCTCAGAAAAATAACCTTCCATACATCAACTTATATCAATCAACAAATGTACTCGATTTTAGTTACAATCTTCTTAAAAATTTTAAAACTAAATAAGTATGACTAAAGATACCTCATCTAAAAGTCATAGTAAATAATTCATTTACTTCACCATTGAAATTGAGAAAAATTCCAATTGAGATTAAGATTTCCATTTCATATCAATTTGAGAAAATTTCAATTGAATTAAATAATTTTCATTTCAAATTGAGAAAATACAAACTGAATTTGAAAATCTCAATTTCGTATTGAGAATATTCCAACCAAAATTGAGAATTTCCATTTCGTATTGCAAAAATTTCATTTGAAATTGCAATATCTACTTAAAACAAGTAAAAACCAGTAAGGAAAGGCTAAAGTCGGGCGGAGCCGACTATATGATACACTCCACTTTCTATCCTATTACAATTCAATTCAGTAAAAAAGTGAAATCGGAAAGAACATCTGAAAGGGGGAACGCTGTGACCCACTTGTATGTTTATAGGTGAAATATAGTATGTAAAGTTTGGCCAAAATCGGTTAAACATTTGGGAGCAACATTTGTATATATATAAATAAATGTATATCTAAATCTGAGCCGATCTTATCCACTTTCTGCATAGGTAAGTTGTATTATAAGGTGTTGAGCCAAATTTGAAGAATATCGGGTACAAAATGTGGTTTCTAGAGAGGAAAAAGTCAAATCGGGAGCGACATTTGTATGGGGGCTATATCTAAATCTGAAGCGATCTTACCCACTTTCTGCATAGGTGTTTCTAGTTGTATTATAAGATGTTGTGCCAAATTTAAAGAAATGCGGATTCAATATGTGGTTTCTAGAGCGGAAAATGTCAAATCGGGAGCGACTTTTGTATGGGGGCTATATCTAAATCTGAACCGATCTAACACATTTTTACCACAGGTATTTCCAGTTGAAATATAAGGTGCTTTGCGAATTTTGAAGAAAATCTGTTAAAATATGCAGATTCTAGAGCAGAAAAAGTCAAATAGGGAGCGAAATTTGAATGAGGATATATATAAATCTGAACCGATCTAGCACATTTTTAAAACACGTGTTTCTAGTTGAAATATAAGGTATTTTGCAAATTTTGAAGTAAATCTGTTGAAATATGTGGATTCTAGAGAGGAAAAATTCAAATTGGGAGCGAAATTTGTATGGGAGCTATATATAAATCTGAACCGATCTAACACATTTTTACCACAATTATTTGTAGTTGAACTATAAGATGTTTTGCCAATTTTGAAGAAAATCTGTTGAAATATGTGGTATCTAGAGTGCAAATGGTCAAATCGGGAGTGAAATTCGTATGGGGGCTATATCTAAATCTGAACCGATTTGCTTCAAATTAAATAGCGTTCGTCCTTGCCCCGATAAACTTCGTTGTGCAAAGTTTCGTTTGGTTCTGGCTACAATTGCGACCTGTATCGTGATCACAACAATAGACAGACAGACAGATAGACAAACGGACATTGCTAAATCTATTCAAAAAGTGATTCTAAGTCGATCGGTATAATTAACAATTTGTCTAGCTCCCTTCCTTTTGGGTGCACAAAGACACAATACTCTCGTCGAGTTTATATAAACTTATGATATAATTCTCAAACGTTTCATGATACTACTGTTAAATAGAGTTTAACTCCTTGAATGAAATAATTTTAGGCAAACGACCGTAATTGATTTTTAAATTACTGTTCAAGTATTTTATAAATTTAGGATTGCTCATATTTTTTAGTTTACTGTTCCTAAAGGTTATTCATTCCATACAAAAATTTTCTTCATTATTTTCTTTCCTTAAACCTAAAAAATGTTCTACCACACACGTATTAATATATATAATTGTAAACAGTTTTTACTTAATCCAAAAGGAAAAAGTAAGGAAATGGGTATATAATAGAAGAGAAGAAAGTTAAATCAGGAATGACATTTGCACCACCATTTATGTTTCTAGTTCAAATATAAAGTTTTGTGCCAAATTTGAAGAAAATCGGTTAAAATATGTGTAAAATGATAAATGGCCTCCATTTATATGGGAGCTATATCAAAATCTTAGCCGATCTGGCCCAATTTCGCCATAGATGTTTCTAGTTGAATTACAAGGTACTGTGCCAAATTTGAAACAAATCGAGTAAAGTATGTGGTTTCTAGAGTGGAAAAACTCAAATCGGGAGCGATATTTTAAATTAAATAGAGTTCGTCCTTGAGCCGCAAAACTTACTTGTGCCAATTTATGTTAGGAGAGGACATTATAATTGCGACCTTTACTTTGATTACAAGAATAGATGGACGGACGGACAGACATACATTCCTATCCCGCTTCCTTTTGGATGTTACAAACAAATGCACAAAGCAATATTACCCTAGTGGAGGGTATAACAAGTAAGAAACCGTCAGTCGGCTAAACCGACTTATATAGACCCTCACTCGAGCGCCCCGCTAGTCATAAAGCCCAAAAGAATGTCATAAAGCCCAAATTTTGCGTCAGAAATCCCAAATAAATCATTTGGTCTTTCTGACATTTTTATTGCCCAAATTAGGGCGATAAGCCGATTATTGGACGTTATGGCCGTACGCCGCAAATGATTTTGATTACCCGTATGTATGTTATATTCATTTTATTATAAACAAATTGTATGCCACTTTGTGTGGGAGGTACCAGAAGGGGATTGACAATTTCATGTGAATGCAACTTATATAAAATAAATATCAAATTTTACAGTATTCTGATCATCTGTATAGAAGTCATAGTGATTATGAAACCATTATCAAATACCTAAATAGAGCTAATTCCGAAGATCCGCGTAGAAGTTACATTAGTTTTAATTTGACATAGGAATATGGCTAGTTTATATGGGAGGTACCAGAAGGGGCGTAGCATTCTAGCCCATCTTCGAACTTAAACTAAGTTTGGGAAAAATATTACCATGTGCAAAGTTTGAATGGATTCGTTGGCTCCTTTCGAGAGTTATCGTATACACAAGCCGCCCAGCCAAACAGACGGACGGACGGACATGTTTCGAACAGCTTAAAAAGTCGTGAAACAGATTTGGTCCAAACATACATAGGGTCTTAAGCCACTCCTTCAATTCGTTAAACTTTTTTTCTGTCCCAAATGATATAAAGGGTGATTTTTTAAGAGCTTGATAACTTTTTTTTTTAAAAAAACGCATAAAATTTGCAAAATCTCATCGGTTCTTTATTTGAAACGTTAGATTGGTCCATGACATTTACTTTTTGAAGATAATTTCATTTAAATGTTGACCGCGGCTGCGTCTTAGGTGGTCCATCCGCTTAGTCCAATTTTGGCATTTCCACGTTTTTGAGTAACAGAGACCCAGAGACCGATACAGCGTGTTGGTGGTTTAATGTCCAACAATGTAAATTTGGTGCGAAATTTAGTCACAATAGCCCGAATAGCCGCTTCAGTGGGTCGATTAAACTGACCATAAAATGGAAGCGCGCAATGAACTTTCTTAACAGAGCACGCATTTTGATAATAAAATTCAATAATTTGCAAGCGTTGTTCGTTTGTAAGACGATTCATGATGAGCATCTTTCTCTTTGACACCATGTCTGAAATCCCACGTGATCTGTCAAATACTAATGCATGAAAATCCTAACCTCAAAAAAATCACTCTTTATATTTTTGATCGTCATAAAATTCTAAGGCGATCTAGCCAGGTCCGTCCGTCCGTCTGTTGAAAGCACGCTAGCATCTAAACGAAAGGAGCTAGGAGGTCCAAATTATGCATAAATGCGTCTTATAGTTGTAGATCGGTTGGGATTAAAACTGAACGAAATCGGTCCAAAGGAAAAAATATTCCTTCCCACGAAATTCGCTGTGTACATTCCTCTAATTGAGTAGGTACATAATATGAAATTATTTTTTCCTCTTTCGTACTTTTAAGGGATAAAATGGGAATAGAATAATGAAATTCGGTGTATACATTCCTCTAATGGCTTAGACACGTAACATAAAAGGATTTTTCGTTCTTCATACTTTTTGGGGTTCAAATGGGAAAAGGGGGATACAAATAGTACCAACCAAATGTTCGCAGCTAGAGTCATGAAATTCGGTCTATACATTCCTCTGATTACCTAGACAAGTAAAATAAACGGATTTTTTGAAATTCGTACTTTTTGGGGTTTAAAAAAGGGATAAAAATAGTACTAGCCAAATGACCGCAGCTAGAGTCATGAAATTCGGAGCATACATTCCTCTGGCTACGTAGACACGAAATATAAAAGGTTTTTCCAAATGCGTACTTTCAAGGGATACAATGGGTACAGAGAGATAAAAATAGTACCAATTAAACGACTACAGCTAGAATGATGAAATTCGGTGTGTACATCCATCTAATTGCGTGGACACGTAAAATAAAGACATTTTAGAAAGTCGTACTCTTAAGTAGTTAAAAATTTTAAAATTTGTTGGATCATTAAGGTATGTTATATTGCACTTTAGATACTGGATTTTCAAATTTTTTATTTGTTTTGGTTTGGTTATATTCAAAAAAAATATATATATATTCCTGTAATATTACTGCACTTCTACGAAAATCGACAGCCTCTAGGAAATGCAAACCATGGTGGACGGTATATAAAGTTCGGCCTGGCCGAACGTCGTTTTTACTTGTTTTCGTTTGTATTTTCTTTCCTTTCAAATAATCCCAAAAAAGAAGTCCAACGTTATCAAATCACATGATCTTGGCGGCCAATTGACATCGCCACCACGTGAGATAACACGGCCATTGAATTGGTCGCTCAAAAGAGCCATTGTTTCGTTTACTGTGTGGCAAGTGGCACCGTCCACATATCGTCCACATCCATATCTTGCAATTCGGGCCATAAAAAGTTCGTTATCATCTCACGATCGCAAAGACCATTCACAGTAACTGCCTGACCGGCCTCATTTTGGAAAAAATACGATCCGATGATGCCGCCAGCCTATAAACCGCACCAAACAGTCACTCTTGCATTGATTTTTTGACAATCACTCGCCCAAATGCGGCAATTCTGCTTATTAACGAATCCAATGAGGTGAAAATGTGCCTGAAGATGATTTTCTTCGAAGTGCACGATATGCATTTTGATTTCAACGTCCATTTTCATAATAAGCCTGAAAAAGAATTGTCAAATGAACTGCAGAAAAGAACTTGACGTTTAGGTGTGGTTCACATTCAAAATCGGCCCTTACAATTTAACCACCCTTTAGTATAAACATATTGGTTGCCTCGAAATAATTAAAATTTTATATTTATGTTGTTTGTATGTATAGTTGGTCTGTTATGTTGTATGTCTTGTCATTTATTTTGGTTCGAGACCATAGGTTGTGCCGAAGTCTTCAGCAGAACCCAAAAATAGCAAAGAAGGCAAAGTGAGACCTTTATTGTTGCAGCTGAAAGTTGACTGCGCAGTTTCGATGGGCGCTACACCATCTCATCAGAACTTTCGCAACGTATGTATGTCTTTGACTTAAATCAGGGTTCATATTAGTACCAGCGGTCACATATTTCTAATGAGAAACGCTGATAAACAAAATATTCCACCGAACTAAGTCGACACACTAAAAATCTCACTTTGCCAATTCAATGTTGTGCATGTGCTCGCATCGCTCGCAACAATGCAAAGGTTGTTGTTGTACGGTATGTCCCGTCTTCACTGTACCTCGTGTGTATTGTTGTTGTTTGTATGTATAGTTGGTCTGTTATGTTGTATGTCTTGTCATTTATTTTGGTTCGAGACCATAGGTTGTGCCGAAGTCTTCAGCAGAACCCAAAAATAGCAAAGAAGGCAAAGTGAGACCTTTATTGTTGCAGCTGAAAGTTGACTGCGCAGTTTCGATGGGCTCTACACCATCTCATCAGAACTTTCGCAACGTATGTATGTCTTTGACTTAAATCAGGGTTCATATTAGTACCAGCGGTCACATATTTCTAATGAGAAACGCTGATAAACAAAATATTCCACCGAACTAAGTCGACACACTAAAAATCTCACTTTGCCAATTCAATGTTGTGCATGTGCTCGCATCGCTCGCAACAATGCAAAGGTTGTTGTTGTACGGTATGTCCCGTCTTCACTGTACCTCGTGTGTATTGTTGTTGTTTGTATGTATAGTTGGTCTGTTATGTTGTATGTCTTGTCATTTATTTTGGTTCGAGACCATAGGTTGTGCCGAAGTCTTCAGCAGAACCCAAAAATAGCAAAGAAGGCAAAGTGAGACCTTTATTGTTGCAGCTGAAAGTTGACTGCGCAGTTTCGATGGGCGCTACACCATCTCATCAGAACTTTCGCAACGTATGTATGTCTTTGACTTAAATCAGGGTTCATATTAGTACCAGCGGTCACATATTTCTAATGAGAAACGCTGATAAACAAAATATTCCACCGAACTAAGTCGACACACTAAAAATCTCACTTTGCCAATTCAATGTTGTGCATGTGCTCGCATCGCTCGCAACAATGCAAAGGTTGTTGTTGTACGGTATGTCCCGTCTTCACTGTACCTCGTGTGTATTGTTGTTGTTTGTATGTATAGTTGGTCTGTTATGTTGTATGTCTTGTCATTTATTTTGGTTCGAGACCATAGGTTGTGCCGAAGTCTTCAGCAGAACCCAAAAATAGCAAAGAAGGCAAAGTGAGACCTTTATTGTTGCAGCTGAAAGTTGACTGCGCAGTTTCGATGGGCGCTACACCATCTCATCAGAACTTTCGCAACGTATGTATGTCTTTGACTTAAATCAGGGTTCATATTAGTACCAGCGGTCACATATTTCTAATGAGAAACGCTGATAAACAAAATATTCCACCGAACTAAGTCGACACACTAAAAATCTCACTTTGCCAATTCAATGTTGTGCATGTGCTCGCATCGCTCGCAACAATGCAAAGGTTGTTGTTGTACGGTATGTCCCGTCTTCACTGTACCTCGTGTGTATTGTTGTTGTTTGTATGTATAGTTGGTCTGTTATGTTGTATGTCTTGTCATTTATTTTGGTTCGAGACCATAGGTTGTGCCGAAGTCTTCAGCAGAACCCAAAAATAGCAAAGAAGGCAAAGTGAGACCTTTATTGTTGCAGCTGAAAGTTGACTGCGCAGTTTCGATGGGCGCTACACCATCTCATCAGAACTTTCGCAACGTATGTATGTCTTTGACTTAAATCAGGGTTCATATTAGTACCAGCGGTCACATATTTCTAATGAGAAACGCTGATAAACAAAATATTCCACCGAACTAAGTCGACACACTAAAAATCTCACTTTGCCAATTCAATGTTGTGCATGTGCTCGCATCGCTCGCAACAATGCAAAGGTTGTTGTTGTACGGTATGTCCCGTCTTCACTGTACCTCGTGTGTATTGTTGTTGTTTGTATGTATAGTTGGTCTGTTATGTTGTATGTCTTGTCATTTATTTTGGTTCGAGACCATAGGTTGTGCCGAAGTCTTCAGCAGAACCCAAAAATAGCAAAGAAGGCAAAGTGAGACCTTTATTGTTGCAGCTGAAAGTTGACTGCGCAGTTTCGATGGGCGCTACACCATCTCATCAGAACTTTCGCAACGTATGTATGTCTTTGACTTAAATCAGGGTTCATATTAGTACCAGCGGTCACATATTTCTAATGAGAAACGCTGATAAACAAAATATTCCACCGAACTAAGTCGACACACTAAAAATCTCACTTTGCCAATTCAATGTTGTGCATGTGCTCGCATCGCTCGCAACAATGCAAAGGTTGTTGTTGTACGGTATGTCCCGTCTTCACTGTACCTCGTGTGTATTGTTGTTGTTTGTATGTATAGTTGGTCTGTTATGTTGTATGTCTTGTCATTTATTTTGGTTCGAGACCATAGGTTGTGCCGAAGTCTTCAGCAGAACCCAAAAATAGCAAAGAAGGCAAAGTGAGACCTTTATTGTTGCAGCTGAAAGTTGACTGCGCAGTTTCGATGGGCGCTACACCATCTCATCAGAACTTTCGCAACGTATGTATGTCTTTGACTTAAATCAGGGTTCATATTAGTACCAGCGGTCACATATTTCTAATGAGAAACGCTGATAAACAAAATATTCCACCGAACTAAGTCGACACACTAAAAATCTCACTTTGCCAATTCAATGTTGTGCATGTGCTCGCATCGCTCGCAACAATGCAAAGGTTGTTGTTGTACGGTATGTCCCGTCTTCACTGTACCTCGTGTGTATTGTTGTTGTTTGTATGTATAGTTGGTCTGTTATGTTGTATGTCTTGTCATTTATTTTGGTTCGAGACCATAGGTTGTGCCGAAGTCTTCAGCAGAACCCAAAAATAGCAAAGAAGGCAAAGTGAGACCTTTATTGTTGCAGCTGAAAGTTGACTGCGCAGTTTCGATGGGCGCTACACCATCTCATCAGAACTTTCGCAACGTATGTATGTCTTTGACTTAAATCAGGGTTCATATTAGTACCAGCGGTCACATATTTCTAATGAGAAACGCTGATAAACAAAATATTCCACCGAACTAAGTCGACACACTAAAAATCTCACTTTGCCAATTCAATGTTGTGCATGTGCTCGCATCGCTCGCAACAATGCAAAGGTTGTTGTTGTACGGTATGTCCCGTCTTCACTGTACCTCGTGTGTATTGTTGTTGTTTGTATGTATAGTTGGTCTGTTATGTTGTATGTCTTGTCATTTATTTTGGTTCGAGACCATAGGTTGTGCCGAAGTCTTCAGCAGAACCCAAAAATAGCAAAGAAGGCAAAGTGAGACCTTTATTGTTGCAGCTGAAAGTTGACTGCGCAGTTTCGATGGGCGCTACACCATCTCATCAGAACTTTCGCAACGTATGTATGTCTTTGACTTAAATCAGGGTTCATATTAGTACCAGCGGTCACATATTTCTAATGAGAAACGCTGATAAACAAAATATTCCACCGAACTAAGTCGACACACTAAAAATCTCACTTTGCCAATTCAATGTTCGGTGGAATATTTTGTTTATCAGCGTTTCTCATTAGAAATATGTGACCGCTGGTACTAATATGAACCCTGATTTAAGTCAAAGACATACATACGTTGCGAAAGTTCTGATGAGATGGTGTAGCGCCCATCGAAACTGCGCAGTCAACTTTCAGCTGCAACAATAAAGGTCTCACTTTGCCTTCTTTGCTATTTTTGGGTTCTGCTGAAGACTTCGGCACAACCTATGGTCTCGAACCAAAATAAATGACAAGACATTTTATATTTATTTATAAAATTATTTTTTATTTGTTTTGTTTTGGCAATTTAAAAAAAATTAACACTTTTCAGTAATATTACTGCACTTCTACGAAAATCGAAAGCCGCTGTGGAATGCTAGCCATGTTGAAGGGTATATAAAGTTTGACTTGGTCGAACTTAACGCCGCACAGTGGTTCAGAATCAAAATCCATCGGCTAAAATTCAATAACTTTTGTTCCAGTAGACCTTTTTGAGTTCTGTAAGAAACCAACCTAACCCAAGAATTATTTTGAGATATTAACATTAAAAATCGGGAAAGCGGTCATATTTTAGAAAACGGCCCAAAGTTGACTACTTTTCGTATTTTTTCGATTTTAAAGAAAATTAAAATTTAATTTTTTATTTTTATGTTTTTTAACATATTTTTACGTATTTGTTCATAATGCGAAGAAAAAAATTAATTTTTCTATGACATTGTAGAACTGTTTCTCACACATTTTAAGAGATTTTGCACTGGATTTTTTTATTAGAAATTGTGGCTTCTTAACTTTATTATGACTATGTTTGTGCCAAATATAGTTTGGTTGTAATGAATATTGTAAAAAATATCCTTTTAGAACAAATGTTTTAATTTGGACCAACACAATTTTTTTCTTTCAAAAGCCTTTAACGAAATGTATACATATTTAGAAGAATTGAAAGGTTTCCCGCTTTTGTAGGGTATCTTTTGCCTGCAAGAAATTGCACCCTTGGAAGATAGGATACATTTAGTGCAAAAAGTCAGATTTTTTAGTCCCAAAACGCAATATAGTCATTTTCGTCTCATTAAATTCTAAAAATTAGGTACGCAGATAAAAAAGTAAGTAAATTTCCTTAATCCTCATGCTAAATTTTATAACAATCGTAGTTCATTTGCCGGAAATATGCCCAAAAAACAGTGCAAAATCTCTTAAAATGTGTGAGAAACAGTTCGACAAATTCATAAAAAGAATTACAATTTTAAATTAAAAGTATGTTAAAAAACATAAAAAACAAAAAAAAAAAGTTAATTTTCTTTAAAATCAAAAAATACGAAAGGTAGTCAACTTTGGACCTATTTCTAAAATATATCCGATTTCCCGATTTTTAATGTTAATATCCTTGGGTCCTTGTCTAATTTTGATTTTTTACAAAAAAATGTCTACTAGAACATAAATTATTGAATTTTGGCCGATGGATTTTGATTCTGAACTACTGTGCGCCGTTTTTACTTGTATTCCAATATCTTTTGCAATGTTAGCAAGATATAATTTGTTATAGGACAACAAAGCAAAAAATACATGTTATAAAATATTGCAAAGTAAACCAATAGAAAAAAAGCATTTATTAATTGAATACCATGATATTCATTGTGTGGAAAAAATTAAATAAATTTATTCACAAGTAATTCCGTCTTCATTGTTTCATTGATGTAAATTCTGAAATAAAGCCGCTTGGATACAAGTTGATCATATCTCAGTACTTTACACAGTTCCAGTTGCTCTGAAATAAATATCCATGAACATTCCAATGGATGCAACGATCACCAGAAAAATGCAAATAGATTAACTGAAGTATGGACAGACACACGTGTGTAGGGTCAACCAGTTTACACTTAAAATTAATTCAATTATGTACTAGATAAATAGTTTAATTACACTAGTCAACAGTCAAAATGTACTCGGGATGCGATAATTTTTTCTGTGTAGATAACCTTGACATGAGCTCGAAAAACGCAATAAAAATTTTTTTTCGTTTGGTTTTTTGTTTATTTTTTTTTTAAATTTTAAAAATTTTTTTTTGGTTAATTTGTTTCGTCCGGCATAACTCGGGAACCACTAGCCCGATTTAATTGAATTAAATTTTAAAAAATTTAAAATTACAATTCCCTTAATCTGTTCATATATTGTTTTCCTATACAAGCAACAGTTTCCAAGTTAAAAATGAATATATGAAGGAAAAAACTTATTTTTTGCCTAAAGATTTAATTTTTTTTTTTTTTTTAAATCCATAAAAAATCCAAAATGAAAAAAAATGTCAAATCTTATTACTTTTACGTAAAGTCACATAACCTATGAGCAAAATGAGACAAAGATCATGAAAATCGATGCACGCGTTTCGCTTTTATTCGCAATTGAGTAAAGGTATGAATTTCAAAAATTTGCTCGACATATGCACAACTTTGTCTATGGTAAGGTTTTTTCTTTTTTTTTGATTCTCAGAATTAACAAAACGGAATAAACAAAGGGTTATTTAATTTTTATGATTGCGTAAGCAAAGTAATAAACGCTAATAAATGTGCGTGAACAATTAAAAGGAAAAAAGGAAAGGGGACTTTTTTAATTATTTGGGTTTTCCGTTGGCTACCTGTATGATTTTTTTTACAGAAATGCAACCCACATTTAAGGGTGGTCATTATTCGGAAAATTTAAGACTCACACATGGTGAAACAGTTATGTAGCCACCGTAAAAAAATATACACCCATTTATATGTACCTGTCAGTAAAATACTAAACAATACACAGTATAAATAGGTCTTCATTGATCGATTTTACTCATTCAACAAGTGTCGACGAACGCGATAGTTAAAATGAGCAAACGTTCGCGAGGATTTGAATGCAATACCAATCCAAGTAATTTTTGTTACATGTGCGCCATGCTCGTCACTCACATCGCCCAGGTTGTCCGGAAAGAAGTCCAAGTGCGAGTGTAGAAAATGTATCTTAAGCGACATATTTGCTCTATTTTTTTTATAATTTTGGAGTAGTTGTTCGACGATCTCTCTGTAATTTGAGCTTTTGTTGTTTCCAAGAAATCCGGAAACAATTTGCCGAAATGAGTTCCAAGCTGCAGCTTTGGTGATAAAATGTGCTCAAACTGTTGGTCTTGCAACAACTTTTTAATTTGCGGACCGTCGAAAACGCCTTCCTTTATCTTAGCCGATGAAAGGTGAGGAAAAATGGTTTTTAAATAGGCGAACGCTTCGCCATCTTTGTTGATAGCTTTCACGAAGTTTTTTATGAGTCCGAGCTTTATGTGAAGAGGTGGGAGAAAAACATTTTCCTTTTTTATGAGTGGTGTATATTTCACGTTGTCGCTGCCGGGGATGAAGTTAACTCTTTCTGTCCAACTCCTCCTGGTGTAATGATGTTGACGATCGCGGCTGTCCCAAAGGCAGAGAAAACAACAGTACTTTGTGAATCGACCTTGTAATCCACAAAGGATACCGATAACCTTAAGGTCGGCACAAACTTTCCAATCGTGCCTCTCATAGGTAAGGCACTTTAGTAGATTGTCCATGACTTCGTATGTTTCCTTGGTGTCAACGGCATGAGCAATTGGAATCGAAGGTTTCTCGTTGCCGTTGTGCAGTAAAATTGCTTTAAGGCTCTGCTTGTTGCTGTCGATGAAAAGACGCCACTCTCCTGGATCGTAAGAGTACCTTTTTTTTCCTTTTAATTGTTCACGCACATTTATTAGCGTTTATTACTTTGCTTACGCAATCATAAAAATTAAATAACCCTTTGTTTATTCCGTTTTGTTAATTCTGAGAATCAAAAAAAAAAGAAAAAACCTTACCATAGACAAAGTTGTGCATATGTCGAGCAAATTTTTGAAATTCATACCTTTACTCAATTGCGAATAAAAGCGAAACTAATAAGATTTGACATTTTTTTTCATTTTGGATTTTTTATGGATTTAAAAAAAAAAAAATTAAATCTTTAGGCAAAAAATAAGTTTTTTCCTTTATATATTCATTTTTAACTTGGAAACTGTTGCTTGTATAGGAAAACAATATATGAACAGATTAAGGGAATTGTAATTTTAAATTTTTTAAAATTTAATTCAATTAAATCGGGCTAGTGGTTCCCGAGTTATGCCGGACGAAACAAATTAACCAAAAAAAAATTTTTAAAATTTAAAAAAAAAATAATAAAAAAAAAACCAAACGAAAAAAAAAATTTTATTGCGTTTTTCGAGCTCATGTCAAGGTTATCTACACAGAAAAAATTATCGCATCCGGAGTACATGAAATTTTTTTCAATTTGTTGAGTAGTGTTATTGTTATGACTTTATCAATTCAAACAATTAAATGCAAATTACACATACATACAAGCATCACACATACAAAGAACGTAAATAATCAATACATTTTCGAGAGCATAATGTTTACATTTCGGCAAATATTTACAAATTCAAATTTCAATTATCTCTGAAATGAAGCACTGTGTACGCCTATTTCACAATATATTTCTAAAGAGGTGTTAGACACACGTGTGGACTGTCCACTGTCAATTGCATTTTAATATACGACGAACCGAAAATGTCTCTTGGGACAGCCCTTATGTAGTATAAAAGTGTGTGTGTGTGTGGGTGTGTGCAGTAAATGAACCCTTGAAAGTTCGCACGAAACAACGCCAAACTATTCCTGTCGTATCACCTCTCTCACATATGTTGATAGATATCCCAACAAAGTTTCTATGAAAGAAATAAGAAAACTTTTGACGGGTATTATAAAACAACCGACAGATTTTGGACATAGAAAGAAACTTTTTTTATTCAAAACTGCAAAATATACTCGCAGAGCTTTTCGTTGAACCATTAATTAACACCTTGCAAAGTCATCCATTCCTGCTCCTGCTTCTGTTTCTGTTTCCCAACTAGTGTACGCTTTTCAATTAAAAGAAAATTGAGTTGGCTGCTGCCTCTCTTGGCGAACTACGACTCATGTGAAATATATCGTAATTTAGTGGGAGAACTTAAGAGAGTAAGGCGTAAATAGTTTACGAATTGGGCTACATGAAGTTGTATAACTTCGTTCGTCATCACATATTGACGATTTTCAATTTGAAATTCAATAAGCATCAATGGAAACTCAAAATTTACAATGAATTTTATTTTTTTTTAAGAATTTTAAAAGTTTACATTTGACTTTTAGTGTTGCTGACTTTTGAATAGAACCAGTGGTTGAGGAACAGTGAAAATGGCACAAAAAACATACAAAATAGATAAAAATAATAAAAACCAGTAAAACGGCGTTAAGTTCGGCCGGGCCGAACTTTATATACCCTCCACCATTGCATTCCACAGAAGCTATTGATTTACGTAGTAGGGCAGTAATATTACAGGAAAATATATCTTTTTTTAATATAGCCAAACCAATAAATACAAATATTGAAAAAATAATTTTATAAATAAATATAATATTTTATTATTTCAAACCACGCTTATAGGGCAAGGCTACCAATACGTTTACAATGTATCGAAATCATACTTTAAGTCAATTCACAAAATAAATATTTTTGGTGATGCTACAGTTGCTTGTATTTCCAATCCATTGTAATTCTAAAAGTACAAATTTTGAAAATCCATTATCTCACGTACATGTAAAATAACCTAACTTCATGATTCAACCAATTTTTGCCGTAAAAGTAAAAAGTACGAATTTGGAAAAATCTTTTGTGTCTATGCAGTCAGAGGAATGTATACACCGAATTCCATGATTCTAGCTACGGCCATTTGGTTGGTACCATTTTTATCCCCTTTTACCGCCTTAAAAGTACGACATTCGAAAATCTTTTTAGTTTACGTGTCTACGCAATTAGAAGGATGTATACACCGAATCATTATAGGTGCAGCCGTTTGATTGGTACCATTTTTATCCCTCTATTCCCATTTGATCCCTTAAAAGTACGAATTTGGAAGCAATACTTGTATATTATGTATCTACTCAATTAGAGGAATGTACACTAGAGCGTACCAGGTTACAAGTAAAAAAAAAGTTCGCCGTACTCCTTCGAATATGAAGTATTATTGAAAGGTAGTTTCAAAAAATTTTTTTTTATTTTTTTATGCCGAACGTAGGGGTCGCGCTTTTACATTTTTCTATATAACTTCTGCATTTATAAACGGATTTTAAAGTGTGATACATCGATGTTTTTGTCTCGACGAGGACAAAAACGAGGACAAAATAATCTTGAAATTCGGTACGCAAAACAATTTTATAGCTTCAACGCTACCAAGACAATATAATATATATAATATATACTATTTGTTTATATAATTTTTGTTTAAATTCTTACTTTTTGGGGGTGAAATCGAGTAAAAAAGGATAAAATTGCTACCAATCAAACGGATGGAGCTGGTATCCTAAATTCGGTGTACAAAAATGAAATTCGTTTATATATATTCGTTTTACAGCGCAGATCATTGATAAAAAGTAATTTTTCGAAATTTGTACTTTTAACGGATTAATTAGGATAAAAATTGTACCACAGCGCAGACAAAAAGGGCTGGATTCTTGGGATTCGGAACGGGCATTACTTACATCACGAATGCGAAAAATTGTCAGTGCCACGCCCAACGCTCATTATTATAGCTTTATTATAGCTTTATACTTAATTATTATAGCATTATAATAATTATAGCTTTATATAGCTTTATACTTAACTTATGATTAATATCGACCCAATATTTGCATGTGTTCGCATGCCATAAAACCGTACATCCCTAAAGTATGCTTTAAATAAATTTCCCGAAATAGACAAAATAGAGCAACGAAGAAAGTTTTGCTTCATTTTTGGCTTAGAAGGTTTTACCATTTCAGTAATTAAATCGATGTTGGTAGCTATAAGCAGTATCTTATTTTTAAAAATATTTTTAATGAATAAATAAGACAATAGTTTAACAATATTTGTAAATGCCGAGGCATCGGTTGGCCTCGCGAATATAGTTTTATACTGTAGAAAATTACCAATACTGAATAAATACAACTTTCAAGTAAACCTCTGTCTGAAAAGGAAGGCAGAAACGTAATTACACTTTTTTAAATGCAAAACAAAAACACCTCAAGAGCTCCCATTTTCTACGAAGTAAACGAAATTTCAATACAATGCATGGTTTTCGAGATACATGCCACTAAATTAACCTCTCTTATGATGAATTTTGTAACTATTTTACATCACATCACAGCTAAAAATAACCTTAATAGGAATGTTTTTTGCCAAATTCAATCTATAAATTTAAAGCTGATAAGGTGGAGGGCATAAAAATGTCAACATGATATTTCTATATTTCTCAAAAGTTTCATGATACCTCTGCCATAAAGAGTTGAGCTAGTTCTCCATGATTGCTGCGAAGGCAGATGGGCGCCTCGAAGAATTTAAGAAATAAGTCTCTGCACACGAAGCAGAATTGCTTCTTAGATTAATATTCACGAATTGTCTAAACAATTTCAAGTGATTTTTAACAAGTTCATTAATACTTAAATGTATGAAGATCTGTGCATAACTTTCAGTAAACATATTAACTTAATTTTAAAAAGAAACTATTTTTAGTTAAAATTTCCTAATTTTTTTCTTACAATACAAAAAATCTTATCTTTTTATACCCTCCACCTCCATGATGGGGGTATACTAACTTTGTCATTCCGTTTGTAATATATTGAAATGTCGACCTGAGACCCAATTATTTGTCATAATTTTTTTTTGATTGTCATAATATTCTATGACGACCTAGCCATGTCCGCTGAAAGCACGCTAGCATCCAAACGAAAGGAGCTAGGACGTCCAAATTTTCGATAAATTCGTCTTATACGTGTAGATAGGTTGGGATTAAAACTGAGCGAAATCGGCCCAAAGGAAAATTTCCCTCACTTGATATTGGTGATTTGTATTTCTAGTGGGTGAAATGGGGCAAAAATGATAAAAATGGTACATATCAAACGACAACAGCTAGAAACACTAAATTCGGTGTGTATATTCCTCTAATTGAGTGGATACATAATTGAAAAGTATTTTTTCCAAATTCGTACTTTTAAGGGGTAAAGTTGGAATAGAGGGATAAAAATGGTACCAACGTTCTTCTTCTGGTACGTTCTTCTGATTGCGTAGACACGTAAAATAAACAGATTTTTCGAAATTCGTACTTTTTGGGGTTTAAAAAAGGGATAAAAATGGTACCAACCAAATGACCATAGCTAAAGTCATAAAATTCGGAATATACATTCCTCTGACTGCGTAGACACAAAAAAAGGCTTTTTCCAAATGCGTACTTTCAAGGGATATAATGGGTACAGAGAGATAAAAATAATACCAATTAAACGACTACAGCTAGACTGATGAAATTCGGTGTGTATATCCCTCTAATTGCGTAGACATGTAAAATAAAGAGATTTTAGAAAGTCGTACTCTTAAGGGGGTAAAATAGGAAAAAGGGGATAAAAATGGTACAAACCAATTGGCGGCAGCTAGAATCATGGAATTCGGTGTATAACACCCACTACATACAAATATTTATGGTATGGTATTTAATATGTATGGTATTTAAGCTTTTTTGAAGATTGCTGTATTATATTTACTTTTTGAATTGACTTGAAGTATTATTTCGATGCATATTGTACAAACGTATTGGTCTTGTCTTATAAGCGTGATTTTAAATAATAAAAATATTAAATTTATTTATAAAATTATTTTATTCTTCCATTCAAGTCTGAATGTAAGCATTTATTTATTCGATTCAAAGAACTATTTTTAGTAAATTTACTACCCTATTTCTAGTAAATATACTATTTACTATGACTTTGAAAGAATGAAGCTTTACTCATACCTTGTTAATTTTCCTACTTTTAAGGAATTTTTTACTAAGCTGGAGTAAAATTGTTGAACTAAATTTGGTGTATAGATCATATTCAGATTTATGAATGCAGTTTTCTCTGAGTGTAGTATACACTCCATCTCTTGAGCATTTAGTTATAATTATTCTTTTTAAATCTCTTCCACGGAGACAAGGACAAACGATAATGCAAACTTCATAAGTTAATAGTCCTGCTAATGCTTATTAAACATTACAACAATACAACATTGTAAACATTTCGTTAACGCTGCCGTGCATTTATTTTTCTAAAGCAGTCTCCCTGCTAACTAATTTACAGAGTTTTGCAATTTCATTATGTGTTGCGTCACTTTGGCGACTGCAGAATGACCAGACTTATGGCTGGATATTTTGGCAGCAACTTATGAAAAACAAAGTGGCTTGTTATGCATGAGCAGTTGGAGACACGACGAAAATCACAGCTGCGTTTCAGTCGGGTGCACCCTCGCAACACCCTCTACGGGAAGTCAAAAAGTCTACAAGACATCGAAATAACCGTGGGATATAGGGTGGTCCAAATCAAAGTTTCTTTTTAAAAATTTAGAAAATTACGTATATGTATATTTTCGGAATATTATACCCTCCACCTAAATTTGCACTTTTAGGCGGAAAATGGGGCGAATGAAGATAAAAATGGTACCCACCAACCGGCTGCAGCTATAATAATGAAATTCGTACGCAACGAATTGCTTTGACTGCGCCATACCTTGAGGATCTAAATGGGAATAAATTTTGTATCAATCAAACGTCTGTAGCTAGAATCATGATATTTAGCATTTGCGTCTAACTGCGTTGACTCAGAAAATAGGATTATTAATCTGTAAATTGCAATAGGTAACCTTGACGCATGAGTGTTATAGATATAAAATTGAATTAATATTACTCATACGTTACATACAAATATATATTTTTTCCTTTTATTCGTATAAACGAATTGATCTAGGAAATCTGAGAACCAGAAAAATTTATTTTAAATCATTCTAACAGAACACATTGCATTTCATGCAATGTGTGCAACGTGTGGCGAAGACAGCGAAGAAAGTATGGAATTTTATTGTAATTAACCTAACAATTGCAATCGGTAATCTCGACGTATGAGTGTTGTAGATATAAAATTGAATTAATATCAATCATACGTTGTGTACAAATACATTTTTGATCTTATACGTTTCAGCAAATTGATTCAGAAAATCGGAAAACCTGCGAAATTCTAATTGTAATCATTCTAACAGAATACATAACATTTCACCATGTGTGCAACCTGTTCCGGATACAGTGAATAAATTACGGAAATTTTCAATAATTAACCCATCATTTCCAATGTTACCTATTTGACGTATGAGTGTTTTTGATGTAAAATTGAATTAATATCAATCATACGTCACATACAAATATATATTTTTTATACCCTACACCTCCAGGATGGGGGTATATTCACTTTGTCATTCCGTTTGTAACACCTTAAAATATTCATCGGAGACCCCATAATGTATATATTCTGAGTCGTTGTAAAATTCTAAGACGATATAGCCATATCCGTCTGTCTGTCTGTTGAAAGTACGATAGCGGCCGAACGAAAAGATCTAGGAGGTTCAAATTTTTATTAAATGTGTCTTATGGTTGCAGATCGGTTGGGATTGAAAGTGGGCGAAATCGGCCCAGAGGGAAAATTTTTTTCCTCACAAGGACCGAAAATACCCCTAATATTTAGAGTATTTCAGCATGTTTTTTGAACATAATAGCTTGTATTTACTTGATATTTGTAATTCGCATTCCCTTTATAGCATAAAAGGGCACCATAGAGTGATTTTTATTTGTAGGGGGCGAAATGGGACGAAAAGGGATAAAAATAGTACCTATCAAACGACAACAGATAGAAACACGAAATTTGGCGTGTACGTGTTTTCTAAATTCGTACTTTTAAGGGGTTAAATGGGGATAGATGGATAAAAATAGTACCAACCAAACGGATCCACCTAGAATAATGAAATTCGGTGTATATATTCCTCTGATTGCGTAGACACATAAAATAAAGGAAATGTTCGAAATTCGTACTTTTAGGGTGTAAAATGGAAAAAGGGGATAAAAATTGTACCAAACAAATGGATGCAGCTAGAACCATGAAATTCGCGGTATACATTCCTCTGACTGAGTGACACGAAAAAAACGTTTTTACCAAATTCGTACTTTCAAGGGATTCAATGGGAGCAAAGGGATAAAAATGGTACCAACTAAAAGGCTACAGCTAGAATGATGAAATTTTCGAAAGTAGTACTTTTAAGGAGTAAAATGCGAAAAAGAGCATAAAAATGGTACCAACAAAATGGCCGCAGATAGTATCATGGAATTGGGTATATACATTCCTCTGAGTGCATAGCAACGTAAAGTATTTTTTTCAAAATTCGTACTTTATTTTCTTGCTTTTACGACTGCTTACGTGAGAGATAAGGTATTTTCAAAATGTATACTTTTGAATTTAAAATAGATGGAAATACAACCAACCAAAGGACTGCAGCTGAAAATACATACTCTATCTCCCAATATTTAGGATATTTGTGATTGCTGCCTTATATTTACTTTATGAATTGAAGTATTATTTCCATTATTTATATATTAGTATACAAATATTGGTAGCTTTGGTTAATTAATTAAATTTCTGTTTTTCATACATTTGAAACTTGTTGCGGACATTCCTCTTGTAGCTTGGAAGCACCACAAAGAAAATAAATGTTTTAGCGGGCGAAATGGGACAAAAATGGATAAAATATGGTACCAATGATACGACAACAGCTAGAATCATGAAATTCGGTGTGTACATCCCTCTAATTGCATAAACACGTAAAATAGAGGGATTTTTCGAAATTCGTACTTTTAAGGGATATAATTAAAAAAGAGGGATAAAAATGGAACCTACCAAACTACTCAAGTTGAAATCATGAAATTCGGTGTATACATTCTGACTATGAAGACTCGAACAATGGGTTTTTTTCGAAATTTGTACATGTGGTCGGGGAATGGGGCGAATCTTTAAAATTATCTTTAAAATTTATACTTTTCTTATCACTTTGTCTGTATCTGAAAATGTTTCTTTCTAATGGCGACTGACAATCACCTAATATTTAGGCATGTTCACTTCCACAATTTCAGCATTTTATTTATATATAGTAGTCGATTTTAAACAGTGCGCATAAGTATTCATTATAGTTTGAAATAGTAAACAAATATAGTTATGTGCATACAAATATCACAATTTTCGTAATATGGTACTGTGCTTCTATGTAAAGTCGACATCCTCTAATCTGCTGGTAATACTGTGGAATGCACTCCGTGGTGGAGGGTATATAAGATTCGGCCCGGCCGAACTTAACACCTTCTTACTTGTTTTCATTTTATTCGTC
The DNA here is from genome assembly GCA_947397865.1 of Polietes domitor. Lineage (NCBI taxonomy): Eukaryota > Metazoa > Arthropoda > Insecta > Diptera > Muscidae > Polietes > Polietes domitor. The sequence continues at coordinate 66,626,277 of OX377618.1, read as the reverse complement.
CAAACGAATTGATCTAGAAAATCTGAGTGCCAGCGCTATTATAATTTTAATCATTCTAACAAAATTTATAGCACTTCACCATGTGTGCAACGAGTTGCGGAGACAGGGAATAAATTAAAGGAATTTATTATAGTTAACCCGTCATTTTCAATTGGATACCTCAACGTATGAGTGTTATAGACATAAAATTTGACTTATTCCAAATTCAACTTTTAGGGTTAAAATGAGAAAAAACAAATAAAACTGGTATTAAGCAAACGGCTGAAGCTATAATCGTGAAATTAAGTGTATACATTCTACTGTGAATAGCGATGTCGAAAACCGGCCCTCTTCGGGAATCCGGTTTTCGGTTTGCACAAAAATTTACAATTTTACAATATAATTACTGGGTTTCGGGTTTTAAAATTTGAAAAACCGGTGAAACCGGTTTTTTATTTATAAGCTAAAATGGAACATTTTATATTATTTTTATATTTTTTTTTGAGATTATTGAACACAAAAACATTAAACCATAAGAAATACTTTTTACATATTTTCTAAATTCATTTTCATATTTTAAATGAAAATTCAATTAAATCGCCTATCTTCTTTATTTAAATTACCAAATTATGGTGAAGTTTGTTTCTTTGAAACACCACAAGAAATACGTTAGAGAATGCTATGCTATATTATCAAAAACTTCCACAAACAAGCATACAAATATGCATTATGTCTCAATCAGCTTATAAATGTCATTTGCAAATTCATATATTCGAAGATTAATTTGATGATGGAAATATACAGGAGGTGTTCACAAATCCGCTGTTAATATTATTATCGAAATGTTCTCGAGTCTCTTCTTTTTTACTGTCAGAGTGACATGTTTTAATTTCGCGCTCAATTAGATTTCCGATATTATTAGATGTGATAATATAAATAAATAAAACATGATTCCTTTAGGTATAAACCAAAAAATAGCAGTCAATGTCTTCGATGTTACACATCAAGCTCCACACGAAGCTATTTGATATCCTACTTGGTTTTTTCAAAATCACAAATCAAAATTTTTGGAAAAAGTGTTGTCATTTTTTTCGGTTTAAGACCAAAGGTTGTGCTGAAGTCTTCAGCAGAACCCAAAATTAGCAAAAAGGCAAAGTGAGACCTTTATTGTTGCAGCTTGAAGTTGACTGCAACAACAACATTTGCATTGTTGAATTGGCAAAGTAAGATTTGTCGACTTAGTTCGGTCGAATATTTTGTTTATCTGCGCTTCTCATTTGTCATATGTGACCGCTGGTACTAATATGAACCCTGATTTAAGTCAAAGACATACATTCGATGCGAAAGTTCTGACGAGATAGCGCCCATCGAAACTGCGCAGTCAACTTTTAGCTGCAACAATAAAGGTCTCACTTTGCCGTTTTGCTAATTTTGGGTTCTGCTGAAGACTTCAGCACAACCTTTGGTCTTAAACCAAAATAAATGACAACACATACAACATAACAGACCAACTATACATACAAACAACATTTTTGGAAAATCTATAAACCTATAGTATTAAGAGACCAGTTCAGTTTATATTCGCATCTAGTAAACAAATCATTACTCTCACATTTTCTTGCGAATTTTTATTGTAGAATATATCCACGAAATTCAAATGTTTGTTTGGGGTTTGTCGACAATGTCAATATAATACCAGTTAAAATATAAGGTTTTTTGCGAATTTAGAAGAAAATCTGTTATAATATGTGGATTCTAGAGCGGAAATAATCAAATTGGGAGAGAAATTTGTATGGGAGCTATATATAAATCTGAACCGATCTAACACATTTTTACCACAAGTGTTTCCAGTTGAAATATAAGGTGGTTTGCGAATTTTGAAGAAAATCTGTTAAAATATGTGGATTCTAGAGCGGAAAAATTCAAATTGTGAGCGAATTTTGTATGGGAGCTATATATAAATCTGAACCAATCTAACACATTTTTACATCAGATGTTTCCAGTTGAAATATAAGGTGTTTTGCGAATTTTGAAGAAAATCTGTTAAAATATGTGGATTCTAGAGCGGAAAAATTCAAATTGGGAACGAAATTTGTATGGGAGCTATATATAAATCTGAACCGATCTGACATATTTTCGTCATAGGTATTCCTAGTTTAAATATAAGTTGTTTTACCAAGTCTGAAGACAATCTGATAAAATATGTGGTTTTAGAGCGGGAAAAGTCAAATCGGGAACGAAATTTGTATGGGAGCTATATATAAATCTGAACCGATCTAACACATTTTTACCACAGGTGTCCCCATTTGAACTACAACATGTTTTGCCAATTTTGAAGAAAATTTGTTAAAATATGTGGTATCTAGAGTGAAAAGGGTCAAATCGGGAGTGAAATTCGTATGGGGGCTATATCTAAATCTGAACCGATCTGACCTAATTTCGCCATAGGTGCTCCTAGTTTAAATATAAGTTGTTTTAGCAAATCTGAAGCCAATCTGATAAAATACGTGGTTTCTAGAGCGGAAAAAGTTAAATCGGGAGCGAAATTTGTATGGGAGCTATATATAAATCTGAACCGATCTGACCTATTTTCAACACAGGTGTTCCTAGTTTAAATATAAGTTGTTTTGCCAAATCTGAGGACAATCTGATAATATCCACACATGGAATGAAGTAACCCACTTTCACAATAGGTGCTTTCCGGTTCAAGTATAACGAGTCATGCTCAATTTGCAGAAATTCTGTTAAAATACGTGGTTTCTGGGGTGGAAAAAGTCAAATCGATTCAAAAAGTGATTCTAGGTCTATCGGTATAATTAACAATGGGTGTATCTCGCTTCCTTTTCGGTGTTACAAACAAATGCACAAAGACATAATTCTCTCATGGAGTGTATAAAAAACGGTGGACGGTGTCGGAGTTAAAATCGGGTTTCGGTTTCGATTTTGACATCCCTAACTGTGAACGCGAAACAAATTGGTTCTTCAATATCATTACTTTTCCTATCATAATGTAACGGACATTTGGGCTGTAGCTGTAATTAAGAAATTACAAATGTGGAAAATTGTTCCTGAGGGAAATTGTTTCTACTTAATAACGACTGATAATACAATTGATAGTTAGGGCATATTTCTGAAGTTTACAGCCTCATGTTCACTTTTTTTCTACCCTCCACCTCCAGGATGGAGGTATACTAACTTTGTCATTCCGTTTGTAACCCCATGAAATATCGAACTGAGACCCTATAAAGTATATATAAAATTCTAAATTGATCTAGCCATGTCTGTCCTTCGGTGAAAGCATGCTACCATATAAACGAAAGAAGGTAGGACGTCCAAATATTCCATAAATGTGTCTTATAGTCGTAGATCAGTTGCGATTGCAACTGGGCGAAATAGGTCCAAAGGGAAAAAATTTTCCCTTACAAGGACTGAAAATACCCATTATAATCCCTTATATCTTATCGTTTTTAAGCATGTTTTTTTTAATATGTCTGCTTGTTTTTAGTTTATATTGGGTATGCGCATTCCCCCTATAACAAAAACGTGTACCATAAAGTGTTTTTTATTCGTCGGGGGTGAAATGGGGAAAAAAGGGATAAAATTGTATTTATCAAACGACAACAGCTAGGAACACGAAATTCGGTGTGTACGTTCATCTAATTACATAATATTAAAGAATTTTTTCAAAATCCGTACTTTTAAGGAGTAACATGGGAAAAGTGGGATAAAAATGGTACCAACCAAACGGCCGCACCTGGAATAATGAAATTCGGTGTATGCATTCGTCTGATTGCGTAGACAGGTAAGATAAAGGGATTTTTCGAAATTCGTAGTTTTTGGGTCTAAAATGGAACTAGTAAATCAAAAAAAATTCTTTTTTCAAATCCATGCTTTATGCAAGCAGAATTCTATTGGGCCTAGAAATTCTTTTTTAGTTATCTTTTGTAGAAGAAAAAATTACTGTTACGTTAATAAATAATAATAATAATAATAAATAATAATAATAATAATAATAATAATAATAATAATAATAATAATAATAATAATAATAATAATAATAATAATAATAATAATAATAATAATAATAATAATAATAATAATAATAATAATAATAATAATAATAATAATAATAATAATAATAATAATAATAATAATAATAATAATAATAATAATAATAATAATAATAATAATAATAATAATAATAATAATAATAATAATAATAATAATAATAATAATAATAATAATAATAATAATAATAATAATAATAATAATAATAATAATAATAATAATAATAATAATAATAATAATAATAATAATAATAATAATAATAATAATAATAATAATAATAATAATAATAATAATAATAATAATAATAATAATAATAATAATAATAATAATAATAATAATAATAATAATAATAATAATAATAATAATAATAATAATAATAATAATAATAATAATAATAATAATAATAATAATAATAATAATAATAATAATAATAATAATAATAATAATAATAATAATAATAATAATAATAATAATAATAATAATAATAATAATAATAATAATAATTAATAAAAAAAATATTAAAAACGTAACAGTAATTTTTCCTTCTACAAAAGATAACTAAAAAAGAATTTCTAGGCCCAATAGAATTCTGCTTGCATAAAGCATGGATTTGAAAAAAGATTTTTTTTGATTTACTAGTTATAACCTTTCTTTACTGTTGTGCTAAGAAAATCCACAGAAAACGTGTAATTTTATAAAGTTCGAATCAAAAATGCGCCTTTCAAATCCCGCCCATTTGCATATTGTCTAAGCAGGTTACAACTAAATAAACACACACAACAATATAGGAAGATCGTTGTAGAATATACTTAAAAAACTGGTTTTAATTTCGTATGGGAAGGGTCACGGCCACTTTCCGCCCATCTCGGTGTCGAAATACTCTAAAACCGGTTTTAATTTCAGATGGGAAGTGTCACTTCCACTTTCCGCCCATCTTTGCACAACTATTTACAATGGATCAACTCACACAAAATTTCAGCACTCTAGGTCTATGACACCTACTGACCATATTCGATTATATGTTTTAACTTCGTATGTGAGGTACCACGCCCACTTTCCCAATACCGTCCATTTCAGGCACAACTACGCAGGTTTACAAAATTTGAGCACTATACGTGTCATAGAACTGACACTATTCGATAATATGTTTTAACTTCGTATTCCAATACCGCCCATTTTTGGCAGAACTACGCACATTGATGGTAGATGCACTTACACAAAATTTCAGTTTTTTATCTGCCATAGAACGGCATATATTCGAAAATGGGTTTTAACTTCGTATGGGAGGTGCCACGCCCACATTTCCATTACCGCCCATTTTTGTCACAACTACGCACATTAATGCTAGATGCACTTACACAAAATTACAGTAGGTGTAATTTTGGTTTTAACTTCATATGGGAGGTGCCACGCCCACTTTTGCATTACCGCCCATTTTAGGCGCAACTACGCACATTGATGCTAGATGCACTTACACAAAATTTGAGCACTATACGTGTCATAGAACTGACACTATTCGATAATATGTTTTAACTTCGTATGGGAGGTGGTACGCCCACTATTCCAATACCGCCCATTTTTGGCAGAACTACGCACATTGATGCTAGATGCACTTACACAAAATTTCAGCACTCTAGGTGTCATAGAACTGACAATATTCAATAATAGGTTTTAACTTCGTATGGGAGGTGCCACGCCCACTTTTCCAATACCGCCCATTTTTGGCACAACTATGCGAATTGATGCTAGATGCACTTACACAAAATTTCAGCACTCTAGGTGTCATAGAACTGACAATATTCAATAATAGGTTTTAACTTCGTATGGGAGGTGCCACGCCCACTTTTCCAATACCGCCCCTATTTGGCACAACTATGCACATTGATGGTATATGCACTTACACAAAATTTCAGCACTCTAGGTGTCATAGAACTGACAATATTCAATAATAGGTTTTAACTTCGTATGGGAGATGCCACGCCCACTTTTCCAATACCGCCCATTTTTGGCACAACTATGCGAATTGATGCTAGATGCACTTACACAAAATTTCAGCATTCTAGGTGTCATAGAACTGACAATATTCAATAATAGGTTTTAACTTCGTATGGGAGGTGCCACGCCCCTTTGCCCAATTGGTCAAATTTTTCCATTTCCTTGTATTGTCATCGAAAATGATTAAGTGTGCAAAATTTGAGCAAAATTGGTTGAGAAAAAAGCTTTCAAAAATTGATTTCAAATTTTGTGGCACACAAACATATCGAGACCCTATATTCAATAAATGCTATCTCAAAAAATTCAATTTCTCAGGAGAGCTTAAAAACTAGTTATTTCGCTTATTATTGAAAAAATTAACAATGTGCCTTCCATAAGTTTGTTTAAATATTGCGGCTAATTTATACCTGTGAAAAAAATTTGATATTTTGCACTTGATTGCGTATTTTTTTGAGATAGCATATTTTATTATATCAAAAAACAAATATTTTGTAAGAGATAGCATATTTTGTCGGAAAATAAAAATACGATTTTTTGAACAATATTTATTAATTAACCATTTAATAAGATGTTTTATTGAATATTAGGTATAACAAAGGAAAAAACATAACAAAAAATGCTAAAAAAAAAAGATAATACATAATAAAAACTGATGTTATAATGATGTTTATTTATACTATTTCTGGCATAAGTTATCGTAAAAGTAATGATATTCTTGCGGAATAACTTTTTTTAATTCTTGTAGATATTTAAACTTATTTGGTTGTATTGGAAGTGGTCCAGAATGCAAAGGATTTGGTTCCTGTTTGCCTCCATATTTTTTTATTCGAATCGGTAAATCAGTGTATTCATCGTCGAAATTAATTTTAAATTTGACGTTGCCGTTTGGAAGATAAATAAGCGAACGTAATTGTGATACTGTTGGATCATTTTTGCCTTTGCCAGGTCTTATACTATTAAAACGAAGTAGTTGGCTGTCATTATAATCTTTAAAAAAGTCGTGGTTTAAATAAACTGCATCGAAAGGTTTTTTTATGATCTTGTCATCAATTTTAACGGGTTTTCGAGCTTCTTTAGTATAATGTACATAATCAATAGGCAAATAAACCGAGTTGTTTTTCAATTTTTTCTCTATTTTGGCATGAGCGCTATCGCACTCCATCTGGGTATGGCCCTTTTCTAGATACTTTTGCTCTATAATTTTATTATTTTCTATTGAAAAATTGGACAGCGCGTTAGATAAGAAGTTATTTCGGTTTTGATACCCGCAACCATCTGAAAAAATTATAATTGGCAGCTCATCAGATAAACAGTGCGTCTCAAGATGACTTATTATACAAGAAATAAATGACGAAGCAGTTAAGTCGCCATTTATTTCGCTCCACCAATAGTTTGTACACTGAAGGCTTCCAATATTGTACATGGTGAAATTGTGCACTTGTAAGCGTTGTTTATAGTATATAGCTGACGCATTAATATCAGGACAAAGTTTAACTGCTTCAGCATCCATTGTGAAAACATGGCATAATCCATTTTGGGCATCAAGCTTATCTTGTTTTTTCTCAGTTTGAGCACGATCTTTTTTTACCAGATGTTCATTGTATACCTCTGAAGATATTTGTTTCGTTTTATAGCCCACACATGTGTCGCATTCGTCATTGCGAGGTCTAAATATAGCTAAATTTTCTGCATCGAAGCATTTGGAAAATGTAAAATATGACATTGGCTTAACTTTGTTCGTTGAGCAATCAGTAAGGTAATCATTATATACATCAGCTTTTGATGTAAAAGTTGCAGCGAGATACCTTTTGCTGGTTTTGTTACGACAATAATGACTTTCAACTCGGTCCAAATTATGCAAGTAATTTATTAGAAACGTCTTGGAAACAATGTTTTTAGAATCATTAACACCTTGTTGGTCGAGTATTTCAGGAGATGAAACTGGATTAATCAACCATCCTCTTAACATACCGCGTTTTATGGATAGGGTTGACAGGAACATAAACTTACATACCTAAAGAGATTCACATTTGTAGGGAAGTTTAAAAAAAAATGTAAATTTACATACCTGCACTAATTCATTTTTGAGAGGAAGTTTGTAGAAAAATGAAGTTTGTTTTTTTGAGTTTTCTGTTGTATTACATTTTTTAGCCGATTGCGAAACATGATCTTTTACAAACACCTTCTTAGCTTCCCAGGAATGCTTCCAAAAATCCTCAAAAATTTTGATTCTGTCCTCTTCCTCAAATTGATGACACTTTCTCAATTCACTATTTAAACAAAATGTTGAAGAACATTTGGGTCCTTGTTTTCTTTGAGGTTTTGGTATGTCTTGATGGATTTTTGTGTCTGATGTGGAAAATCCCAAATATTGTTTGCCTTTCATGCGTTTGATAGAATTAGTTTTACGCATCTTTGAACGAGAGTCGTGTTCTCTTTTAGATCTTTTGGAAACTATGTTTTCTTCATCCGATGAGGACTCATAATTCCTAGCAATAAGTTGTAGAGCATTGCCGTTCCAAGTATGTTCATCCATCATACTAAACCATATTGGGTATTTTATATATTTATGTGTAAATACATTAAGAGGATAACTTACCCAATTTGTAGTTATAAATTTCACGTAAATTGATAATAATTATGAATTATTGTTTAAGTCACCAATTTTTGATTTTTATTACATTTCACATTTGACATTAACCGACATTGACGTCTAATGACATCTATCCTTTGTCGATACACACAAGTGGCAACAGTCGATGGGTTATACTTCCAAATACCCATGAAGTTATAGAGTGTAGTTGTGAGTGATGGAGGTTGTTGTTGTTATTTGTAGATTCAATAATAGCAATGTGATCAGAGAGAGAGAAAAATCGGTTGGAAAATGTAGCTACTACAACAAAAACTAAAATTAGGAAATATATCTATCATTCGTCGCCAAAGGATTAAAAACTGCAATATCTCAAAAATTAGCTATTGGATAAAAAAAATTTCACCAGATTCGTGTTCAGCATGTCAATTACAATGAGATATGATGTAGATTTATAATAAATAAATTTATTTCAAAAATATTGTATTTTTAATATGAGAGATACCATTTATTTCCAACAAAAAAAAGTATTTTGAGATAGCATATTAACAAAAATTGAGATAAAACGAGAACAAATTATGTTTTTGAGCTGAAATTTATATCACAGATGGGTATTACATAGGGAAGTTATTTCCCATCAAAAACTCATAGCGCCAAAAATTTAAGATGACATATTTTGAATATAGGCTCTCGATATATAGAAAGTAACCTTATATAAAGCATGGAAAAATAGTATCAAACGAACGACTAAGAATAGAATTATGAAATTTGGTGTGTACGTCCCTCTAATTTCGTAGACACGCACAATAAAGAGATTTTTGAAAGCCGTACTCTTAAGGGGCAAAAATGGCAAAAAGGGGTTAAAAATGGTTCCAACCAAATGACAGCAGCTAGAATCATGGAATTCGGTGTACACTGTCGCGAAATAAAAATGTTTTTCCAAATTCATACTTTCAAGGGATACAATGGGAAAAGAGGGATAAATATGGTACCAACTAAACGGCAACAGCTAGAATGATGAAATTTGCTCTAATTGCGTAGACACGTAAAATAAAGAAATTTTAGAAAGACGTACTTTTATGGGGGTGAAATGGGAAGAAGAGGATAAAAATAGTTTTAAATTTTTCCAAATTCGTATTTTTTAATCATGTTATCTTGCACTGTGTACGTGAGAGATAATTCATTTTCAAAATATGTACTGTTGGAATTAAAATATGTTGAAAGAACTCTGTTTGAATTACTACAGTATGTTGTATATCAATATGAAATCGCAATTAGCATAGTATTTTGTATTATTTTCTTGTCAATATGTTTTTCCTCAATAAATTAGTATTCTAGAAATCTCTAAAACTAACAAAATAGGATGAGAAACAACCACATGTAGCACTATCTACCAATATTTATGGTATTTAAGCTTTTTGGAGGATTGCTGTTTTATATTTACTTTTTGAATTGACTTGAAGTATTATTTCGATATGTAAACGTATTGGTAGCCTTGCCTAAAAAGAGTGTTTTGAAATAATACAAATTTTATATTTATTTAAAAAAATATTTTTTTTTTAATATTTTTATTTGTTTTGGATTGGCTATATTCAAAAAATTTTCATTTTCCTGTTATGTTAATGCACTTCTATATAAATATAGTATATAAATCAAAATTTGTTTAATACAAAAATAAAATTATTTAACTTGTTTTTATTATCAGGTTTATGTTTAACATTTGCTAAATGGGATCGGACAAAATTGGAAAATATTAAAAACATACTTCCATAATTCCGTGGAAAATTTTCAAGAAGAGATCCGCCTTCAGTTCAGCCTTTATTTTTATCTCGGTGGTTATGTCAATAATCAAAATTGCCGCATAAGGGGTTCAGACAACCTACACGTGACTATTGAGAAGCCAATTCATCGACAGCGAGTCTCTGTTTGGTGAAGATTTTGGGCTGTACTGAAAAATTGGGTTGATCGGGTGAGGTACTGCCGAGCCAGTCGTGAATGATCATGTGTTCCATTATTAAATGACAAAGTTCAACATTTCCAGTAAAACCAGAAATTTAAAAAAATAGACAGAACTTTTTTATAGCCCACTCTAATTTAAAGTTTCAAATGGCTTAAATATAGTCACTTTTAAAAGAAAATAATTCTTTTCACGACTTGATTTTAATTAATTTGCAAAACCCTCTTTAGACCATCCATTCTAAGGTGGAAGGTGTACAAATAAAATGCCATTCCTCCACAAATCCGATTCTAGTTATCCAAAAATATGCCAGAGAATTTAACCTGTTTAGCGAACTTACTCGCAATCGCTCTTACGCATTATCTTAACCATCATTCGTAATTTGCAGCTTTGTCTTATTTGTATTTATCATTTTCCTAATTTATGCAAAGTACATTAGGGTGTTTTTTTTATTAATTTAGCACAATGTAATAGGCAGTAGAGAATCCGGCAAAATGGCTTGGTTCTTTACACAACGTCAAACAATTTTCCCCGAAAATTAGATGTTGTTTTAAATATGTTCGGATCTTTGAGGTATAAACAATTATGTTCACCTTTCATATTGAAATATGGTAGTGCTAAAATGATCTAGATTCAATACAGATGGGGGAAAACGAACCGTCCGTGTGTTTGAGTGGATGATAAGATGTCAGAAATGGCCAGAGTTTTCGCTAAATGTTAAAATATTTTTAAATTCAAGAACTCTATGATATTTTGTACCGTCACAGAATGAAAGTCGACAAAATATTGAATGGTTTTCGATTGAAATAAATTTCCCAGGAAACTTTGGTTATTAAATCAGTTTCATATTATGTTTTTTATTACAAGCCTACCATTCTCTACTACTGCATGATAGCTGAGTCAAAAATTACACCAAAAAACATATACTCACCCTAATGTACATGTCCATTTGCTCCTTTCCTCCGTTCCGAAACATTTCGCAAATATAAGTACATACATATGTTTGCTTGTACAATGCAAGTTGTTTACTTTGTACATGATGTTTGTGTGTTTTTGTTAAAATGTGTTTTTCATTATCTCATTTACTGTCTGGTTCCTCCTTCGTCGTCGTCATCTTCTTGGTCGCCGACAGTTTTGTGTTCATCCTTGGTTGGTCGGATTCTTTTGACTTTCATTTGCATTACCAAGAAATTGAAATTAATTTTTTCAGCAGACTTCACTACAACGATAAGAAGATGCTGCCAAAGACCAAAAGAGACAACGGAACAAAACCGAACGTCAAAAGTTTCTTTAACCACGGAAGTGGAATATATTTGCATTTCCCGGGAAACACAAAGAAACTATTTTTGAAGAAACACAAATAAACTAAATAAAGAAATTATTTTTAAATAAGTTCAAATAAAAGTGATCATAGACCGAAACGAAACAATTGACAGATAATTATAGATTCAGAATTATAGAAAGATCTTCAAAACTATTTATAATATTTGTAAAAATACAATACTAGTCACAACAAACGCGTGATTCGTTTAAAGACTTTCTTACAGATCACTCGAGGCTGGTGTCGATCTGTCATCTTATTTGTATTCAGTATTATTTAACAATTTCATTTGACTTTACGCTTCAATTAAGTCATTAGGATCGGTCTGTAACAGCTCAAAGAAGATCCATTGTTTGCCCGCCAAATTTTGTCCAGTAACAAGGCACATTTCTGACTCTTCTGTATTTGACAATAAACAACTGCCGCATTTAGGCTGACAAAGAAATAAACAACCGAAGAGATTCTCGAACTATCGTTACCTCCACAAAAATGCACTGTTTAAAATGGAATAATCGGTTCATATTTCTTTAACAATGAGATCGGACAGAACATAACAGTTACTGCTAACTGACGTTTTGTGGCCTGAAATGTAAGCCCGTGATGTCGATATTTCCCATAAACCTGACACAACTGCCAACATACAAATGAACCATTATTGTTGGGTCTATGACATCGCACCCCAGGTATGGAATATTTTTTAAAATATTTCAGGAATAAAAATGCTGCTGCTCTGTCCGACTTTAGACTTTGTTTAGCATTCCTCCACCATCATCGGAGGTTGTTTGCTTGCTTGATAAGCTTGCGCTGGAGCCTCCGTCTTTGCAAATTGTGCTGCCGAGATATGAGAAGAAATCTACGTCCTCGATCAATTGTCCTTGGAGTGCTAGGGGTGTCGTATTGCTAGTAACAATCCGCATCAGCTTGTTTTTTTTTCGCATTTATTTTGAGGCCAGCTTTATTGGCATTAACTGATAGGCGAAGGAGTTTCTGCGAGATGTCATCAAAGCGATGCGCGAAAAGGCAGATATCATCAGCATAGTCAATGTTTAGAAGGAGCTCACTCATGTTCCAGCGTATGCCATGCGGCGATTCAGACTGTGTTTGCTGAAGCACGTAATCCAACAGCAATAAAAATAATGTGGGAGATAAAACACAACCCTGTTTTACTCCTGAGCTGAGTTCGAATGGTTGGCTTTCTTCGCCTTTGTAACGCACTTTGCATTTGGCATCTGTATATAGCTCGCTAATAAGATTAACTATTTTCGCGGAATTCTCTTGTAACCTTTGGGCGAATGATAATCCAAGAGTGATTGTCGAAAAACCAATGCACCCATAAATAGTGACTGTTTGGTAAAAAGAATGTGATTATTCGACACATTAACGGCATAGAACCTCAATTATGCCTCAGCGTCAAGTTTGGACCATGGAGGTGTGCCGTCGACGTTGCGGCGGCCATTTCACCGATATTTTGTTACATACATAATGGAACCATAACAATATTATCATAATAAAAATAAATGACAATAATTTCCTATATAATTTGTGTTTTATTCCAAATCAGCCTTTAAAATTTAACCACCCTTTATAAGGGGAAGGCGCACACATAATATCAAGTAAATATAAGTTGACATATTCAAAAAACCCGCTTAAAAACTCGAAATATTAAGGAGTATTAGGGTTTTTCTTGTTCTTGTTAGGGACAAATTTTCCGCCAGGACCAATTTCGCCCATTTTCAATCACAACCGATCTACAACTATTGGACGTATCCTTGGAAAAATTTGACGACTTGGTAGCTTTCATTTAGATGACAACAGATGATTCAACAGACGGACGATTTACAATATTACTGCTCTAAAATGCACATCTTGCATAGAATTGTTAGTCTGCACAGTTGTGCCAAAAATGGGCGGTATTGGAAAAGTGGGCATGGCACCTCCCATACGAAGTTAAAACCTATTATTTAATATTGTCAGTTCTAAAGAGTGATTTTTTTGAGGTTAGGATTTTCATGCATTAGTATTTGACAGATCACGTGGGATTTCAGACATGGTGTCAAAGAGAAAGATGCTCAGTATGCTTTGACATTTCATCATGAATCGTCTTACAAACGAACAACGCTTGCAAATTATTGAATTTTATTATCAAAATGCGTGCTCTGTTAAGAAAGTTCATTGCGCGCTTCCATTTTATGGTCAGTTTAATCGACCCACTGAAGCGGCTATTCGGGCTATTGTGACTAAATTTCGCACCAAATTTACATTGTTGGACATTAAACCACCAACACGCTTACGTAGAGTGCGAACTGAAGAAAATATCGCAGCTGTATCGGCCAGTGTTAATGATGACCACCAATTTTCGATTCGTCGCCGTTCGCACCAATTGGGTCTCTGTTACTCAAAAACGTGGAAATGCCAAAATTGGACTAAGCGGATGGACCACCTAAGACGCAGCCGCGGTCAACATTTAAATGAAATTATCTTCAAAAAGTAAATGTCATGGACCAATCTAACGTTTCAAATAAAGAACCGATGAGATTTTGCAAATTTTATGCGTTTTTTTTTTTAAAAAAGTTATCAAGCTCTTAAAAAATCACCCTGTATGACACCTAGAGTGCTGTAATTTTGTGTGAGTTGATCCAGTGTAAACAGTTGTGCAAAGATGGACGGAAAGTGGGCGTGAACCTTCCCATATGACATTAAAGCCGTGTTTAGAGTATATTTGACACCGAGATGGGCGGAAAGTGGCCGTGACCCTTTCCATACGAAATTCAATCCTGTTTTGAGTATATTCGACACCGAGATTCCTATATTGTTATTTGAGTTAATTTAGTTGTAACCTGCTCAGAAAATAAACAAATGGGCGGGATTTGAAAGATGGGACATTTTTTATTTGAATTTTGAAATTACACATTTTATGTGGATTTTCTTAGCACAATAGTAAAGTAAGGTTAGAAAAATAGAAATATTCATACGTCAACAGCCGACTTAAGTTAAGAAAACGGAGAAAACGGAACGGAAATTGTATTCATTATTTAGTTTTTATACCCTACACCACTTCGTGGACTAGGGTATTATAAGTTAGTTTCGCGCCAAATGTTTGTAACGCCAAGAAATAATCGAGCTAGACCCACCTTTAAGTATACCGATCGGCTTAGAATCACCAGCTGAGTCGATTTAACGATGTCTGTCTGTCCGTCCGTCTGCTGTCCATCTAAGCTTGTTCGCACTCTACAGGTCGCAATTGTTGTCCGATTATCATGAAACTTGGCAGAAGTTATTTTTTCTGGCCAATTACCATCGGTATTGAATTTGGAGGAGATCGGTTCAGATTTAGATATAGCCCCCATACAAATTTCGCTCCCGATTTGACATTTTCCGCTGTAGAAACGACATATTGTACCGGATTTTCTTTAAATTTTGCAGAACATCTTATAATCTAACTAGAAACACCTATGCAGAAATTGGGTAAGATCGGTTCAGATTTAGATATAGCCCCTATACAAATGTCGTTCCCGATTTGACATTTTCCGCTTTATAAACCTCATATTGTACCCGATTTCTTTAAAATTGGCACAACATTTTATAATCCAACTAAAAACACCTATGGTGAAAGTGGGTAAGATCGGTTCAGATTTATATATAGGCCCAATACAAATCTTGCTCCTGAATCTTTAAACGATTTTTTACATATTATATTTCACCAATAAACATACATGGTGAAAGCGGGTCACATCGTTCCAGGTTTCAATATACCCCATACAAATGTCCTTTCCGATTTAACATTTTTGGTCAAACACATACATTTACTGGATGCAAAAATCCTTCCCGATTTCCCTTTTTTACCGAATTGAATTGCAATGAAAATTATTTGGGCGATGCCCATATGTCCATACTTTGGTATAACTTTGGTATACTACTGTATAATTTGTATTTGTCTGTCGGACAATGAGATCAATTATCATATTATTTACCATATTCGTTAAATTTGACTAAAGATGAATTTATAGCATATAAATTATATGAATATAATTCATATGAACTACATAAAATTGCTCCCATGAAATACCTAGGTTTAGTAATCAAAGCGAGGTACATACGCAGGGATGGTGTAGGGTATTATTTAGTCGGCCCCGCCCGACTTTAGCCCTTCCTTACTTGTTTATTGTTTGATTAGTGAACAATTTGATTGATTTTCTATGTGTTTTGAAAGTAATGTAATGTAATTCCTTCTTACGAATGAAATGGAAAGGAGGAGAATCGCACTTAACAAAAAATCAATTTGATTTTTGACATTTTTCCATTATTCGCCGTAAACTAACGTTCACTATGGAACATATCCATTTCTTTAGTATCTCAGGCAAGTACCTTGATTATAATTGGTACATATATTACCATAGTACATATATCAAGAGAAAAATCAATATGAAAGCAGATTTTAATTTTACCGTTTTTTTTGGCGGGCGATGCGGGCAGGTGTTCAGCTAGTACTAAATAAAAATGTTCAACAAAATCTTATGAAATGCCTATAAAAATCCAGTGCCACCGTTTGATATTTTTTGAACATTATTCCCATGCATTGTGTAATGCTCTCTCCAATCCTTGACAGACTCCACTTGTCACTGTAATATACAAAGTGCAACACGAAAAAATATAACCATATACGAACACCTCTGCGTAATAAAAGACCAAAAACTCCATGTCTCCCAGTTTTACGCAAAGTTATGCTCTTTTTTTTTTGCCCCCAAAGATTTGGGACTTCGGTGTCATTTTTGCCAAAAGGGATCACTTTCTCACGCTCATATCTTGCAAACCGTTCGGACCTACTCTCTGACGCAAAGTTGTAACTCTTTAAGGTTCAAATCGCAAAAAATAACCTTTTTCCCCTGTTCAGGTCCATAGGTAGCAAACAGTTCAAAATTCAAAGAAAATAATCAACTACAAAAATGTACCTAAGATCTCAGTTAACAACTTTCTAGAACATATGAACTGCCTAGGAATGATTCTTAGCTAGGTAGGAAAAATATTTCTTGCAGGACTGTTTCTGTAAATGGTCTGTCCGACTACAGTGCGTATGAGTGATATTATCCTTAATCGACAGCACGTATACGCTACCTACACACACTACAGCCTATGCGATTTGTTCGACGACATTTGCGACTTTGACCTTGAATTTTATATGTTCACATTTTTTGTTCTTTATGATAAGAGCTACATCTTTGTCTCAGTGAGTAAATCAAAATTCCTGATGAGCCTGAGAAAATGATCACAATGACACGGAGGCTGTTCATGTTTGTTCGTTCCTCAGAGTCCGTGTTACTTTATCTGAGATTATTTTGAATATCATTTGTGTAATGATCTTATTGGCCATACTAAATCGAGCCGAATATAGGAATTGACTTTGGTATATTTATTATTACTCCTTCGGTAAGTTCATCAGGCAGATTATCTCTTTTCCAGACGCTCGCCTGGAGAACTGATTTTAATAATCTCAGGTGAGATGCCGTCCACACAGGGAGATTCGTTGGATTAAGACATTTGATAAAATTTACTATCTCATCTAGAGGTGGGCGAGATGGCTAAGTCCTGTTAGAGTACCTTCAGGCAATAGATAGCTGATTCTTTGAATAGCCGTTGTTACTATAAAGCCTTTAGTTATTTATACATCTTATTTAGTAAAGACTTGGAAGTAATTTCAACCCTTCGCATTGTGATATGTAAAACGGCGCGACTACTTATTCGCCATTTGTACTGTCATTTGTATATGAAATGACATCATTTCCTTTCAGCAGTGACAGATAGTAAATAAATAAAAAGTAAAAGAATAAATCCATTTCCAACGAAATAGAAATGAAAATGAATAGCAAAACAATATTTCTCAGAAATGAGAAAAGTGAATCATGTCTATTAAAAGCAACTGCCTGCTACCAGACGCAATCTCAATATCATTCAAATTTAACCACTCATTTTCAAACTCAAAGCGATTGAACGAGCGTAGGAAAATGGTATCATTTAAATCACTTTGGTTTTGCGACTTTGCGAAGAATTATTTTAGTTTTTCAGAAAATAAAACTTTACAAAATGAAAGTTTTATAAACACTATTTCTAAAAACAAAGCCAGGAAAACGGAACGCAGCGCAAGGAATTGCCTAAGTGATGGTGCACGAGCACATTAGACAGTAAGCTCGTTGCCTTGGATATTGAAAACTGTTGGAAAGAAAACTGTTGAGTCTAAGGCTTTGAGGGCTGCACTGCTGTCGACAAAGATTTTGAATTTTGTCGGAGGCAATTCCCGTTGCAAAGATAACCTGTGTGTAACCCTATAACGAGTTAAAATGAAGTAAAATTTAGGAAAATTGAACTTCGTATAGCACTAACTCAATATTTCCTAATATGAAGTTCAAACTTTTCCTTGATTCTAATTCAATTTTCATCAAACCAAGTAAATATTTACTCAAACTAAGTTTTTAAGCAAGTTTTTCCTCAGACCAAGTAAAATTTGTACTAAATCTAAGTAAAATTTTGCTGTAATTTTCGTAAAACTAAGTAAATTTTTACTCAAATCAAGTAAATATTTACTTAACTTTGCTGATTTTTTCCTCAAAACGAGTAAATTTTTACTTCAACTGAGGAAAATTTTACTTGATACAAGGAAAAAAAATTAACTTAAAATAACTTCAACTTATTTAAAAGTAATTCAAACAAATTATTTTGCTCCAGAATGTGCAAAACTGATACAAAAATTGGCAACATGAAATATTTCTCAAAAAATTAATTATAGCTCGTCATATATAGTTGTGCTATTATTCCATGCTGCGAAGGCAAGATAGTGGTTGTTTAGAATAATACTTGAATTGTTTAAAAAACAAGTAAGGAAAGGCTAAAGTCGGGCGGGGCCGACTATATAATACCCTACACCACTCCCTGTGTATGTACCTCGCTTTGATTACTAAACCCAGGTATTTCATGGGAGCAATTTTATGTAGTTCATATAAATTCTACACCTACTATAAATTCATCTTTAGCCATATTTAACGAATATGGTTAATAATATGGTAATTGATCCAATTATCCGACAGACAAAAACAAATTATACAGTAGTAATAGGACCGACATTTCAAAAGGGGGCCAATAACAACATCCTGGGTCTTGTCAAAACATGGGCCTATATATTTCTCATTCACTGTAGGTATTCCTAGTTGAAAAATATCATGATCTGCAAAATTTGATGAAGATCCGATGTAAAATGTAGTTTCTAGAGCTGTAATAGATCAGACAGGGCCCCATTTGGGTTATACCAAAGTATGGACATATGGGCATCACCCAAACAATTCTCATTGCAATTCAATTCGGTAAAAAAGGGAAATCGGGATTTTTGTTTGACAAAAAATGTAAAATCGGAAAGGACATTTGTGTGGGGGTATATTGAAACCTGGAACGATGTGACTCGCTTTCACCATGTATGTTTATTGGTAAAATGTAATATGTAAAGTTTGGCCAAAATCGGTTAAACATTCGGGAGCAACATTTGCATGAGCAATGATCTTACCTCTTTCATCATAGTTTTTTAGTTGGATTATAAGATGTTGTGCCAATTTTAAAGAAAAAATGGGTACAAAATGTGGATTTTAGAGCGGAAAAAGTCAAATCGGGAGCGACATTTGTGTGGGGGCTATATCTAAATCTGAACCGATCTTTCCCAATTTCTGCATAGGTGTTTCTAGTTGGATTATAAGATGTTGTGCCAGATTTAAAGAAAATCGGGTACAAGATGTGGTTTCTAGAGCGGAAAATGTCAAATCGGGAGCGACATTTGTATGGGGGCTATATCTAAATCTGAACCGATCATAGCCACTTTCAGCATAGGTGTTTCTAGTTCCACTATAAAATGTTGTCCCAATTTTAAAGAAAATCGGGTACAATATGTGGTTTCTAGAGCGGAAAAAGTGAAATCGGGAGCGACATTTGTGTAAGGGCTATATCTAAATCTGAACCGATCTTACCCAATTTCTGCATAGGTGTTTCTAGTTGGATTATAAGATTTTTTACCCAATTTATAGAAAATCGGGTACAATATGTGGTTTCTAGAGCGGAAAATGTCAAATCGGAGCGACATTTGTATGAAGGCTATACCTAAATCTGAACCGATCATAGCCACTTTCAGCATAGGTGTTTCTAGTTCCACTATAAAATGTTGTCCCAATTTTAAAGAAAATCGGGTACAAGATGTGGTTTCTAGAGCGGAAAATGTCAAATCGGGAGTGACATTTGTATGGGGGCTATATCTAAATCTGAACCGATCATACCTACTTTCAGCATAGGTGTTTCTAGTTCGATTATAAAAGGTTGTGCCAATTTTAAAGAAAATCGGGTACAACAGAAGAAAATCGGGTTTCTAAAGCGGAAAAAGTGAAATAGGGAGCGACATTTGTATGGGGGCTATATCTAAATCTGAACCGATCTTACCCATTTTCTGCATAGGTGTTTCTATTTGGATTATAAGATGTTGAACCCAATTTAAAGAAAATCGGGTACAATATGTGGTTTCTAGAGCGGAAAAAGTGAAATCGGGAGCGACATTTATATGGGGGCTATATCTAAATCTGAACCGATCTTACCCAATTTCTGCAAAGGTGTTTCTAGTTAGATTATAAGATGTTGTGCCAAATTTTAAGAAAATCGGGTACAAGATGTGGTTTCTAGAGCGGAAAATATCAAATCGGGAGCGACATTTGTATGGGGAATATATCTAAATCTGAACCGATTTCCTCCACATTCAATACCGATTGTCCTTGGCCAAAAAGTAACTTCTGCCAAAGTTCATGATAATCGGACAGCAATTGCGACCTGTATAGTGCGAACAAGCTTAGATGGACAGCAGACGGACGGACGGACGGACAGACAGACATAGAATCAGCTGGCGATCCGTATACTTAAAGGTGGGTCTAGCTCGATTATTTCGTGGTGTTACAAACATTTGGCGCGAAACTAACTTATAATACCCTATTCCACGAAGTGGTGTAGGGTATAAAAACTAAATAATGAATAGCTTCTTAGATTAATATTCAAGAATTTTCTAAACTAGTTGAAGTGATTGAACTTATACAAGTTCATTAATACTTAAATGTATGAAGAACTCAGCATACGTTCCAGTAAACATATTAACTTAATTTTAAGAAACAGCACATTTTTTAGTTAAAAATTTCTAAACGGATTTTTCCATACAAACAAATTTTAATACTTTTCTTACTTAAAAACCATTGGAATTGGTAAGAATTTTATATTAGATCCAATGAAATGTTTTATAGTAAATTTACTACCCTATTTCTAGTAGATGAACTAATTGCGATGACTTTGAAATAAGGAAACTTTGCTCATACTTAGTTAATTTTCCAATTTTGAAGGAAATTTTTACTAAACTGGAGTAAAATTGTTGAACTAAATTGGAGTATGGATTTTACTCAAATTTAGGAATGCTATTTTTCTGAGTGTGGAAATATAACCATACACCAACACGTTATAAAAGACCAAAAAAAGAGCCCAGTCTCCCATTTTTTCTCAAAGTCAGGCACTTTTTTGTATGGCCCCCAATAATTTGGGGCCTCTGTGTAATTTTTGCAAAAAAGTGATAATTTGATATGAGTCTGAGGACTCATATCTTACGAACCGCTTGGAATTTTGGAATTCACCCTCTGAGACAAAGAATTAGCTCTTTTCAATAAGAACAAAAATTGTGAACATATAAAATCAACAAATGTAAAATGTACCCTCCACCATGGATTGCATTCCAAAGAGGCTGTCGATTTTCGTAGAAGTGCAGTAATATTACAGGAAAATATATTTTATTAATATAGACAAACCAAAACAAATACAAATATTGAAAAAATGATTTTATAAATATATATAATATTTTTATTATTTCAAAACACGCTTACAAGGCAAGGCTACCAATACGTTTACATATCGAAATATTACTTCAAGTCAATTCAAAAAATAAATATTCTTATATTTATATTTTCAAAAATCTTAAATACCATAAATATTGGTAAATAGTGGGTGCTACAGTTGGTTGTATTTCCATTCTATTTTAATTCCAAAAGTTCAAATTTTGAAAATCCATTATCTCACGTACATAGTGCAAAATAGCCTAACTTCATGATTCAATCAATTTTTTCCGTAGAAGTAAAAAAGTATGAATTTTGAAAAGTCGTTTTATTTTTGTTGTTAATTGTTGAAGTTTGTTTTAGTCAATGATGAAAAAGTTACAAAAATATTTTTTACAAAAACTTCAAACATTCATTAGCTACTTTTCCTATAATAATACAATAGTTTTTAGTACAGTTCTACAACACTATCCCATACTAAAAACATATTTTAAAATAGTCCAATTCTTTGAATATTATCATTAAATTTAATTTTCGGTAATATCTTTGTAAATAGGTCAGCAGCGTTCTCCGTTGAAGGCACATATTTCAAACCGATTTCGCCATTTTTATAAACTTCTCTAACGTGGTGAACTTTGACATCAATATGTTTACTCATAGCATGAAAAACCGGGTTTCGTACCAATTGTTGCGCTCCGATATTATCACCATACATTATGATGGCTTGTCGAACTAGCTCCTGAAATCACAATTCTCTTAACAAGTTCCGCATATACAACACTTCCTTAGTAGTCGCAGAAATTGCCATATACTTTGTCGAACTCAATGCGACTGTTTGTTGTTTCTTTGATTCATACGACACTGCAGAACCTGCCATAATGAAAACAAATCCAGTATATGACCTTTTATCATCGCTTCCACCTCCCCAATCTGAATCTGAAAAAAATGTAAGTGGTTTTCCGGAGGATCTGAAATTTATGGAATAGTCAGAGGTATTGCTCAAATATCTTAATATATGCTTGGCTGAAGACATATGTTCCTTGTGAGGATGGTTATTGAATTGCGATAGTTTATTGACACTATGAAGAATATCCGGTCGAGTTGCGATAGCTATGTACATGAAAGATCCGATTAGTGACTGGTACTCTCTTTCGTCGATTTTGTCACAGTTATTGCCACCTGAGCACAATTTTAAATTAACTCCAGGATCCAATGGAATTCGTTTCGAATTCAACATATTATTTTCGTTCAATACTTTTAGTATCATATTTCTCTGACTGAGTTTAATAGAACCAGTAGGTTCCCTCCTTTCCACCTCCATTCCTAAGAAATATTCCGCTGGACCCTTGTCCACCATTTCAAATTTCTCCGACAATTCTCCCTTAATATTATTCATCGTCTCCAGTTTTGAGCAAAGCAGGAGCATGTCGTCTACATATACAATAAGTATGTTATATTCATCGGCAGAATTCATCGTATATACACATGTATCAACTGTACATTAATCGAAGCCAATTTCATTTCTCGTTCCAATTTCTTCCTGACTGCCTAAGTCCATAAATTGATTTAACAAGTTTACATACCTTGTTAGGATTTCGGGAATCTTTAAAACCATCTGGCTGCTCCATATATATGTCACTGTCGATATCGCCATATAAATAAGCAGTAGTAACATCTAGCTGATGAATGAAAAGATTTTGCTCTGCAGCCAATACAAAAGCGATGCGGACTGTGGAATACCTCGTCACTGGTGAAAACGTTTCCGTGTAGTTTACCCCATATTTCTACATCCCTTGGCCACTAATCTTGACTTAAACCTTTCGATGTCACCATTTCTATTCCGTTTAATTGTAAATACCCATTTACTTTTAATCACCGGCACATTCTTCGGCCTGTCAACAAGTACCCAAGTTCCCCTGGAACCATGTGAATTGTATTCAGAATTAATTGCTTCAATCCACTTCTCTTTGTCACTTCTATTCAAAATTTCTGCAATCGACGTTGGTACATCTTCCTCCGTATTGTTGATTAAAAGATTATTGTAAACTCTTCTTCCAGATCGAAGCAGCTTAAAGTCATCCTCAGTAACTATGTCATCCGTAATATCCGATGTTGGATTTGGTTCTTGATCTGAATCTACTGTTCGGTCATTCTTTGAATTTACTAGAGTATTTGCATTGCGATGTTCATCTTGCAAATCATCAAAACGTGTAGTATTCGATTCAATTGGCTCAGAGCATTCCCGTATTTCAGCATGAAATACGTCATAGTTACTGTCATTATTCTTATGAGATGATGAAAATTAATAAATTTGACATCGCGTCCTCTAAAAATTTTTTGATTCTTCAGATCTATTAATCTGTAGGCCTTATACTCAGAACAATAACCAACAAACGCCCATTCCTTTCCACTTGGCTGAAATTTAGTTTTTCCAGGACGTTTATCTAATACATACGCCTTGCATCCGAATGTTCTAAGATGTGATATGGTTGGTTTGAAAGTACTCCACTTTTCAATTGGTGTGACATTATCTAGTGATCTGGATGGACATCTATTTCCTATATAAACTGACGTACTTACAGCTTCAGACCACAACCTGATTCAATCAACAGGCATCTCGACATTTCTTGGATAGTTCGGTTAGCTCGTTCTGCGACACCATTTTGTTGTGGAGTGTGTTGTACAGAAAGTTGTCTCTGAACGCCAAAGTTATCCAAACACAAGTTAAACTACTTACTTAAATACTCCTTTGCGTTGTCGCTTCTCAAAATCTTCATTTTTTTCGACGATTGCCTTTCTGTCATATTTATAAAATTCTGAAATGCGTGAAACACCTCGTCTTTTGTTTTCAAGAAGTAAACAAACATTATTCGAGAATAATCGTCAATGAATAAAACAAAATATCGTACACCTCCCAGAGATGACAGTTTCATCGGCCCACAAATATCCGTGTGAACTAAATCTAGAACGTCATTACGTCGATAGTGTGCATTCTTTGGAAACGGTTGTACTGCCAATTTTCACTTCAGGCATGCGTCACAAACAAAGTTCTTTGGAATATTATTTACAGAGAAACCATGTACCATATTCTTCTTGGATAATTCAACAATACTTTTTGGATTCAGATGGCCTAAACGTTTGTGCCATGTATGGAAGTCTGTTGTATTAAGGGCGAAGTTTCTCATTCGAATTTCCGTCTCGTCCGTGTTAAAACAAATAACTGTTCTTCCTTAGTTCCCCTCAACACTACAGCATTAGACGAATCGAATACTTCGACGCAACCATCTTCAAATTTAACGGTGAGATTCGATTTCGTTAAATGTTGCACTGAAATGAAACTGAATTTGACATCAGGAACGTACAGAACATCTTTGAGCAAAATTTGATCTCCGAATGTTGTGTTTAATTCAATTTCTCCAATACCTTCCGAGTACAATACATAATCACCTGCTAGTTCCACTCTTTCCTTATGATGTTGCCAAGATTTAAACATACTTCTTTCACCACTTATGTGGCACGTTGAATATCCAAGTACCTGTCGGTAAGCGACTTGTGTTTATACCGTGCAAAAAGGCGGCCAGTTTTTTTGAACAATCTCGTGCGAAATGTCCTACTTCTCCGCAGTTAAAACACTTAAACTCACGTTTCTTCTTCACGTCGTTCTACTGGTTAGCTTGAGCATTTGACTGACGACAGGAAAACTTTTTGCACATCAGAACTTGCTTACTAAACCTGCGTTCATATTCTTCCAACAATTTATTCTTCAAAGCATCAATGCTGGGGAATTGATCACGGGGCTCCATTGCAACCACGAAGTTTTCGTAACTTTCCGGTAGGCTGGTTAATAAGATTATTACCAGCAATTCTGTCTGATGTTCAGCCATGCTGGAATCATCCGACATCTTCAGTGCCAATAGTTTCCGAAATAGAAATACTTTCCTGGCAGGTCCACTCGGCTGATATTTCTTTTCTAGCGTTAACCAGGCTTCTCTTGAGGTAGGCGCATTTTTAAGACAACCTAATTGTGACCTTTTCATACTAAGTAATATTACCCTTCTGATCCTTATTCACCCATTCAATTCTGAGAGGCTCTTCTGCAGGTCTGACGATTTGGCCAGATACATATAACCATAAATCAGCATGAACAAGAACACTTCGCATATGTATCTTCCAACCATCGTAATTGTCGTCTTCTAATTTCTCTATTTGATACATTGCGGCATTGTCCTTCAGATCCTAATATGAATTTCTATATCTGAATATACATGGGGTCTCCTGGACCCATAACCTTTGTTTTTAATTGTTGTAGTTTATTTTAGTCAATGAAGAAAAAGTTACAAAAATATTTTTTACAAAAACTTCAAACATTCATTACCTACTTTTTATATAATAATCCAGTAGTTTTTAGTACAGTTCTACAACAATTTTGCGTGTTTATGCAGTCAGATGAATGTATCCACCGAATTCCATGATTCTAGCTGCGCCCATTTGGTTGGTACCATTTTTATCCACTTTTTCCATTTCTAGCTGTACTCGTTTAGTTGGTACTATTTTTATCCCTTGAACGTACGAATTTGGAAAAAGAAACATTTTCTTTTTCGTGTCTACGCAGTCAGAGGAATGTATACTCCGAATTTCATAACTCTAGCTGCGGTCATTTGGTTGGTACAATTTGTATCCCTTTTTCCATTTGAACCCCAAAAAGTACGAATTTCGAAAAATACTTTCAGTTTACGTGTCTACGCAATCAAAGGAATGTATACACCGAATTTCATTATTCTAGGTGCAGCCGTTTGGATGGTACCATTTTTATCCCTCTATTCCCATTTTACCCCTTAAAAGTACGAATTTGGAAAAAATAATTTCATATTATGTATCTACTCAATTAGAGGAATGTACACAACGAAAGTCGTGTTTCTAGCTGTTGTCGTTTAATATGTACCATTTTTATCCCTTTTTGGCCCATTTCACCCCCTACGAATAAAAATCACTTCATGGTGTAAGTTTTTGTTGTAGGGGGAATGCGCATACCGAATAAAAAGTAAATACAAGCATTTCAATTTATCTGCTTGTACTTACTAATAATATGCTTAAATACTATAAAATATTAGGGGTTATTATGGGAATTTTTAGTCCTTGAGAGGGACAAATTTTTCCCTTTGGGCCGATTTCGCCCAGTTGCAATCCCAAGCGATCTACGACTATAAGACGCATTTATGGGAAATTTGGACGCCTTTCGTTTAAATGATAGCGTGCATTCAACAGACGGACGGACATGGCTAGATCGTCTTAGAATTTTATGACGATCAATAATATATATACTTTATAGGGTCTCAGGACGATATTTCAAGGTCTTACAAACGGAATGACAAAGTTAGTATACCCCCAACCTGCAGGTGAAGAGTATAAAAGCTACACCTTCCAGGTCAAAATCGCAAATGTCGTCGAAAAAATCGTATAGGCTGTAGGGTGCGTAGATTGCGTATACGTACTGTTGATTAAGGATAATATCACTCATACGCACTGTAGTCAGACTGACCATTAACAGAAACAGTCTTGCGAGATATATTTTTCCTACCTAAACGGTGTTACGAATCATTCCTAGGAAGTTCATATGTTTTAGAAAGTTCTTAATAGAGATCTTAGGTACATTTTTGTAGTTGATTGTTACCTTGAATTAACGGTTTGCTACCTATGGACCTGAACAGGGGAAAATGTTAACAAAATTGAATTTTTTATGCAGTCAGAGGAATGTATTTTGTGTTATAGCAGGGTTAGATTTTTTAAAGTTTTTTCAATTTTAATTCTCTTATTTTGATTTTCGAAATGATTACACTAATCCATTTTGTTGAAATGTTCAAGCGACTGTGTGAGTTTGAAAGGTGAAATGATGGCTTTTATTTTTTACAAATTTTTCCGATTTATTTTTTTACAAAATCAACCAGACTTACAGTGAAAAATCATCAAAATTAGAATTTTTTCATTAGTTTATAAACACAAGGTATAAAAACAATGAAAAATAGGTTATGGATTTTTTTTTTCATTTTTTGTAGTAAAAAAATATATTTTTCCACAACCAATTTTTTCTTCGATAAAGGAAAGGCTGAAGTCGGGCGGTGCCGACAATATGATACACTCCACTTTCTATCGGAATACAATTCAATTCAGTAAAAAAGTGAAAACGGGAAAAATGTTTGTATGTTTCCTAATCACAGGTTAATATGACCTGGTCCAATTTGTCAAATCGAGAATAATATTTGTTTCGGGGCTATATCCAAACATGGAATGAAGTGACTAATATTCACAATAAATTCTTCCAGTTGAAGTATAACGCGTTATGCTCAATTTTAAGAAATTCTCTGAAAATACGCGGTTTCTGGGGGAACGAAATTTGTATGAGAGCTATATGTAAATCTGAACCGATGTGACCCATTTTCACCGTGGGTGTTTCTAGTTGAAATATAAGATATTTTGCGAGACTTGAAGAAGATATATAAAACTGAACCGATCTGACTTACTTTCACCATAGGTGTTCCTAGTTTAAATATAAGATGTTTTGCCAATTTTGAAGAAAATGTGTTAAAATATGTGGATTCTAGAACGGAAATATTCAAATTGGGATCGAAATTTGTATGGGAGCTATATATAAATCTGAACCGATCTAACACATTTTTACCACAGCTGTTTCCAGTTGAAATATAAGGTGTTTTGCGAATTTTGAAGAAAATCTGTTAAAATATGTGGATTCTAGAGCGGAAAAATTCAAATTGGGATCGAAATTTGTATGGGAGCTATATATAAATCTGAACCGATCTACCACATTTTTACCACAGGTGTTTCTAGTTGAAATATAAGGTGTTTTGCGAATTTAGAAGAAAATCTTTTAAAATATGTGGATTCTAGAACGGAAATATTCAAATTGGGATCGAAATTTGTATGGGAGCTATATATAAATCTGAACCGATCTAACACATTTTTACCACAAGTGTTTCTAGTTGAAATATAAGGTGTTTTGCGAATTTTGAAGAAAATCTGTTAAAATATGTGGATTCTAGAGCGGAAAAATTCAATTTGGGATCGAAATTTGTATGGGAGCTATATATAAATCTGAACCGATCTAACACATTTTTACCACAGCTGTTTCAGTTGATGTGGATTCTAGAGCGGAAAAATTCAAATTGGGAACGAAATTTGTATGGGAGCTATATATAAATCTGAACCGATCTGACCCATTTTTACCACAGGTGTTTCTAGTTGAACTATAAGATGTTTTGCCGATTTTGAAGAAAATCTTTTGAAATATGTGGTATCTAGAGCGGAAAGAGTCAAATCGGGAGTGAAATTCGTATGGGGGCTATATCTAAATCTGAACCGCTTTTCTTCAAATTAAATAGCGTTCATCCTTGTCCCGAAAAACTTCGTTGTGCAAAGTTTCGTTTAGTTCTGGCTACAATTGTGACCAGTATCTTGATTACAAGAATAAATGGACGGACAGACAGACGGACATTGCTAAATCGATTCAAAAAGTGATTCTAGGTCGATCGGTATAATTAACAATGGGTCTATCTCTCTTCCTTTTGGGTGTTACAAACATATGCACAAAGACATAATACTCTCGTGGAGTGTATAAAACTCATAGCGTCATTAATATTTGGTTTTTCTTAAAAAATGATAATTAATAAGACAAAAACGTGATTTTGTGAACATTTAATATTAATTAGGCGCAGGGAAACGCCTTTTCACGATTTGGCATAATTTCCACGATTTTTCCGGTACAGGAAATTCGTAGTCTATCCCATTCTTCATGTAATCGCTTTTTCAGTTCGGATGTGAAGGTTATTGAGTGGCGGCGAATACGGCAGTCCAATTCATCCCAAAAATATTCCGTGGGGTTCATGTCTGGGGATTGGGTAGAAGGATGGAACACTTTTGGGCGGCTATAAAGAAGCTACTCCTGGATTAAACGAGTTTTGTGTATCGGATCAATGCCCTGATAAAATTTGAAGCTGTCCTAAACATCTAATTTTTCGTGCTCGACTTCGAAATTTCTCTTAATATCTTCAAAAAACATTCTTTATTTAGAATTACACCAAAAATTACCAATTTTCCTACTCTATTGCCCTCCATTTTGGCCCTACATACCCCAAATCATGACGAACCTATTATCATGCTTAACGCTCGGTTTCAAATTTTGTGGCCGCAGGAGCGACATTTGCATGGGGGCTACATCTAAATCTGAACCGATCTAACCCGCTTTCGCCACAGGTGTTTCTAGTCAGCTTATAAGTTGTTAAGCAAAATTTGAAGAAAATGGGGTACTATATGTACTTTAAAGAGCGAAAAAAGTCAAATCGGAAGCTATATCTAAATCCGAACCGATTAAATAGCGTTCGTCCTTGATTCACAAAACTTGCTTGTGCCAGTTTTTGTTAAGATCGGACAATAATTGCGACCTGTAATTTGATTACAACAATAGATGGACAGACGGACATTGCTAAATCGACTCAGATTTAACAATGTCCGGCTTCTAAGCCGATTTGTATAATAAACGATGGGTCTAACTCGTTTCTTTTTGTGTGTTACAAACAAATGCACAAAGACATAATACTCTCGTGGAGTGTATAAACACAAACTGATGTTGTATTAATTTTGAAATCAATTTCACTAGAGTTACTTGGCAAATATATCGATTACCAAGCACTGTGGTGGAACCATCCAAGCGATTGTAAATATTTCTATTTTCAGTCCATCGCCAAAAATGATTGTTTCCAAGCTCTCATTTGTACAAAGTGTGTGTGTCTTGTATATGTGATTGAGTATGAACCCACTCTGTGAGTGTACAGACAAAATGTGATCAGATATTCCTGATGCGGCAGACAGCACATTAATATTTCACACTCTGATAACTAATCGAATGGAATAACAAATTAATCTTTCTTATTAAATAAATTAAGCAAACAATTCTAATGCAATCCATTGTACTATTTGCTTAAGAATCCTACGTCAATAATAGAATCAGATATATAAATAATACTTGCAACAGTAAAACACTCCATCATTGGGTTGTGGGCGGATGGATGGATGGCTGGTTGGATGGACATACGACATCAACAGAATTTGAATTTGGTTTGATCCATAATAAATTGTATGGTAAATCAGAGCAATCAGTGGAATCATAATCTCTTCTCTCGACATCTGCTTACAAAGACCAATTACAAACCTCCGTTTTTACGATACTCAACTCGTTCGTATGCATATTTTCATCCGATAGGTGGTTGGTACGTATACAGTGTCAAGCAAAATCGAATTACAGAATTGATTTCAAACTTCTTGTCATCAAATACTTTGAGCGGAATAGGAAAGCAATTCCCCAAATTCAGAATTATAGGGTCTAATCAAACCGTCTTAATTTTTTTGAATAGTGTAATTGAAACAAATTTATACAACTTTCAAGCGAAATGACTTCAAACACTAAAATTAAAAAAAATTAAATGTTCGATTTGAACTAGGATGTTTTCCTGACTGATATCCACAATTGTTTGTGGGAATAATTTACTTAAAGAGTCAGTTTCTGGTTGAAAAATTGACATTGGTTGGAAATCATGATAGAGGCAATAAAGGCCACCTTGCCATTTGTAGATAAGTTTTAATTCTAGAAAATATAGATGTAAAATGTTCTGGAGTCAGGGCAATATCCAAGTTCAAATCAAATATTTATTGCAGACCGAAATAAAACAAACGAAAAAAATAAAAACAAATTTATTAAAAACAAGTAAAAACGGCGTTAAGTTCGGCAGGGCCGAACTTTATATACCCTCCACCATGGATTGCATTCCACAGAGGTAGTCGGTTTTCGTAGAAGTGCAGTAATGTTACAGGAAAATATAATTACTTTATTATAGCCAAACCAAAACAAATACAAATATTGAAAAAATAATTTTATAAACAAATGTAATATTTTAATTATTTCAAACCATTATTTATTTCAAATCAAAAAATAAATATTCTTATATTTATATTTTCAATAATCTTAAATACCATAAATAATGGTAGATAGTGGGTGCTACAGTTGGTTGTATTTCCATTCTATTTTAATTCCAAAAGTACAAATTTTGAAAATCCATTATCAGACGTACATAGTGCAAAATAACCTAACTTCATGACTGAACTAATTTTTGCCGTAAAAGAAAAATTACGAAGTTGGAAAAAACACCGAATGTATATACCGAATTCCATGATTCCAGCTGCGCCCTTTTGGTTGGTACCATTTGCATCCCCTTTTTCCATTTTAACCTCAAAAAGTACGAATTTCGAAAAATTCCGTGTCTACGCAGTCAGAGAAATGTATACTCCGAATTTCATGACTCTAGCTGCGGTCATTTGATTGGTACTATTTTTATCCCCTTTTTTCATTTTAACCCCAAAATGTACGAATTTTGAAAAATCCGTGTATTTTACTTGTCTATGCAATCAGAGGAATGTATACACCGAATTTCATTATTCTAGGTACAGCCGTTTGGTTGGTACCATTTTTATCCCTCTATTCCCATTTTACCCCTTAAAAGTACGCATTTGGAAAAATACTTTTATATTACGTATCTACTCAATCAGAGGACTGTACACACCGAATTTCGTGTTTCTAGCTGTTGTCGTTTAATATGTACCATTTTTATTCCTTTCTTGCCCTATTTCACCCCCTACAAATAAGAATCACTTTATGGTGCACGTTTTTGCTATAAGGGGAATGCGCATACCAAATATCAAGCAAATACAAGCACACATATTCAAAAAACATGCTTAAATACCCTAAAATATTAGGGATTATTATGGGTATTTTTAGTCCTCGTGAGGGAAAATTTTTTCCCTTTGGGCCGATTTCGCCCCGTTTCAATCCCAATCGATCTACGACTATAAGATGCATTTATGGAAAATTTGAACGTTCTAGCTCCCGATATTTCAAGGTGTTACAAACGGAATGACAAAGTTAGTATACCCCCATCCTGGAGGTGGAGGGTATAAAAACTTATAATCTGACGATTCGAACCCGTTACCTTATGCAAGTAAAGGCGACACCTTATCTGATTCAATTGTGAAAATGCCATACGTAAAAAATTTGCACAATATTAACATGTTATCAAAATTTAGAAGTTTGGGATTAGATGGTCATTCCTATCGTTTTTACTTGGTAATTGAAATTGAAATCTTTCTTTCAAAATAAATTAACTTAAACTTGAGTGTAACTGAACGATTTGGTTACACTCATTATATATATATTTATTTATATATTTCACAATACAACACAAAGTTAAATAAACAAATACATACATAGCAAAGCCATTCATATGTATATATGTATGTTCATTTCGAATTAAATCAAGTTCGACGAAATACCGCTGATATATCAGCTGTCCTTTTTGTCCGCTCTGTGTATGAATGTGTAGATAATGACCCAAAATGTTGTTGAAATTCCCATAATCAAATATGTATAAATGAGCAACAATCGGAGCACAAGGACAACTTTGACCGGACGTTCATTCTCCGTTCCATTCATTCTTTCATTCCCTTTCAGCCATTCATTCGACTATAATTTCCTTTTAAAAGGCCGCTTGTCCAGGACTATGGATTGTGGGCCATTCATATGTGTCTCTGGGCGAGATTGTTGGTGTGACAATAATAGTCGGCAATAAATACACAATTTGTTGTTAACACCTACACAAAAGCACCACCGCATATGCACATAGAAACACATACATGTATTAACGTGGGTAACGATCCGCCTTTTCACACTACCTTTTCACTACTGTCAGATCCTATACAAATTTAAACCTCGATTTGATTTTGGAAGAGATTAGCGACCCTATACTTCTGAAAGGGTATGTTGATTCAATCATATTTATAGAATAAACTTATAGTTCAACTGGTCTGAGTTAGTTTTTATAACGGGTCAACTAACATATTTTTGAAAATCGAGATTTTTTGTTATTTTAACAAAACACAAAAACTTCGGTCGTAATAAACAAAAATATCGATTTGCAAAAAAATGTTAGTTGAGTCTTTTTATATATTTTGGTGACTATATTATAATAGATATTATATAGATAGATATTATAATATGTGAATATCAGAGCAGAGAAACACAAATTGAAGGTGACATTTGCTTCAAATTGAACCTCGGTCGTCCTAATCCCTCGAAAGTTGGTTGTGCAAAATTTCATTAAGATCGGGAAACAGTTGCGACCTGTACTTGGATTATAGGTACAATTGGATATATCGATCGGACTAATAAATGATTGGCTCCGAGCAAAATGTCATTTCAATACGATAGGCTGATAATTCCTTTCAAAATGGATTTTGGGAATACCACTAAATTTCCATCAATGCAAATACATATGGGTAATATGAAATAGAGAAATGAGTATTACCACGCAATTTGTGGATAGGGGAACAAGTGGATGGTGCATACAACTACAAGTTCCAAATTCTCGCGATCCAAACATATATGGGCAGCTCCCAGTGGGCTGGACGCGACATTCGCACGCCTTAAACTACGCCAAAAAAAACAAGAAAGAAACTGAAAAAGTCGATCAGCCTTCTTACTGTTATAAAGCGTACTACATTTTAAAAATATATCGTCAAGATTTAGAACAAATTAGTAGAAAATTATAAACAATTTTACATTGAAACGGACGCTACAAACCAGAGAAGTATTTTTGAAGCTCTTATAGAAATATACAAAGTTCAGCGAATTTTTGAGATCTTTGTTTTTCCATACAGACATGCAAATGAAGGTCAGAGGATATATTTTGTTCATAGATTTATGAAATATGAGAATTATCTCATAGATTTTTTAAATTAGGTTCAACAGCAATACGGACGCGACAAAACGGACGGTACAAATATTTCCACGCGTAGTAAAAAAGTAGTAGTTTTCGTTACAACACTTCAACTTTTAATAAAAACAAGTAAGGAAAGGCTAAAGTCGGGCGGGGCCGACTATATGATACCCTACATCACTCACTCCCTGCGTATATAATACGTGGTTTTGATTACAAAACCCAGTTGTTTTATGAGGGCGATAAATTATACAGTAAAAATGAATCTTTAGTCAAATTTGACGAATATGACAAAATTGATTGGCTTTAATAAGTTGAATCTGAAGTGTTATGTAAACAAATCAGAAACTGATAATGAACGCATTACGCAAAGAAATTGCCACCTTTGCTGTAAGTGGGCCAAACTGTAATATACGTCCAAAGTCGGGATCCATGGTCCACTTCATCAGTAAATAATCCATGATCTGGAAAATTTAATCCAGATCCGATGTAGTATGAAGGATTTAAAACAACAATATTGAAAATTGGTAAGACTGTTGTATTTGGAAACATTGACTCATATGGTCCAAATTTCGGGTAGGTATTCAGTGAGTAAATATAATATGGTCTGGAAAATTTGACCAAGATCCGATGACAAATGCTTTTACAGCGGTAATAAATTGGACGGGCATTTGTAGGGGGCCTATAACAACATTTGGGGGTTGTACCATAACATGGACCGTTATAATTCCCTTTAGGCATTCCAATTGAAAATGAGTCATGATCTGTAAAATTTTATAAAGATCCGATGTAAGATATAGGTTCTGAAGCGGTAATAGTGTAAAATGGGGGAACCATTTGTACGAGGATTGTGCCAAAATATGAACACATATATTTGACTTTCATAGTAGGTATTCCTAGTTGAAATATAACATGATCTGCAAAAATGTGTGGAAATCAAATGCAAGATGTGGGTTCTAGATCTATAATAGAGTAGAAATTGGGACCCAATTTATATGGGGTTATACCAAAATATGGACCCATATATTTGTCTCTCATAGTATGTATTCTTAATTTCAAATATAATCTGCAAAATTTGATAAACTTCCAACGTAAAATGTGGGTCCTAGTTGGGTAATAATAAAAATGAGGCCCCATTTTTTAGAGTGCTACATTAAAAAGTGGACCCTTATAGATCACTTTCAAAGTAGGTATTCTTTACTGAAATGTAACATAATCTGCAAAATGTTATCAAGATCCAATGTAAGACGTGGGTTCTAGAGCGCTAATAGTGTGAACTGGGGGCCCATTTGTATGGGGGCTATATCAAAACATGGACCCATGTGGACCACTTTCCCGTTAGCTTTTTCTAGTTCAAATATAAGACAATACTGAAAATTTTGTCATGATCCTATGAAAAACGTGTATTCTAGAGCTGTAAGAGTGAACATTATAGGGATATTTGTATGGAGGCTATATCTAAATCCTCCTCGGACCACAACTGCGACCTGTAGAGTGCGAACAAGCTTACATGGACAGCAGACGTACGGACGGATGGACGGACAGACAGACATCGTTAAATCGATTCAGCTGGTGATTCTAAGCATTTGGCGCGAAACTAAATTATAATACCCTAATCCACGAAGTGGTGTAGGGTATAATAAAAGAGATCAAGTTAACTTCAAGTTTCGTAATAAAAAAAGTTAACAGCTATTAGTGTGGTCTTATTTCATGTTTTTGGTAGTCATTTTTTGGGAGATGCCTATATGTGAATTTAAAGAATCGCTGTTTTGGCCATGGCCAACATTATGTTGCATGTTCCCATATAGGGAAACCGACGATTTGTTTATATACGAACAAATAAGACAACAAATTACATTGTATCCTAGAGTGTTGCAATAAAATTAATGATAATTTTTTTTAAATATTGAGCAAATAATTTTGAAATGTCATTGTTCAGGGTGAAAATTTCTATCTAAATTGTTTAAATTTAAAAAACAAAGAATATAGGTAAAATCGTTCAGTAATATGTTAATTCTATCAGACAACGACTCAGAAACCAAAGGTTAGGATCCCCTCCGATTGTGATGAAATTTTGTCGTAGCTCAAAGTAGTACGTAGTTTGAGTTGTACAGTGGTCCAAAGTAGGTGAAGAGATGGCTTTAATTGATTTGCTCTAATTTGGCGTCCTTGAACCACGAATTCGAAAAGAGGATGTGAAAACCATTCAGATGATACCGATATCGTTAAAATCCGATCCAAAGTTATGGTATCGGTGAGGAAGCCATCTCTTCACCAACTTTGGACCACTGTAAGGCTCAAACCACGAACTACTTTCAGCTGCAATAATTGACTTACAACGATCAACTTCGAACGGATTTAAGTATTTGTTTTAAACTATGCTCAATGTTGAGACCACAAGAAATGTGGACGAGATTATCCCATGCCCAGAGAACGTAATGTTAGACGAAACCTTAATTTCGAATTGCTATTTGACAATCATTTTATAAATATGTCACGCCGCTACCAGAATTTTCCTCCCTGATGATCCTAACCTTCGGAAAATTAAAGTCTTCATAATTTCCATGCGGTGGCTCGGAATTTGGTTACTGAGAGCAAAAATGTCTTTCTATACTCTGCATATTAGAAGTTTTATCAGTCTTTATTAAAAAAATATTAATCATCTCAACTTTGGACTGCAACTAAAACTTGAATATGCCAGATTCTTTCGTTTAGATTGTAGGTTGAAAAACTTTATAAACGTTTTCTGATTTTCTCTTAAAATACATTTTTGACGATTTTCGAGTAAATTTTCACCGACTACAACAATATGTACAAGAAAATTGCTGGACGCGAGTGCCTATCAAATAGTATTGCAATGGGCGCCAAATAGTATTTGGAATGGACTGTGGTCGATCAATGCCGTCAGTCGACGCAGCATAAATTCTTGTAGTTTCGAAGAAATAGAGTTCGACGTAGAGTGTCCCAGATTTCATCTTACCGTTCCGTTATCATTTCATTGACGTTGAAATTATTACGACTCATATAAATTACACACATCTACTCGTATGTATGTATATATGTAAGTGTGTGTGTTATGAATCACAAGTGACACCAGAATATGATCCCTGAAAACATCGTCATCAGCATCTTCATCAATACATCAATAACAACAACGCCAACGCCATCACCATCACTATTCTCCATTCCCCGGAAATGATAGGGGGCAGAGCATGACTTCCGCTTTTATTATCTGTTGTTAGCACTGGTTTCACAAAATGTCAATACTCGTTCGAAGCGAACGAGAAATGAAGGAGAATATAATAATAATTCAATACGAAACATTTGACAAAAGCCAACAAATTTTATACCCGTTCTAACGACGGCGATGATGGTGGCGCAATGGTGATGATGATGCTGGTATTGCGGATGAGAAAAAAACGTAAAGTTCTACTACGGTGGGAGTGCACAGTGTCATGAATGTTGTCTAAATTAAAACATACAATAAAAGAAAATTCTCTAAATACTAACATTAACCGTTTGGAGTCAACTCCCCCAATACAATATTGCCTATTATATATGCATGTATAGATGAAGAATCGTTGTAAAACTGCACTGTGTATGTAAGTCTGGTCAGAGGCTTGGTAGATGTTAAAAATTAATGACCAGATTATGAGTTGGCTGGAGACATTTAATTAGGCTCCAAATTCTTACAAACATGCATCAGCCAATATATAACAATATTAATTATATATGTTATGTTCTATTTATGAGAAATATGTTTTTGTTTTCTAGTTATGATTCCAATGATTCGAATATATCGGCCAAGTACACACTCGACAAAGTTCCACTGAAAATTGCCTAAAATTAGGGAAATTGGTATCAATATCTTTCGTCTTTATTCCAGTTAAGGTTATTATATCCTCCACCTCCAGGATGGGGGTATACTATCTTTGTCATTCCGTTTGCAAAACCTTGAAATATCGACCTGAGACCCTATAAAGTATATATATATTCTGGATCGTCATAAAATTCTAAGACGATCTAGCCATGTCCGTCCGTCTGTTGAAAGCACGCTATCTTCTAAACGAAAAGAGCTAGGCCGTTCAAATTTGCCATAATTGCGTCTCATAGTCGTAGATCGGTTAGGATTGAAACTGGGCGAAATCGGTAAAAAGGGAAAAATATTCCCTTCACAAGGACTGAAAATAACAATAACCCCTAACATTTAATACTAGTTAAGAATTATTTTTTTTCAAAAACGTGCACCATAAAGTGATTTTTATTCGTAGGGGGTGAAATGAGCAAAAAAGGATAAAAAAGGTATCTATCAAACGACATCAGCTAGAAACACGAAATTCGCTGTGTACATTCCTCTAACTGAGTAGATACATAATATAAAAGTATTTTTTTCCAAATTCGTACTTTTAAGGGATAAAATTGAGAATAGAGGGATAGCAATGGTACCAATGGTACCCTAAAATAATGAAATTCCATGTATACATTTTTCTGATAAAGGTATTTTTCGTAATTCGTACTTTTTGGGATTAAAATGGAAAAATGGGATAACAATTGTCTCAACCAAATGACCGCAGCTAGAGTCATGAAATTCGGAGTATACATTCCACTGACTGTGTAGAATCGAAAATTAATTTTTTTTTTCAAATTCGGACTTTTAAGGGATACAATGGGTACAGAGGGATAAAAATAGTACCAACTAAACGGCTATAGCTAGAATGATGAAATTCGGTGTGTACATACCTTCAATTGCCTAGACACGTAAAATTAAGAGATTTTCGAAATTCGTACTTGTAAGGGGCTAAAATGGGAAAAGGGGGTTAAAAATGGTACCAACTAAATGACCGTAGCTAGAATCATGGAATTCGGAGTATACATTCCTTCGAAATTCATACTTTATACTTTAACGGCAAAAATTGGTTGAATCATGAAGTTATGTTATCTTGCATCGTGAACGTGAGAGATAATGGACTTTCAAATTTGTACTTTTGGCATTATAATAGGATCTAAATACTACCAACTGTAGCACCCACTATCTACTAGGGATATATAGTTAGAGCAAAAAGTTGACTTTTCGACTTTTGAAAATTCAACTTTTCAACTGGTGCAAATAAATAAAAAGACGACATTTCAAATGAATGAAAAAACGAATAGACCATATCGAGAAACATTTATATTGGATATATAAATCTGAACCGATCTCACCCACTTTTTGCATAGATGTTTCTAGTTGTTGTGCCGAATTTGAAGAAGATCGGATAAATGATGTGTTTTCTAGAGCGAAAAAAGTAAAATCGGTATTCAATAACTTATATATAACTTATCTATAACTTCATTGATGCACAAAGTGGAAAACAAAAGTCGACTTTTCGACATTTGGCAATGGTAAAGTCGATTTCGACTTTTTCCTCCCAAAAGTCGATTAATCGATTAGTCGAAAATCTACCATATCATCATATAACATCATAAATATTTTTGCTGTTTTATATTCACTTTTTGAATTGATTTGAAGTATTATTTGCCTTATAAGCGTGGTTTGAAATAATAAAAATTTTATATTTATTTATAAAATTATCTGTTCAATACATTTTTTTGGGCTATAATAAACAAATTGACATTTTGCTTTGATGTTACTGAACTTCTACTAAAATCGACATCTTCTGTGGAATGCAATTCATAGTGGAAGTATATAAAATTCGGACCGTCCGAACTTGACACCGTTTTTACTTGTTTTTATTTAAATTAAGTACATGTACATGATAGTGACTTTAGTAAATCATATACAAATTACTCAAAATTTGTTTTATTTGCCGATATAACTGAGTAAAATTTGTTATGGCTATTTTAGGGACACGAAAAACGCATCTTGTCTGAAACACTCATAAGCAATTGTCTGCATTCGTTGCTCTCCTCTAGTATTTTCGAACGCTCGTTAGACATTATCACGCCAGTGTGCAGTAGCGGAATACATGAACGTCTTCCATGATGATAAGGTTATTCAACACTCACACACGACACTGGAGCCTGCGATGGCGGTGCTGATGATGTGTTGCTGAGGGTAAACAAAACTAAACTGAGCAATATGTGTGTCATTTCGCCACTTGCCCTCATCTTTTCAACGCTCCTGTCACAACTCTAAGGATCAAACACACACACGCGCGCACACAATTACAGGCCACGGCACACGACATATTGTGAGAGCAAAATCAAAACATCCGAACAAAAAAAATATTGAGGACAACGATGTCAACAGTCAGTTAGTCCACAAAAAAATAAAGAAAAACGTAATAATATTTTTATTGCGATTATCAAAATGTGGGTTATAGGCCAGCAGCAGCGCCAAACAATGTGAAAAGAATTAATGCCCCCTTCTCAGCACACACACACGTCACAAACGGGGTCATTCATTGATATAGCAAAATGTGAAAGTGTTTTTGGGGCGTTGACATTTGTTTAGACATTGGTCGGGTATCGAGTGATAAAAAACAGGTAGGAAAACAACACAACAAAGCACTTTTAATATAAAACCATGAAACAGCATTGGACATGCTATAGGGTGGGCCATGTAACATTTTAAAATAGAATTTGCTGTAAAAGTAAAAGTACTGATTATTTTTTTCAAATTTCTGATTTTATTGGAAAGGTTGAACTATGTCATTTGATCATGTATATCACTCATATGACTACCACGACTGTCTCAGCAGTATCGATCAACCCAATTTTTCACTAAAAAAAATTAAAAGATACCAAAATAATTTCCAAAGATCACCTTTAATTAGATATGTGCCAGTTAGGCGTTACAAATTCTAACTTGGATATGGTAATTTACTTTATATATAATTGATATGAGGCGAATATAACCGAATAGAAGGTTAAACATAATTTTAGTAATATTATGATATTATTCATTTGCAGAATTTTTGATATCTTTTTCAATAAAGTAAATATAGTTAAAACAAGTAAAAACGGCGTTAAGTTCGGCCGGACAGAACTTTATATACCCTCCACAGAGACTGTCGAATTTCGTTGAAATGTAAAATTTTAAAAATGTAAATTTTTTAATATATTTTTTTATAAATAAATATAAAATTTTTATTATTTTTAACCACGCTTATAAGGCAAGGCTACCAGTACGTTTATAATATATATATATATATATATATATATATATATATATATATATATATATATATATCGAACTAATACTTCAAGTCAATTCAAAAAGTAAATAAAGGGTGATTTTTTAAGAGCTTGATAACTTTTTTTTTAAAAAAAGCGCATAAAATTTGCAAAATCTCATCGGTTCTTTATTTGAAACGTTAGATTGGTCCATGACATTTACTTTTGGAAGATAATTTCATTTAAATGTTGACCGCGGCTGCGTCTTAGGT
The DNA here is from genome assembly GCA_947397865.1 of Polietes domitor. Taxonomy (NCBI): domain Eukaryota; kingdom Metazoa; phylum Arthropoda; class Insecta; order Diptera; family Muscidae; genus Polietes; species Polietes domitor. Next base: position 66,584,265 of record OX377618.1, on the reverse strand, counting down.
GGTCCATTTGGAAAGTCCAATTTTGGGCAACTTTTTCGAGCATTTCGGCGGGAATAGCCCGAATTTCTTCGGAAATGTTGTCTTCCAAAGCTGGAATAGTTGCTGGCTTATTTCTGTAGACTTTAGACTTGACGTAGCCCCACAAAAAATAGTCTAAAGGCGTCAAATCGCATGATCTTGGTGGCCAACTTACCGGTCCATTTCTTGAGATGAATTGTTCTCCGAAGTTTTCCCTCAAAATGGCCATAGAATCGCGAGCAGTGTGGCATGTAGCGCCATCTTGTTGAAACCACATGTCAACCAAGTTCAGTTCTTCCATTTTTGGCAACAAAAAGTTTGTTAGCATCGAACGATAGCGATCGCCATTCACCGTAACGTTGCGTCCAACAGCATCTTTGAAAAAATACGGTCCAATGATTCCACCAGCGTACAAACCACACCAAACAGTGCATTTTTCGGGATGCATGGGCAGTTCTTGAACGGCTTCTGGTTGCTCTTCACTCCAAATGCGGCAATTTTGTTTATTTACGTAGCCATTCAACCAGAAATGAGCCTCATCGCTGAACAAAATTTGTCGATAAAAAATTTCGAACCGAACACTGATTTTGGTAATAAAATTCAATGATTTGCAAGCGTTGCTCGTTAGTAAGTCTATTCATGATGAAATGTCAAAGCATACTGAGCATCTTTCTCTTTGACACCATGTCTGAAATCCCACGTGATCTGTCAAATACTAATGCATGAAAATCCTAACCTCAAAAAAATCACTCTTTATAAGGCAGCAATCTCCAACAAAGCTTAAATACTAAAGTGTGATTTTTTAGCTATTATATTTTTGGCAACACTGGTTTAAACAGCTGACGCACGTTTCGTGTTTTGTTTCACTGTCAAACATCTTCAGTTTGGTCTATAATTTAATCGTCTTACAAGCGAACAACGCTTGCAAATTATTGAATTTAACTTAGGGGATTAAACCACCATCACGCTTACGTAGAGTGCGAACTGAAGAAAATATCGCAGCTGTATCGGCCAGTGTTAATGATGACCATCAATTACCGATTCTTCGCCGTTCGCAGCAATTGGGCCTCTGTTACTGTTGGACTAAGCGCATGGACCATTTGAGGCGCAGTCAAGGTCAACATTTGCATGAAATCTCTTTATTTTACGTGTCTACGCAATTAGAGGGATGTACACACCGAACTTCATCATTCTAGATGTAGCCGTTTAGTTGGTACCATTTTATTGTACCCATTGTATCCCCTGAAAGTACGAATTTGGAAAAAAACCTTTTATTTTTCGTGTCTACGCAGTCAGAGGAATATATACTCCGAATTTCACAACTCTAGCTGCGGTCATTTGATTGGTACTATTTTTATCCCCTTTTTCCATTTGAACCACAAAAAGTACGAATTTCGATAAATCAATTTAGTTGATGTGTCTACGCAATCAGAGGAATGTATACACCGAATTTCAGTATTCTACGTGCAACCGTTTGGTTTGTACTATTTTTATTCCTCTATTCCCATTTTATCCCTTAAAAGTACGAATTTGGAAAAATACTTTTATATTATACATCTACTCAATTAGAGGAATGTATACATCAAATTTCGTGTTTCTAGCTGTTGCCGTTTGAAAGGTACCATTTTTATCCCTTTTTGCCCCCTACGAATTAAAATCACTTTGTGGTGCACGTTTTTGTTATAGGGGGAATGTGCATACCCAATATCAAGTAAGTACAAACAGACATATTGAAAAATATGCCTAAGTACTGTAAAATATAAGGGATTATTAGGAGTATTTTCAGACCTTGTGAGGGAAAATATTTTCCCTTTGGTCCGATTTCGGCCAGTTGCAATCCCAACCGATCTACGACTATAAGACTAAAGAAAACGTGTAATTTTACAAAATTCAAATCAAAAATTCCCAATCTTTCAAATCCCGTCCATTTGTATATTGTTTAAACAGGTTACAAATAAATTAACTCACACCAATATAGGAATCTCGGTGTCGAATATACTCTAAATCAGGTTTTAATTTCGTATGGGAAGGGTCACGGTCACTTTCCCACCATCTTTGCACAACTATTTATACTGGATCTACTCACACAAATTTTGAGCACTCTAGGTGTTATAGAACTGGCAATATTCGATAATAGGTTTTAACTTCGTATGGGAGGTACCACGCCCACTTTTTTTGAATACCGCCTATTTTTGACACAACTACGTGGTTTGTGCAAGATGTACTCACACAAAAGTTCAGTATTCTAGCTGAATATATTCGATAATAGGTTTTAACTTCATATGGAAGATACCATGCCCACTTTTCCATTACCGCCAATTTTTGGCACAACTACGCACATTGATGCTAGATGCACTTACACAAATTTTCAGCACTCTAGGTGTCATAGAACTGGCAATATTCAATAATAAGTTTCAACTTCGTATGGGAGATGCCACACCCACTTTCCCAATACCGCCCATTTTTGGCACATTGATGCTAGATGCACTTGCACAGTATTGTATCTGTCATAGAACTGAATATATTCGAAAATGGGTTATAACTTCGTATGGGAAGTGCCACGCCCACTTTTCCAATACAGCCTATTTTAGGCATAACTGTGCAGACTAACAATTAGTGCACTTTCACAAAAATACAAGACTCTAGCTGCAACAGTACTCCGAATATGCTAATTTATAAAAAACGAATAAATCCCCAAATTGTGTGGGAGGTGCCTCGCCCACTGAAAATGTCAAAAATTTATATAGCCTATTTTCTCCACCGGTTCAGCATGAACATACTGTGAACATTTCAAGAAGTTCGGTTCAGTAGTTTAGGCTGCTATGAAGAACAAACTAACAAACACACAAACTTACAAACACAGATTCATTATACCCTACACCACTCGTGGACTAGGGTATTATAAGTTAGTTTTCCGGCAAATGTTTGTAACGCCAATAAATAATTGAGCTTAGAATCACCAGCTGCATCGATTTAACGATGTCTGTCTGCCCGTCTGCTGTCCATCTAAGCTTGTTCGCACTCTACAGGTCGCAATTGTTGTCCGATTGTCATGAAATTTGGCAGAAGTTATTTTTTCTGGCCAAGGACCATCGGTATTGAATTTGGAGGAAATCGGTTCAGATTTAGATATAGCCCCCATACAACTGTCGCTCCCGATTTAACTGTTTCCACCCTATAAAGCACATATAGTACACGATTTTCTTCAAAATTTGCTTAACACCTTAAAATCAAACTAGAAATACCTGTGGCGAAAGCGGGTTAGATCGGTTCAGATTTAGATATAGCCCCCATACAAATGTCGCTCCCGATTTCACTTTTTCCGCTTTAGAAACCACATATTGTACCCGATTTTCTTTAAATTTGGTACAACATCTTATAATCCAACTAGAAACACCTATACAGAAATTGGGTAAGATCGGTTCAGATTTAGATATAGTCCCCATACAAATGTCGCTCCCGATTTGACATTTTCCGCTCTAGAAATCGCATCTTGTACCCGATTTTCTTTAAAATTGGCACAACATTTTATAATCGAACTATAAACCCTTATGCTGAAAGTGGGTAAGATCGGTTCAGATTTAGATATAGCCCCCATACAAATGTCGCTCCCGATTTAACTTTTTCCGCTCTAGAAACCACGTATTGATCCCGATTTTCTTTAAAATTGGGACAACATCTTATAATCCAACTAAAAATACCTATGATGAAAGTATGTAAGTTCGGTTCAGATTTAGATATAGCCCCAATACAAATGTTGCTCCCGAATGTGTAACCGATTTTGGCCAAACTTTACATATTATATTTCAACAATAAACATACATGGTGAAAGCGGGTCACATCATTACAGGTTTCAACATACCCCCATACAAATGGTCTTTCCAATTTAAAATTTTTTTTTCATACACATACATTTACATAATTCAAAAATCATTCCCATTCTGCTCTATTAGAGCTCTAGAAACTACATCTTACATCGGATCTTAAATCAAATTTTACAGATCATTCTTTGTTTCAACTAGGAATGCCTACCGTGAATGAGAAATATATTGGCGCATGTTTTGGCACAGACCTCAAGTGTGTTATAGGCCCCCTTTAAATGTCCGTCCGATTCATCCTATTACCGCTGTATAATCTGTATATGTCTTTGGATCATGATCACTTTTTCCAGATCATGTTATATTTTCTTTACTCGGAATATCAGCTGGAAAATTGGATCAATTACTTTATTATTTACCATACTCATTAAATTTGACTAAAGATGAATTTATAGTAACTTTATAATTTATATGAACTACATAAAATTGCTCCCATGAAATACCTGGGTTTAGTAATCAAAGCAAGGTATAAAGGGTGATTTTTTAAGAGCTTGATAACTTTTTTAAAAAAAAAACGCATAAAATTTGCAAAATCTCATCGGTTCTTTATTTGAAACGTTAGATTGGTCCATGACATTTACTTTTTGAAGATAATTTCATTTAAATGTTGACCGCGGCTGCGTCTTAGGTGGTCCATCCGCTTAGTCCAATTTTGGCATTTCCACGTTTTTGAGTAACAGAGACCCAATTGGTGCGAACGGCGACGAATCGAAAATTGGTGGTCATCATTAACACTGGCCGATACAGCTGCGATATTTTCTTCAGTTCGCACTCTACGTAAGCGTGTTGGTGGTTTAATGTCCAACAATGTAAATTTGGTGCGAAATTTAGTCACAATAGCCCGAATAGCCGCTTCAGTGGGTCGATTAAACTGACCATAAAATGGAAGCGCGCGATGAACTTTCTTAACAGAGCACGCATTTTGATAATAAAATTCAATAATTTGCAAGCGTTGTTCGTTTGTAAGACGATTCATGATGAAATGTCAAAGCATACTGAGCATCTTTCTCTTTGACACCATGTCTGAAATCCCACGTGATCTGTCAAATACTAATGCATGAAAATCCTAACCTCAAAAAAATCACTCTTTATATGCAAGGAGTGGTGTAGGGTATTATATAGTCGGCCCCGTCCGACTTTAGCCTTTCCTTACTTATTTTTATATATATAGATTAAAACTATATTGATCCTAGTGCCTACAATTTCAATTTCCCAGTGTCTACAAAACATAAAAATTTCTAAACTTGCAATTAAATCGAACAACACAAGCCAAAATTTACATTTTGTTTCAGATGGAACAAATATTTATGACTAGTTTAAGGAAATCTTATAATCTGTTCTGGTTTGTATTTGATAATTTCTTCTCATGGTTTTTTTGTAACTACTTGCTCAGGTTCGAGATGATTTGTTTTTGTTTTCTTAGACAGAAACAAAGTGTTTTCAAAAGAAGTATGTGACATTCATTTGGTTCGGTTGTTAGCGGGGCAGACTCGAAGAACGAGTTCTAACTTTAACTAAAAATGGACTAGATTATAGAAATTGTATTCTTTTATTCAAAGAAAGGTTAATAATACAGAAAAGTCTTAAAACACGAAAAGTTAGCAAAAATTCCGATTTCTCAAAAAACTATGAGTTGGCTCTTTCTATATCAAGGTAGCGAAATATACTTAAATTGTGTAAATTTTATTGGCTTAATTGTTTATGAGTCATAGTCACAGTATTTTTTTTTGTTGTAGAATAGACAGAAAAATTAGAAAACATGTTTGCATCATCAAACATCAGTATTGTTATGATTGTTATCCACTTATAGAAGTATATACTCGTATGTGGACAAAAATTAATTCTAAAGAAGCACTTGTATAAAAGATATATTCGTGCATCGCCTTCAAAGGTACTTGGCCGAAATGTCCTGTGAGAAGTGTCCGAAGGTATATGCGCGTAGATGGTTTCAAACATGTTGTGAATATTGATAAGATACACTTCCTCCGCCACCATTACCTTCTCCTTGTGCAAACCATTCAGTGCAGGATGGGCGTCATGGGGTAATTTCAACTGGATGCAGTCATAAAATCATAGAAAATATTTGTTTAAGTAAGTGTTTCACTCACTCGCTCTCAGTTACACAAGTGCACACAGCCATTCATGAATGGTTCATTTTGAGAGTGGTGTTAGTCCATTTGTTTCAAAATTTAGATAAAATTGTCGTGTCCTGATATTTAAGAAGTAAACATATATAGAGTTTCTTGGCGATGGATACCAATTAAATCAATCGGTGGCAGGGGAAATTGTGCATTGTGGTCAAGTCGTCCTTAGCAACTTTATACTATCAAACTGTGGAATTACATTAATAATAAAAAAACTAGAAAGAAAATGCTAAAGTCTCTCGCACAGAAGTTGCGTCTAGGGAAAAATATAAGAATCATATTCATCAAGATTGGCGTTAATAAGTTGAATGTAAAAAAATCGAAAGGAACATATTGGCAATATGAACTATATCTTTGCGTCAAGCTCCACTTTTAAATGAAATATAATGTGATGTGAGAAATATTTCTAAAATCGTTGGCCTCCGACTTTTGAGTGGTTAGTGGTTTATGATGATCTGAAATTTGTTCAATATCTAATGACAAATGCAAATTTTACAGCCGCAATAGGATAAATCGCAGGGATATTTGTAGGGACCCTATAACAATACCTGGCGAAGCTGCATTTTCCGATTTTTAAAGAATATTGATATCTTAGACACTAGGGTGGATCGAAAACTAAGAGTTAGATGGTATGAGATACATACATATTTTTTGTCGAAAGTAATTTTATAGAAAACTGGCAAATCTTACAAAAAATATTTTTTAATTTCTTCTACTTAAAAATTTAATTTTAATTTTATAATTTATATAATTTTATGTTTGGATAATTTTTGTGTTAAAAGATTAGGATCTTTTAAGGCCGGCAGAATGGACAGTTGTGTCTGTTAGGATTAGTGAATATTTCAAAAACACGTGGTACATAGATTTTTTATACTACCTGCAGAAAGGTATTAAAAGAAATAAACATGTATTATGTTCATGATGCATACCTGCGTTGGTAGAAACCAAAATAGGTATTAGTTTTAATGCGTCGCACACGATGAATTCTAAATCACGAACTGTGTGCATTGGATATGTATCTTATATGTATATAAATAGATAAGAACACACGTGTGTGTGTGTATTAATCATAAGTCTTTAGTTTAAGATCTTTTTTGGAAAAAATAAAACAGTTCCCAACAAACCATAAATCGCAGGGATATTTGTAGGGACCCTATAACAATACTTGGCGAAGCTGCATTTTCCGATTTTTAAAGAATATTGATATCTTAGACGCTAGGGTGGATCGAAAACTAAGAGTTAGATGGTATGAGATACATACATATTTTTTGTCGAAAGTAATTTTATAGAAAACTGGCAAATCTTACAAAAAATATTTTTTAATTTTTTCTACTTAAAAATTTATATACCCTCCACCATGTCTTTGTGCATTTGTTGGTAACACCCGAATGGAAGCGAGATTGTTTATTATACCGTTCCAGGCTTGCCAGATGAATTTTTTCCTCTTCCCCACAATTGTCGTAAAAAATACCCAATTATCATCAAATATAAAAAAGTGGTTTTGTTTTAAAGAATTCGAACAAAACGAAAACAAATTATGAATAATTTGTTGATTCGTTAACAATCAGAGAATATTTTGATCATCCTCGCCCCTAAAATAGTCCTGAAAAATCCTCTATTATCGCCAAATGTTAAAATTTGTTTTTTTTTTTAAATACAACTCGACAAAAACAAATTATAAACAAGTAAGGAAAGGCTACTTGGCCGACTCTATGATACACTCCACTTTCTATCCGAATATAATTTAATTCGGTGAAAAAGTGAAAACGGGAAGGATTTTTATATCCTGTAAATGTATGTGTTTGACAAAAAATGTCAAATCGGAAATGGCATTTGTATGGGGGTATATTGAAATCTGGAACGAATAGGCGAAACATGTCTAGTTTGGCCAAAATCGGTTAAACATTTGGGTGCAACATTTGTATTTGGGCTATATCTAAATCTGAACCGATCTTACCCATTTTCACCATAGTTTTTTTACTTGGAGTATAAGCTGTTGTGCCAAATTTAAAGAAAATCGAGTACAATATGTCGTTTCTACAGCGGAAAATGTCAAATCGGGAGCGACATTTGTATGGGGGCTATATCTAAATCTGAACCAATCTTACCCACTTTCTGCACAGGTGTTTCTAGTTGGATTATAAGATGTTGTGTCAAATTTAAAGAAAATCGGGTACAATATGTCGCTTCTACAGCGGCAAAAGTCTAATCGGGAGCGTCATTTGTATGGGGGCTATATCTAAATCTGAACCAATCTTACCCAATTTCTGCACAGGTGTTTTTACTTGGATTATAAGCTGCTGTGCCAAATTTAAAGAAAGTCGAGTACAATATGTGGTTACTAAAGCGGCAAAAGTCAAATCGGGAGCGACATTTGTATGGGGGCTATATCTAAATCTGAACCAATCTTACCCACTTTCTGCACAGGTGTTTCTAGTTGGATTATAAGATGTTGTGCCAAATTTAAAGAAAATCGGGTACAATATGTCGTTTCTACAGCGGAAAATGTCAAATCGGCAGCGACATTTGTATGTGGGCTATATCTAAATCTGAACCGATTTGCCTCAAATTAAATAGCGTTCGTCTTGATCCACACTTATTTGTGCCAATTTTTGTTAAGATCGGACAATAATTGCGACCTGTAATTTGATTACAACAATAGATGGACAGACGGACATTGCTAAATCGACTCAGAAAGTCGATCGGTATACTTAATGGATCTATCTCGCTTCCCTTTGGGTGTTACAAACAAATGCAAAAAGACATAATACTCTCGTGGAGTGTATATGGATTTATTGACTCGTCAATAATATAAAGAATATTTTGACCATCCTATGTCGGTAAGAAGCTTCTTTTTTAAAAGTGAAGTACATTTAAATTTTATCATTTTTTTGTGTCGGATGATATCTTGTTGGATGAAAGCGAATGTTTATAGGAATTTGGAGTATTAAATACTTTTAACAAATTAATTTCAATCCTCCTTTTGGTCGATGACATTTCCATATCTTTATTATAATTTCTTTTCTGACCAAAAAAGCCTTTGTAAGATGGTCGTCACCGTTCCAAGTGCCAAGTAATAAATGCCACCGAGACATTTGAAAATATATTTTAATTCCCAGTTTAAATCAAATACTTAATATCTTTCAAACTATTTCGAATATCGCCACAAAATACCTGTAAAATTCTATAAACGCAACCCCCACCCCCCTCAAATCCCCTATTTCCATTTCATATTTTTTCTCCCTTTTGACCATCATAAAATTCCCACTCTCACTTTTTGAAACGATTTAGCCATGTCCGTCCGTCCATATATTATTGTCAGATCCTGACAAAAATTGGCACAAGTATGTATTTTATTTAATCGATACAGATTTAGATACAGCCTCCACACAAATGTCACTGATTTAACGTTTTCCGCTCTAAAAACCACATATTTTAAAAGACTCTTAAAATATGGCATAACACCTTATATTTTAACTAGAAGCATCGTCGTGAATGTGGTTCAGATCGGTTCAGATTTATATAGAACTCCCTTATAAATGTAGCTCCCGATTTACAGTTTTCCGCTCTAAAAACCACATAATTTTACCTATTTTCGGCAAAACACTTTATATTTGGTGAAAATGGGTCACATTGTTCCATTTGTTTGATATGGGCCCGATACAAATGTCCTACCCTACTTTACTTTTTTCGCTCTAGAAGCCACATACCACATACAGATTTTTATCTAATTTGCAGAACATTTTATATTTCAACTATATGGTGGTAAAAATTTAAATTAAAATCGGCTATTAAAAAAGGTACTAATTACTTTTTTAAATTTCTGGTTTTATTGGAAAATTTGAATTTGTTATTTAATAACGGAACACATATCATTCGAATGACTACCACAACTGGCTCGGCAGTACCTCATCCGATGAACCAATTTTTTTGCATTGGCTTCTAAATAGCCACTTGTGGGTTCTCTAAACCCCATATGCGGCAATTTTGCTTATTGACATAGCCACCGAGATTAAAATGAGCCTGAACTGAAGGCCGACCTCTTCTTGAAAATTTCAACGTAAATTTCTTACAGTTTGCGTTAAAGACTCACTACTTTGAAAGTAAGTTTTTAATATTTCCTATTTTGCAAATGTCAAACATAAACCCGAAAAAAATACAAATTATTGTTATTCAAAATGTTTAATGTTCATATTTAAAATGTTACATGGCCCATCCTATAGAAGCAACCAGGGCAGAAGTGGGTTACATCGGTACATCATATAGGACCCATTCCAAAAAACTTTCCCGATTTGATTTTATTCACCGATTTGAATTATAATGGGCTAGAAAGTGGAAGTTATCATATAGTCGGCCTCTCCGTCTTTAGCCTCTTCCTAGTTGTTGTAAATAAATTTTTTTGTTATTATTAAGATATTCCATAATTTCATGATGAAGTTACTGGTACCTAGTCTACAACAATTGTAATCATGCGACTCAAAAAATAGAATAGAAATAATTAAAACAAGGAAATGCTAAAGTCGGGCGGGGCCGACTATATTATGCACTTCACTTTTTATCCGAATTCAATTCGGTAAAAAAGTGAAAACGGGAAGGATTTTTGTATGTTTCCTAATCATAGGCTAATATTACCTGACCCAATTTGTTAAATCGAGAAGAATATTTGTATCGGGGCTATATCCCAACATGGAATGAAGTGACCCACTTTCACAATAGGTCCTTCCAGTTAAAGTATCTGTGGTTTCTGGGCCGGAAAAAGCCAAGCCAGGAGCGAAACTTATATGGGAGCTATATCTAAATCTGAACCGATTTGCCTCAAATTAAACAGCGTTCGTCCTTGATCCACAAAACTTACTTGTGCCAATTTTTGTTAAGATCGGACTATAATTGCGACCTGTAATTTGATTACAACAATAGATGGACATACGGACAGACAGACGGACATTGCTAAATCGACTCAGAAAGTGATTCTAAGTCGATCGGTATACTTAACAATGGGTCTATCTCGCTTCCTTTTGGGTGTTGCAAACAAATGCACAAAGACATAATACTCTCGTGGAGAAATATGTGCATGATCCCCATAAAATTTAATTGCAGGGGAAATCAAAGACAAGGCTCGACAAGTTCTCGTTTGAAGTTTCGTAAATTTGCATTTATTGTTTATAGAGATTGCACTGCTGAGATGCAAAATCGAAAAATTAATGAAATAATCGTTGATTGTCACCAGACAAGGTCAGTTATGTTTGCCGAATACGAATGACAAAAAAGACTAATTGTCAATACTGTAATGTATTGTTTTGAAACAAATGAACAAGTCTTCATTAAAATGTAATATTATGTAATACAAAATTATTTATTTTCTTCTACATTAGTAGCATAAAGTATAATTCATAAATAACGAATATGAATAAAGTACAACTCGTATTTACTTTTCACCCCTTCAGAATAATGTCATAGAAAAACTTTGTAAATGTAAGTAATGTTATCACAAACTTAGTTTTTTTGCCAAACTGTACTTACCACACTCTCACAATATAGTTACTACACATTCATAGCGATGTATGTTGGCATATATGTCTGATACATTCCCTGTCATCTTCGAACAATCCAAAGTACACCTACGCAAACACTCCGTCAAGAACAATGTACATACAAATATACACATATGTATGTATATTAGGATAGGTCACGAAAATGAATTGCAGCGGTCACCCCCCAGAAATGAAGATTGGACTGTTTAATGATGATCTCTAAAATATTTCATCGCTGGGTCAAGCCATCTGTGAGCTAAACGCTCCTGAAAATACCTATAAAACCAAGTTTTTCCCGTGTTATTTTGTTATGTTGCATTTTTGTCCATTTTTCAATAGAACCCTTGGAAGCACTTGGAAGGCATTGACCGCCGCTATTTATTTTTTATAAAATACTAACGCCAGGTACGAAAAAATGCAGTTGTCACTACGAAGAAACACAACAAATTACAATTAAGGTCCAAAAATTCGACCAATAAGTTACTCTAAGACAAGAATCAATATTTATATTTAAAGTGATTTCAAGGGTCTATAATTTCAGAAAAAATAATTTGATAAAAATGCAGCCCAAAAAAAAATACACACGAAAAACATACATTTTAGGGGTATTTTCAGAAGCGTTTAGCTAACAGGCAGCTTGATCTAGGAACGAAATATATTGCAAATCATCTTTAAACAATCCAAACTTTATTTTCGTGGGGTGACTGAAAATAGTTTTTCCATTTGTATGGGCCGCGACCCAGCCTAATGTACATAATAAGTTCATGTATATATTTACGTACGTACACATTGCATATACTATAATAAATGTACTCAAATGAATGTGTAAATGTGTGTGTGTGTGTAGCCGTAGCCGTCTTATATCACTTAGGAGTTCGTGGCATCAGTGAAACATTGATTATTGTGTTTACAAATTGTACGTACGAATACTACTCGTAGTGGTGATAAATAAATAAATCACTCCATCATTGACATGAGCACAGCCACAGACCCCTTCTTAAACGGGGACACACTCTAACACATCGGTGGCGTATATTGTATGATGACTTCTAACGACGATGCATGGCACTCATACGCACCGGTGTTCAGGAAGGGAATGGAGTGAAGCTTGTGTCGGAGAACAGCATTGAATGACAATTTCGAAACAATGAATTATATTAGAAATTGAAAGTGCAGGAAAATCAAATAGCAATGAATGTACTATATATTAGGATGGGTCACGAAAATAAATTGACATTACCTTACATTACAACTAGAAACATCTATGGTGAAAGTGTGAGGGATCGATTCAGATTTATTATAGTCATTCGTTCTCAATTTGATTTTTATATCCTCACTCTACAGAGTACGATGGTATATATCATGTGGGACAGAAAAAAAAGTGTAACGCAGGGTTGTCAGATATGGCGATTTCTTGCCAAACGTGGCGAATTTTAAATATGTTTGGCGACTTTATTTTCGATTCGACGGCATGGCGATTTATAAAATAGTTGACTAATTGTCTTGGCTAGTTTTAGAAAATTTTTAATCTCTCCTCCGATTTTATTATATTGGATTGGATAGATATGCGTTCATGTCAAACCGAACAGTTTTCAAATTACCATTTCCGATTTCTTTGCAACTCAGTAGGATAAGTGCACTCTATATAGTATTTGATTTATAGAGGACGAAAAAAGGTTTTTTAAGATATGACCTATTGAGAATTAGTAAAAGCAAGATAAAAGGCCCGAGGTAGGAACATTGGAACTGGTATTGTGTGAAAACGCGTGGGTACCAATCAAAGAATGTAGGCTTATTTTGAAGATAATTGTATTTTGTTATCTCTTCCGTCGATTATAAACAAACCATGTACGTTGAGAACTAATAATAAATAAAAAACTTTAATAAATGTAGACGACCGAAAACGCTATTTTTGAACGAATTTTGATGCATTGACTTTTCTACTAAAACAATTTTTTTTAAATGCAAAATATTTTTATTACTACTTGTTTCTTTCTCGTTCCATTTAAAATGTCTGAAATAATATCTAGGAGACATTGGTCAATGAAAACGGGAGAAAGAGATCAACTCAAAGGAAAAAAAGTATATTTTTTAATTGTTAATTGTTTAATATATATATATAAATGTATATTTAAAGTGCTTCCAAGGGTCTATTAATTCAGAAAAAAGTTGGGCTAAAATGACACATAAAAATATTACACGGGAAAACATGATTTTTAGAGGTGTTTTCAAGAGCGTTTAGCTCAAATGAAATTATTATTTATTAGATCAAATAAGAAAGAATTAAACAAAAAGAAAATTTTAATTTTATTCGCAAAAGTAATATTTCCTTACCAAAAATAAAAGAAACACAAAATATTTTATTTAAAAAAATAATAAGAATCTAGAAACTTTATATTGAAACTATTGTTATTTACTTTTCAAATAATTTCATTTTATATGTTAAAGAGAAAAATTGGCATATCTCAATTTTTTTTGGATTTTTGACTCGCACATATAAGGTTTTCATGAAGGTATCATCATTGCCTATAACAGGTGGACCTAAAAACACCCCAAAACAACTCACCCTCACTATTGTGGAATATGGTTAGTTTCAAATGGCAGCAACACTAAAAAATAATTGAGATAAACTAAGTATTATTTCTACTAGGGATGAACGCTAATGAATAAAGTCTGTTCACATTTTGAAATATCCCCCATGTAAATGTCCGTACCGATTTACGTTCTTATTGCTCCTGAATACATAGAATTCGGCACATCACTTTATATTTCACAAACATGAAAATATAATACATAAAAATTTGTATTCTTCTCTTAGAATAACTCATTGGCTGTATTATTAGACGTTTATATTGATTGAGCTACAGCTAAGCTTTAAAAAACCACAAAGCTCATATATATTAAAAAAAACATTTAGTAAAATATGTTATAAAAATAAATAGAAGGCATCAATTTCTCTCGAATAATGCCTAAATGATCAATATCGGACGAAAAATAATGGCCTGCCTCCATGTTTGTAAAACAAATTAATACAGGAGATGGATTTTCGGAGCCAAAAATTTCAAACTCTTTTCACAAAAATGAGCGCTGCGGGGTCAATTTACTACCGATGTTCATCATTTAGGCGTCATTCGAAAGGTATAGACTGCCGCTATTTAGATTTTATTAAATACTACCACCCAATACGAAAAAGTTTTCAGTTGCCACTGCGGAAAACCACAAAAAATTATTATAAACATTCAACATTTCCACCAACAAGTTACTCTAAGACAAGAATCAAAATTTATATTTAAAATGCTTTCAAGTGTCTATTATTTCAGAAAAAATGACAAAAATCCAACACCAAAAAAAATACACGGGAAGAACATGATTTTTAGGGGTACTTTCAGGAGCGTTTAGCTCACAAACGGCTTGATCTAGGAACGAAATATTTTGCAAATCATCATTACACAATCCAAACTTTATTTTCGTGTGGTGACTGGAAATTGTTTTTTTTTTCATTTGTATGGACAGCGATCCAGCCTAATATATATAGCCACACTCTCAAAGAGCATCTGTATCGAAGTAACAATTTTACTTAGGGTTGGATTATTTGTTGCGTCTTATATTCGTAGATAGGTTGGTATTGCCACTAGGCGAAATCGGCCCAAAGGGGAAAAAAGAATCCCTCACAAGGACTGAAAATATCCATAATAACCACTAATATTTTAGAGTATTTAAGCACGTTTTTTAATATGTCTGCTTATACTTACTTGACATTGGGCATGCGAATTCCCCCTTAAAAAAGTGAGCACCGTAAAGAGATTCTTATTCGGAGGGTGTGAAATTGGACAAAAATGGATACAAATGGTACATATCAAACGACAACAGCTAGAAACACGAAATTCGGTGTGTACATTCCTCTAATTGAGTAGATACATAATATGAAAGTATTTTTTCCAAATTCGTTCTTTTAAGGGTTAAAATTGGGAATAGAGGGATAAAAATGGTACCAACCAAACGGTTGCACCTAGAATAATGAAATTCGGTGTATACATTCCTCTGATTGTGTAGACACGTAAAACAAACGGATTTTTCGAAATTCTTACTTTTTTGTGTTAAAATGGAAAAAGGGGATACAAATAGTACCAACCAAATTCGGAATATACATTCCTCTGACTGTGTAGACACGAATAATAAAAGGTTTTTCCAATTTCGTACTTTCAAAGGATACAATGGGTGCAAAGGGATAAAAATAGTACCAACTAAACGACTATAGCTAGAATGATGAAATTCGCTGTGTACAACCCTCTAATTGCGTAGACACTTAAAATAAAGGGATTTTAGAAAGTCGTACTCTTAAGGGGTAAAATAGCAAAAAGGGGATAAAAATTGTAACAACCAAATGACCGCAGCTAAAATCATGAAATTCGGTGTATACATCCTCTGACTGCATAGACACGCAAAATAAAAAGATTTTTCAAATTCGTACTTTTTTTACTTCTACGGCAAAAATTGGTTGAATCATGAAGTTAGGTTATATTGCACTACGTACGTGAGATAATGGATGTTCAAAATTTGCACTTTTGGAATTAAATTAGAATGGAAATACAACCAACAATGACTACCAATATTTATGGTATTTAAGCTTTTTGAAAACATAAATATAAGAATATTGATTTTTTGAATTGACTTGAAGTAATATTTCGATATGTAAACGTATTTTTAGCCTTGCCTTATAAGCGTGGTTTGAAATAATAAAAATATTATATTTATTTATAAAATTATTTTTTTAATATTTGTATTTGTTTTGGAATAATAATAATAATGAATAATTTATATTTTCCTTTAATATTACTGCACTTCTGCGAAAATCGACAGCCTCTGTGGAATGCAATCCTTGGTGGAGGGTATATAAAGTTCGGACCGGCCAAACTTAACGCCTTTTTTACTTGTTTAATGTTAATTGTTTTTTAACCAGTAATCCCTGCGTTGAAAGTCTATTCTGCATTATGAATTGCCACGGTCACGGTATAAGAAAATTTTTTATCTTTTTCATTATTATTTAATTTATTTTAATTATTTATCATGAAATGTTGAAAATATTCAATTAAAATATATTATCTGAATTCCATACGATTTTTTAACAAAAACCGAAATTGTTTACATTTGGCGGCTTTTGGCGATTTCTGACAATTGATTTGGCGATAAAGGTACAAAGTAATCTGACAAACCTGGTGCAACGCATTGAAGGAGTGACTTAAGACCCCAAGTCTGTTTGGCCCAAATCCGTTTCACCACATTTTAAGATGTTTGAGCCATGTCCGTCCGTCCGTCCATCAGGCCTTTGCACACGATAACTTTTCGAAGGAATCAATTTAAAGTTTGTACATGGTAATATTTTCCCCAAACTTAGTTTATGTACCTCCCACACAAATGGTCAATATTACTATATTAAATAAAAACCAATGAAACTTCCACACGGATAGTAGGAGTTAGCTATATTTTGGTATATGATAAAGTTTTTATAAGTACTTTAAGCCTGAAAGATGTGGCTGGTTTTGACCTCCCACACAAATCACCCTAACCTACCTCAAAATTAAGGCTGTTATAACCTTTATATATGGATTGTGTGAATACTCTGAAATTCGACCTTTGGCAATGCTGCTATGGACATTTCAATATATACGTTTAAATATGAACGATATTGCCACACCCCTTCTAGTACCTCTCACACAAAGTGTCATACGTCTTGGTTAAAATAAAATCGATATAACTTCCGTACGGATAGTCAAAATCAGTTGCAATTTCATATTTTAAATCCAAAAAATATTTATGCTTTAGCCATGCTCCTTCTAGTACATCCCGACCAATTGTCTCTACGCTAGATAAAATCATTTATAACTCCCATACGGTGCTTGAAATCCATTATGACTTCATATTTGATATGTGTTTACAGTTATTTACGAATGTGGTAGCTGGATCCAATTGCCACACAAATATTCCGGCACTAAGTAAAATTTAAGTCCTTCCATACACATGTTCTCTGATAGTGAGGGTATGCATTAAGCTGGGTAGCAGTCCATACAAATGGAAAAACAATTTCCAGTCACCACACGAAAATAAAGTTTGGATTAATGAATGATGATTGCAAAAATATTTCGTTCCTAGATCAAGCCGTCTGTCAGCTAAAAGCTCCCGAAAATACCCCTAAAAATCATGCTTTTCCCGTGTAATTTTTTTGTGTTGGAGTTTGTTTTTATTTTGATAAATAGCGACAGTCAATACCTTTCGAATGATGCCTAAAAGGTGAACATCAGAATGAGAATGACGTCGCAGCCCTCATTTTTGTAAAAAGAGTTTGAACATTTTGGCTGTGAAAACCATCTCCTGCATTAAATTATTTCACAAATCTCATTATTTCAATGACCTCATTTTTCGTTCGATTTTCATCATTTAGGCATCATTCGAAAAGAATTGATTCCTCCTATTTATTTTTCAATACACCTCTTACAAAATGTTTCCAAGAAATGTGAGTTTTTCGCTGTCACCTTGAAAACCCACAAAAAATCAATATAAACGTCCAATAATACGACCAACGAGTTATTCTGAGTTATTCTAAAATGCAACATAAAAGATTACACGGGAAAAACATGATTTTTAGAGGTGTTTCAAGACTGTGGAATCGAGACAAAAATTCTCGACTACGCCTACATGTTTTCATAATGTTTCGACTCCGACTACAGAGTCGAATCTGGTTATTCACACAAGCTATATATAGTGGAATATTTTTCAAAATCTATACCACAGTAGGTTATATTTTCAAACCAAATGACTGTAACACTAAAAAATAATTGAATAATTAAAAAATAAGTTTATTATTTCCACTAGGGATGATGAATAAAGTCTGTTCATATTTTGATATATCTCCAATGTAAATGTCCGTACCGATTTGCGTTCTTATTGCCATACAATTCGGCACATCATGAGATGATTCTCACAAACGAACGAGAAGCACAACTCACTTGCCAAATTTGCGTATAAAATATATCCCAGTTCAAATCAATATAATATGTATAGTTTGGCCAAAATCGGTTAACCATTTGGGAGCAAATTTGTATTTGGGCTATATCTAAATCTGAACCGATTTGGCTCAAATTAATTAGCGTTCGTCCTTGATTCACAAAACTTATTTGTGCTAATTTTTGTTAAGATCGGACTATTGGGTGTTACAAACAAATGCACAAATACATAATACTTTCGTGGAGTGTATGAAAACAATTACAAATATCAAATTGCAACTGGTCTCGACTCTCCGTATGAAATTGACATCGAATTTTATTTTTTATACCCTCCACCTCCATTTTTTATACCCCCATATACTAACTTTGTCATTTCGTTTGTACCACCTTGAAATATCGACCTGAGACCCTTTAAAGTATATATATTCTTGATCGTCATAAATTCTAAAACGATCTAACCATGTCCGTCCGTCCGTCTGTTGAAAGCATGCCAGCATCTAATCGAATGGAGCTAGGATGCCAAAATTTCCATAAATGCGTCTTATAGTCGTATATCGGTTGGGATTGAAACTGGGCGAAATCGACCCAAACTACCAAGACTATTTAAGCAATTTTTTTGAAAATTTCTGATTTTTATACACTTGAAATTTGTTTCGTACCTTCCTTTAGTAACATGTAATCACCAAAAAGTACAAAAGAGATTTTTTTACGTAGACACGTAAAATCGAAATTTTTTCGAAATTTGTACTTTTAAGGGATACAATTGGAAAAGAGGGATAAAAATGGTACCAACAAACCGCTGAAGTAAAAATCATGAAACTCGGTGTATGCATTTATCTGACCGCGTAGACGCGAAACATAAAGGTTTTTTTTTTCGAAATTTGTACTTTTATGCGGAAAATGGGACGAAAGGGATGAAAAAGATACCAATCAAAGGGTTGCGGTTAGAATAGTGAAATTCGGTGTGGACATTGCTGTGACTGCGTAGACACGAAAAATAAAGATATATTTCCATATTCGTACCATTAGGATCAAAACGGGATAAAATTGGTTCCAAGCAAATGGATGTACCTAGAATCATGAAATTATATGCGTTCATTCCAATATGGGAGAAATCGGCCCTGAGGAAGAATGTTTTTCCCTAATGACGAATGACAATACACTTACCCTACAAACATTTGGACGATATATCACCAAGAAGATATTGCGGCAATATCTTCCATTTATCATTTTGAAGAAATTCATCAAAATATTTTTTTGCTTATCACCCTTGTATCATTTTGAAGAAATATTGATTTTATTGTCATTGTTCGTTTGAATGTTTCGGAAATAATAAATGCAAATTTCTCTTTCATTGGAAATCCGTGTTTCTTTTCATATTTTACAATGCACCAACAAAATTAACTAGCACGCTATAAGTAAAAGAGAAGCTGTAAGTTGAAGTTCTACATGAAATCAGTAGCAAGTGATGAAAAGCCAACTGGTAAGTTGATTATTGATCAACATCTTTTGGGTATAACATTTTATCAGACATTCACTTTTTCACATTTCACAGAGGCTATGTTTTCAAAACGAGTTGGAGCAGTGCCATGCAGTTTTGATAAGACGCGCTCTCAAAAGCATGGTTACTTGGATGTAAACCAAGGAGAAGCCATCGGTTCAAAATTATATAATTTCTGCATTTAAAGGTATGTAAGCGGAATTATGAATAATATAGCTTGTATTATATGCATTTTATTTGTTTTATTTTTAGGTATATTTTGGTTTATGTGAGGTAACTTCCGCAATACGAATATGATTGTTGCCGCAATATTATTTTTCTTCTAGACGATACGATTTCGAATCGTTTTCGTATTACTTTGCTTGTTGGGTAATATTTAGAGTACATTTTTAAAGATTGCTCTCTCATGTTCCCTTTTTGAGTACAATTGCAGTATTATATATAAATAGTAGTAGACTATTAATATTATAATAATGAAGCAATGGAATTTCTTTAAAACAGTGCGCACAAGTAGGTCTTATAGTTTGAAATAGTAAACAAATATAGTGATGCGCATTAAAAATATCACAATTTTCAAAAAATGTTACTTCACTTCTTTATAAAGTCGAAAGCCTCTAATCTACCGGTAATACTGAGGAATGCACTCCGTGGTGTAGGATATATAAGATTCGGCCAGACCGGACTTAACGTCTTTTTACTTGTTTCAACATGCCTGCTTATACTTACTTTATACTGGGTATGCGCATTCCCCCTATAACAAAAACGAGAACCATAAAAAGATTCTTATTCGTCAAGGGGTGAAATGGGGCAAAAAGGGATAAAAATGATACATATCAAACGACAACAGCTAGAAACACGAAATTCGGTGTGTACATTCCTCTTATTGAGTATATACATAATATGAAAGTATTTTTTTCAAATTCCTAATTTATGGGGTTAAAATGGAAAAGCGAAAATGAAAAGCGATAAATGAAATTCGGAGTATACATTCCTCTGACTGCGTAGACAAAAAAAATAAAAAAAGTTTTTTCCAAATTCGTACTTTCAAGGGACACAATGGGAACAGAGGGATACAAATGGTACCAACTAAACGACTACAGTTAGATTGAGCGATGAGGAATGATGAGTACATCCCTCTAATTGCGTAGACACGTAAAATAAATAAACTAACCCGACAGAAATTTTCGATAATTCAATTATCATAATTCAAGAATCATAGAATTCGGTGTATACATTCCTCTGTATGTTTTTACTTTTGGAAGTAAAATAGGATGAAAATACAACCAACTGTAGCACCAACTATCTACCAATATTTATGGTATTTAAGCTTTTTTGAAGATTGCTTCTATTTACTTTTTGAGTTGACTTGAAGTATTATTTCGATGTATATAGTATAAACGTATATAGCCTTGTCTTATTTTGATTTGGCTATATTAAACAGTTTACATTTTCCTGTAATGTTACTGCAATTCTACGAAAATCGACAGCCTCTGTGGAATGCAATCCATCGTGGAGGGTATATAAAGTTCGGCCCGGCCGAACTGAACGCTGTTTTTACTTGTTTTGTTTTAAACTGATTATAAAAACAATTACAAATATCAAACTGCAACTGGTTTCAGCTCTCAGTATACAAATAATATCAGTTTAATATTAACCAAATTCTATGTCAATATGTGTGGGAGGAACTTTTAAAATTTTTTTAAAACTAACCCGACAGAAATTTTCGATAATTCAATTAAATTATATGTGATCGCCGTATGAATTCTCGAGAAACTGTTTCAAATTAATGAAAATAATTTATTTTTAAGATTAAGAATTCTGTCGGTAATATATTGAACAGGATTTTGAACAATGTCTCGGGAGAGACATTTGTATGGTGGCTATATATATTTCTGAATCAATTTGACACATTTTCTCTACAGATGTTTCTAGTTGAAATATACCAAATTTGATCAAAATCGGTTAATTCTGGTGGTTTTTAGAGCGGAAAAAGTCAAATCGGGAGCAACATTTGTATCGGAGCAATATAAAGGGTGGTTAAATTGTAAGGACCGATGTTGAATAGGAACCACACCTAAACGTCAAGCTTTTTTCTGCATTTCATTTGACATTTCTCAATTTCAGAGCAACTCAATTTGAACCATGGAAAGAAACACAATCGAGCAACGCGCTCAAATCAAAATTCATATCGTGCACTTCGTGATTTTTTTGGTCAATTTAATCGTCCAAATGTGCGTACAATCGGAAAAATCGTGAAAAAATTAGAGCAAACCGGGTCTGTAGGAGATGTGAAAACACCAGTGCATGCTCGTACAGCGGAAAATATTGGTGCTGTTCGGGATAGTGTGGCCGAAGAGCCGTCCACCTCAACTCGTCGTCGTGCCCAACAATTGCACCTCTCACGCTCGTCGTTGATGAACATTATGCATTTACACGCTTACACGGTGCAATTGACTCAAGAACTAAAGCCATTCCAAACCATTCCCAACGTCGTCCATGGTCAGAATGGTGGCAAGAAATGCCAACAGTGGATGATAAATTTTCGACGAAAATCATCTTCAGTGATGAGCCACATTTTCACCTCAATGGATTCGTCAATAAACCGTCAATATGCCGCATTTGGGCGAATGACAATCAAAGAATGATTGTCGAAAAACCAATGCATCCATAAAGAGTGACTGTTTGGTGCGGTTTATAGGCTGGCGGCATCATCGGCCGTATTTTTTCCAAAATGAGGCCGGTGTGAATGGTCTTTGCGATCGTGAGATGATAACGAACTTTTTATGGCCCGAATTGCAAGATATGGATGTGGACGATATGTGGTTTCAACAGGACGGTGCCACTTGCCGCACAGTTAACGAAACAATGATTGTTTTACGTGACAAATTCAATGGCCGTGTTATCTCACGTGGTGGCCATGTCAATTGGCCGCCAATATCATGTGATTTGACACCGATGGACTTCTTTCTTTGGTGTTATTTGAAAGAAAAGGTGTAAGTCGATAAGCAAGCAACAATTCAAGAGTTAAAGGATGACATAAATGTAATGTGTTGTGCCAAATTTGAAGTAAAACTGTTAAAATATATGGTTTCTAGAGTGGAATAGGTCAAATCAGCAGTGAAATTTGTATGGGAGCTATATCTAAATCTGAGGCGATTTAATCCATTCTAATTAAAATATTAGTTGTTGTGCCAAACTCGAAGAAATCGGAAAATAGCTTTGGAGAAAAACGCGCCTATATGGAGGGTACATAATATTCGACTAGTGTGAACATTACTTCGTTACAGTACTTGTTTTTTTTTCAAGGGATAAGTTTTGCTTTGCAATGTGATATATGGCGTTGTTTACCCGTTCATCTGATTTATTCTCTTGTGTTTTGTTGTGAATAACACATTTGTTTGTTTGTTTTCAGAAGTCGGCATACACATACATACAAATGTACGTACATACAGACAACGAATAGAAAGAGAAATGCTTACGTACATCTATCGGTACATGTTTATCGGAAACACTTGAAAGTATTCCCGAACAACGTACAAACTGAATTGTACAAACTTTTGCCAAAATAAAGTTATCGACAAGGCCGACCTGATGCTACGATGACCATTAGCAGCGATGATGTATCCGTCTACACCGCGAACTTGAATATGTTAGAATCGACGATGATAGCTCATGAGTGGAATAAGCTTTTCATTCGAAAGTCCGTTCAAATTGGAATTGTGAGAAAACGCAAAGTTATTTGAAATAATAAAAGTGGGAAAATATATCGAGGGCTTATCAACCCAACCTAATGATTATACTATATCGAACTTATATTCATAAGTGGCTATGAACTATTTTCTCGAAAATGAGTTTTTGATGCCAAACTATTCTCAGATTTCAATGTCATATAAATTTGGAGAAGAAAATTTTTTTCTAAAGCCACTTTTTCAAAATTTTCTGATTTGGCTATCCACTCACACGTTACTTTGTGACTGCATAATTGGCAATGAACATAAAAATAATAGAAATAAAAGAGTTCAAAATTAGAGCAACATATAACCGAAGGTTGTAATTCGCTATAAAAATATTGTTTAAAACATTTTCAGCATTTTTATAGATTTAGGGTATATTGTACTATCAAATTCCATCATTTCGTAGCAATTTGGTGCCCAAGTTTTCAGGCTAAAATAGGATAAGTAGTGGCTGTAAAGTCAAAAATTGTGAAAAGTATCTTTAGAAAAACCCGCGTAACTTTTTATCATATAGAGAATTTTTATGGCATATGATTGCTAACTTCATTCGGAGTATTTGTGTCAACAAAGTTTCAGAATCCTGAACAGAGAATGTTTAAATATAAGCAATTGCAACCGCGAATTTTGGATTTTCCAACAATTGCAGCGATTTGCGCTACTGACTACTTATACGTTATAAGCAATATTGGTTCTTAATAAACAAACAAAAATTCAATCGGATCCGTTGGCTAGATCGCGAGAAAATCACAAAACAAAAATGTCATGTGTGAAAATCCTTTTAGCCATATTTGCCGCGAAAATCAAGATTTTCCAAAAATATCCAATTTGTATTTTTTGTTTACCATGCCCAACGCAATATCCACTTTTTGAAAAATATTTGGAAAAATTGATAAAAATGCTACCAATCTGACGGATGGAGCTGGAATCTTTAAATTCTCTGTGTACATCGCAGAAAATGCGTTTTCTACACAACATTGCCAACAGTTTATAAAAAAAAACGTTAACGAGTTTACAATAATTCTTATTTATATATTTGGGCAGTAATGGCTATGTGCTTATTTTTAAATTCACAGTGCTCAATTTGAAACGAGCAAAAGTACAATAAAACCGCGAATAAAAGGGAATTTCGAAAACTTTTTAATCGTAGCAATTAGTAATCCTCTTTGGACTAAACTGTAGAAGAATAATTCAAAATAACTCTTAAAAGTAATGAAAAAATCAGTTTTTTCTCTATCCTGAAAATTGGTATTATTGTTCATAGCCACTTATGAATATAAGCCCTCGATATATTGTTCCGCATTGTTGAATATGCTTGGAAGTCAAATTGTGATTTTGAGATATGTTAAACTATTATAATCAGTTTGACTTTTCCCAAGTTGAATTTGTATTTTAATTTTCCCATTTTGTCAAAAAAACTCAATCGCATTCATATTTTAACATATATATATTAGGCTGGGTCGTGGTCCATACAAATGGAAAATCAATATCCAGTCAGCCCACGAAAATAAAGTTTGGATTGTTTAATGATGATTTGCAAAATATTCTCTTCCTAGAACAAGTCGTCTGTGAGCTAAACGCTCCAGAAAAATACCCCTAAAAATCTTTTTTTCTTGTGCTGCATTTTTGTTTTTTTTTTTGTGAAATAGTGGACCTTTAAAAGCACTTTAAAAATAAATGTTGATTCTTGTCTAAGAACAAGTACTTATTGGTCGAATTATTGGACGTTTATAGTATTTGTTGTGTTTTTTCATAGTGTACTCGTACTTTGTGTTTGTATTTTATAAAAAAAATATAGCCAGTCAATACCTTTCCAATGATGCCTAAATTATGAACATCGGAAGAATATTGACGCCACAGCGCCCATTTTTGTAAAAAAAGTATGTATTTTAATATAGCCAAACCAAAACAAATACAAATATTGAACCAGTAAGGAAAGGCTAAAGTCGGGCGGGGCCGACTCTATGATACACTCCACTTTCAATCCGAATACAATTCAATTCGGTGAAAAAGTGAAAACGGGAAGGTTTTTTGTATCCTGTAAATGTATGTGTTTGACAAAAAATTTTATATCGGAAAGGACATTTGTATGAGGATATATTGAAACCTGGAACGAAATAGGTGAAATATAAAATGTATAGTTTAAACTTATGGGAGAAACATTTAAATTTGGGCTATATTAAAATCTGAACCGATCTTACCCACTTTCACCATAGTTTTGTTTAGTTAGATTATAAGATGTTGTGCGAAATTTAAAGACAATCGAGCACAATATGTGGCTTTTAAAGCGGCAAAAGTCAAATCGGGAACGACATTTATATGGGGGCTATATCTAAATCTGAACCGATCTTACCCAATTTCTGCATAGGCGTTTCTAGTAAGATTATAAGATGTTGTGCCAAATTTAAAGAAAATCGAGTACAATATGTGGTTTCTACAGAGGAAAATGTCAAATTGGGAACGACATTTGTATGGGGGCTATATCTAAATCTGAACCGATTTGACCTATTTTCACCATAGATGTTCTTAGTTTAAATATAAGATGTTTTGCCAAATCTGAAGATAATCTGATACAATATGTGGTTTCTAGAGCGGAAAAAGTCAAATCGGGAGCGAAATTTGTATGGGAGCTATATAGAAATCTGAACCGATCTGAC
Source organism: Polietes domitor (assembly GCA_947397865.1). Classification (NCBI taxonomy): domain Eukaryota; kingdom Metazoa; phylum Arthropoda; class Insecta; order Diptera; family Muscidae; genus Polietes; species Polietes domitor. Next base: position 66,557,804 of record OX377618.1, on the reverse strand, counting down.
CGATATTCACCATGGGTGTTTCTAGTTGAAATATAAGATGTTTTGCCAAATCTGGAAATAATCTGATACAATATGTGGTTTCTAGAGCGGAAAAAGTCAAATCGGGAGCGAAATTTGTATGGGAGCTATATATAAATCTGAACCGATCTGACTCATTTTCACCATGAATGTTTCTAGTTGAAACATAAGATATTTTGCCAAATTTGAGAACATCCGATAAAATATGTGGTTTCTAGAGCGGAAAAGTCAAAATGGGAGCTATATAAATATAAATCTGAACTGATCTGACCGATATTCACCATGGGTTTTTCTAGTGGAAATATAAGATGTTTTACCAAATCTGAAGACAATCTGATACATTATGTGGTCTCTAGAGCGGAAAAAGTCAAATCGGGAGAGAAATTTGTATGGGAGCTATATATAAATCTGAACCGATCTAACACATTTTTACCACAGGTGTTTCCAGTTACAATATAAGATGTTTTGCCAATTTTAAAGAAAATCTGTTGTAATATGTGGTATCTAGAGTGAAAAGAGTCAAATCGGGAGTGAAATTCGTATGGGGGCTATATCTAAATCTGAACCGATTTTCTTCAAATTAAATAGCGTTCGTTCTTATCCCAAAAACATCGTTGTGCAAAGTTTCATTTGGTTCTGTCTACAATTGCGACCTGTATCGTGATTACAAGAATAGATGGACGGACACCAGCATAGGTGTTTCGAAGTAGAAACACCTATGCTGAAAGTGGGTAAGATCGGTTCAGATTTAGATATAGCCCCCATACAAATGTCGCTCCCGATTTGACTTTTTGCGCTCTAGAAACGACATATTGTACCTGATTTTCTTTAAAATTTGCACAACATTTTATAATCAAACTAGAAACACAAATGCTGAAAGTGGGTAAGATCGGTTCAGATTTAGATATAGCTATTTGTATTGGAGCTCCCGAATGTTTAACCGATGTTGGCCAAACTTTGCATATTATATTTCACCAATAAACATACATGGTGAAAGCGGGTCACATCGTTACAGGTATCAATACACTCCCATACTCCCTTTCCGATTTAACATTTTTTTGCCAAACACATACATTTACATGATTCAAAAATCGTCCCCGATTTCACTTTTTTACCGAATTAAATTGTAATGAGATAGAAAGTGGGGTGTATCATACAGAGGATCCGTCCGTCTTTAGCCTTTCCTTACTTGTCTGGGAGATGCCCATATGCCCATACTTCTTTTCTGCTCTATTATAGCTCTAGAAACTACATCTTACATCGGATCTTCAATATATGCTTCAACTAGGAATACCTACCGTGGATGAGAAATATATAGGCGCATGTTTTGGGACAGGCCTCAAGTGTTGTTATAGGCCCCTTCAAATGTCCGTCCGATTACCGCTGTATAATCTGTATTTATTATTCGATGTTGATCAATTTTTCCAGATCATGTTATATTTACTTTACTCGGAATATCTGTTGTATCAATTACTTTATTATTTGCCATACTCATTAAATATGACTAAAGATGAATTTATAGTAACTGTATAATTTATATGAACTACATAAAATTGCTCTCATGAAATACCTGGGTTTAGTAATCAAAGCGAGGTATATACGCAGGGAGTGGTGTAGGGTATTATATAGTCGGCCCGCCCGAATTTAGCCTTTCCTTACTTGTTTTTGTATAAAGTGTTTGTGCTAAAAGAATGTATACGTAGACGCAATCATATTGCATAAATTTTTTTCTCCGTGTAGCTACTGCCACTTCATAGCTGGGAAGCTTTAAACATTTAATTAAAACTAATCACTTGTGCCAGCATGCGTACAATGGCATTTCACATCCGATAGTTCCACAGCCAAGATGTGCTGGCAACGCACACATCGTTGTTGGAGCGACAGAGCTGAAAAAAGCAGACATTGTCCTCAGGTGTACAACCATATTAAGGTAATGAAAACCGAGCACCAGCAGCGAGAGATACATTACTTTAAGCCATAAAATATACATATTTTTAAATCTTCCGGCTTAAAATGTCTAATTATTATGCGTATTTTTTATTAATGCTGGATACACTTTGTTTGGGAAAACAATAAAAAACTGAGTAAAGTGTTAGTCTCGCCTCCAATAAAAATGTTTTTTTTTTGTATTTACTCACTATATATGGCTACTACAACTGGGAGTGTTCTCTTCGTCCGTCGAGACAGCGCTTTACTTATAATGCCCTACTAAGCAAGAGTTATTTAAAAGGTCTAAATCCACACTGATATTTGTGTACATAAATTTTTTTTTCCAAATTTGTTCTTTTATGGGGGTAAATGTGAATAGAGGGATAAAAATGGTACCAACAAAACTTCTACAGCTGGATAAAAAGCTGATACATACTTTTATGTGTTCAAATAGTACAAAAAGAGATAAAAAGTGGTGCCAATGGTGTGTATAGACGTGTAAAATCAAGGAAATTTCCGAAATATTTTCGGAATTCACCGAATTTCATATTTCTAGTTACTGCTATTTAGTCAGGACGATCATGCCATGTTTATCCCCTTTTGCTTCAATTTACCCTTTAAAAGTGCAAATTTCGAAAAATCCTCTCTTAGCCCGCCTCTGAGTCATATTTGGGAAGTACACTGACAATTTCATAACCCCGGCTTCAACCGTTCGGTCTGGTCGCTCATCAATGAGTAAGTCAGACAGTCAGTAGCGCAACTCTTTTATATAAATAGAGATTTTTATATAATAGATTCATAAAATTCTAAGACGATCTGGCCAAGTCCGTCCTTCTCTTGAAAACACGCTTGTATCTAAACGAAAGCAGCTAGGACGTCCAAATTTTCCACAAATGCGTATTATTGTCGTAGATCGGTTGGGATTGCACAGGGAAAAATTTCTCCCACGCAAGGACTGAAAATACCCATAATAATCCCTAATATTTAGGGTATTTAAGCTTGTTTTTTCAGTATGTCTGCATGTCCTAACTTTATATTGGGTATGCGCATTCCCCCTATAACAAAAACGTGCACAAGAAAGTGATTTTTATTTGTATTTTATGAAATGGGGCAAAAAGGGATAAAAATAGTACCTATCAAATGACAACAGCCAAAAACGCGATATTTGGTTTATACATTCCTCTAATTGAGTGGATACATAATATAAAATTATTTTTTCCAAATTCGTACTTTTAAGGGTTAAAGTGGGAACAGAGGGATAAAAATGGTACCCACTAAACGGCTGCACCAAGAATAATGAAATTCGGTGTATACATTTGTAAAATAAAGGGGTTTTCGAAATCCATACTTTTTGGGGGATAAAATGGAAAAAGGGGATAAAAATTGTACCAACCAAATGGCAGCAGCTAGAATCATGAAATTTGGAATATACATTCCTTTGACTGCGTAAACATTGAAAAATAAAAAGGTTTTTCGTACTTTCAAGGAATACAATGGGAACAAAGGGATAAAAATAGTACCAAAAAAACGGCTACAGCTAGAATGATGAAATTCAGTGTGTACATTCCTCTAATGGCGTTGATAAGTAAATTAAAGAGATTTTCGAAAGTCGTACTTTTAAGGGATAAAAGGGGATAAAAATGGTACCAACAAAATGGCCGCACCTAGAGTCATGAAATTTGGAATATACATTCCACGGACAGCACAGACACGCAAAATTAAAATATTTTTCCAATTTCGTACTTTTTATTTTTACGACAAAAATTGGTTGAATCATGAAGTTAGGTTATTTTGCACTGTGTACGTCAGATAATATATTTTAAAATTTTTACTTTTGGAATTAAAATATTATGGAAATACAACCAACTGTAGGGATAAATATCAAACTAATGATAGGACAACAGCTAGAACGTACATCCCTCTAATTGCGTAGACACGTAAAATAGAGGGATTTTTCAAAATTCGTACTTTTAAGGGAAACAATTGGAAAAGAGGGATAAAAATGAAATTTGGTGAATACATTCATCTGACTGTGAAAATGCGAAACAAAAAGAATTTTTTCGAAATTTGTACTTTTAGGCGGAAAATAGGGCAAATGGGGATAAAAAAGTACCAACAAAATGACTGCAGCTATATTAATGAATCTCGGTGTGTACATTTCTTTGACTGCGTAGACGAGAAAAATAAAGATTTATTTCTAAATAAGTACCTTCGGGATCTAAATGGAATTAAATTTGTCACCAAACAAGCGGCTAAAACTAGAATTATGATATTCAGTATAAGCACTCGTCTGATTAGGGTCAAAATGGAAAAGGAAGTGAAACTGGTACCAAGCAAACGGTTGTAGCTAAAATCATGAAATTTAATGAGTATATTCCAGTCTGTAACATACTGGATCTTCAATATTAGAACTTTTCGTATCAAAATGATACTGCTGGAATAAAGAAATTGCAATTGGGGAATAACGGGCTTGAGGGAAATTGTTCTTAGCTAAGTAGGGTACATTGCTGACTAATGTTCTCTTTTTGATTCCACTTGAAGTTTTATTTCATATATATTGTAGAAGACTATAAATATTATAATAATGAAGCATTACAATTTTCCTAATGAGGTAGTGCACTTCTATGTAAAGTTGGCAGCCTCTAATGGAATAGACTCCGTGGTGAAGGGTATATAAGACTCGGGCCGGCCGAACTTAACGCCTTTGTACTTGTTGTAAAAGAGTTTGAACATTTTGGCTCTGAAAAGCCATCTCCTGTATTAAATTATTTCACAAATATGGAGTCAGTGACGTCATTTATCGTCCGATTTTCATCATTTAGGCATCACTCGACAGGTAATTGATTCCTTCGATTTTTTTTCATAACTTCTATTACAAAATGTTCCCAAGTGAAAGCTGCAACTTATTTCCGTGACCCATCCTAATGTATATAGTATAAATGTATTGGTAGCCTTGATTTATAAGCGTGGTTTAATAAGGGTGATTTTTTAAAAGCTACAGGAAAGTTTTACAAAAAAAACAACACATAAAATTCAGAAAAATGCATGAAATCTTTATTTGAATCGATAGTACGGTCCATATTGTTTAATGTTTGAAGATTATTTCATGCAAATGTTGACCTTGACTGCGCCTCAAATGGTCCATCCGCTTAGTCCAATTTTATACTCTTTCCAACATTTCGGCCGGTATCTTACGAATAAATGCTTCAATGTTGTCTTCCAATGCGTCAATTGAAGCGGGCTTGTCTGTATAGACATGAGCTTTAACATAGCCCCACAAAAAGTAGTCTAAAGGCGCACGATCTAGGCGGTCAATGTCCCGAACGTCAAATAAAATGTTCACCGAACTCGCCTCTCAATAAGTCCATTGTTGCGCGTGCTGTGTCGCATGTGACACCGTCTTGTTGAAACCACATGTCATGGAAGTCAAGCTCTTGCATTTTGGGCAAAAAAAGTTGGATATCATCTCACGGTAGCGCTCACCATTCACAGTTATGTTACGATACGCATCATCTTTGAAGAAGTACGGTCCAATGATGCCACAAGCCCATAAACCGCACCAAACTGTGACTTTTTCTGGATGCATTGTTTTCTTTATTCATTCCTCTGGGGAACATAAGGCTTTTATAAGAGTATTTCATATAATTCTAGCATTGCATTTTAATGTCTTCCCATGATTTATTTATTTTCCATAGTTCTATTGCATATGTTCGATGCCATGTGCTTTTGAGTCTTCCACGACGTGTGCTGCTCTGCGGGTTCCATTCCAATCCATTTTCTTTTTCGTATTTGGGCTGTAACTGGTATTAATCTTTGATAAAGGCTTGTGTAATTTTCTCCAACACAAGAATATATTTACTCCCATCGGTCATAACAAATAAATTCCATTCGGATATATTTAGAGCTATTATCTTTAATGCACTCCATGACTTCAGTATTCTCCTAATTTGCATTTAATTGATACTGATCAATTACAAAGAAATCCTTTTTGAGAAGTTTAAAATCGATAGAAATTTATTTATGCTTTAAAACGGCTATTTCCGCCTCTTCAACTCCCATATCGCCCTCTACAGTTGTAATATAAAGAGCATACTCGTACCTAGTCCAAATAGACGAGTAGTTAAAATTCGAAATCATCAAATTTAAAGGAACTGTGATGCATGCTCGCACATAATATTTTTGCAAAATATTGCAAAAATGTTGGCAAATAAAGGGACCCTATGAGAGTTGAGTATGCTCACACATACATTACTACGCACATACTTACCCAGCAGCGGAAAAGGGGGATGAATGCCAACAGGCCAGGTAAGCAAGCCAATAAAGCTTTCCTTCGAACACATGCTGCTTAGAGGATGAAAGATGAAGAAGGCCTTCTAGAAGTTCTGAAACATTCACATGGCCATTGAATTACAAATTAATCATTTCCAGTTCTATTTGTGATTGGATGTGATTTGAATTCGATCATATGTTAAAATTGTAGGTTTTATCACTCAAAAATAATATCATTGCATATCAACTATCACATCGTCTATCATACTTTATAGTTTCGGAATTTGTGTGTTCCACGGGATTAGATTCAGAAGCCATCCATTAACACATTGAGTGCCAAGCGGTTTTGACGCAAACCTTCCCAGGAGGCCAAATATTTTTTGGCTATAAGTAAAAGCTAGGAAACGTACGACATGGCACCGCACGACGGGTTAGGTGTCGTACGTGGCACTCAATGTGTTAAGAAGTAAGCCATTGACGTTTTCGGTATGCCTGGCGATTGGTTACCATGCCTCTTCGGAGAAGGCCTCACATACTCCGCCCCTGGCCACTGAAGATAATCTTAAACCTATTAAATTTCAATTTTTGAGCAAATGTACGTCAGTTTGTACATATTTACGCAAGTCTATATACACATGCATACATATATGTATGCGATTTATACAGCCGCATATATTTCATGTGTGATGTAATATTTTGAACATGAAGGACTTATGCTTGCGTGTCCTTGCCATATCGTCCGTACAATACAGTGAAGGGCAAAAGTTCGAATATATATCGAAAATATGATCGGACTAAACTACAAGCATAGAGAGAAAAATCTGATTTGTATAACCTCCACCACCAGAATGGGGGTATACTACATTTGTAAGACCTTGAAATAACGACCTGAGACCTATAAATTATATATATTCTTGACGTCGTAAAATTCTAAGACGATCTGACCATGTCCGTTCGTCTGTTAAAAGCACGCTAACATCTAAACGAAAGGTGCTAGGAGTTCATAATTTTCCATAAATGCGTCTTATAATCCTAGATCGGTTGGTATTGCACCTGGGCGAAATCGGTCTAAAGGGAATAATTGTTCCCTCTCAAGGACTGAAAATACCCATATTAATCCCTAATAGTTTAGAGTACTTAAGCTTGTTTTTTCAATATATCTGCTTTTACTTACTTAATATTGGGTAAGCCCATTCCCCATATAAAAAACGTGCACCATTAAGTGGTTCTTATTCGTAGGGGTAAGGCAAATGGGATAACAAAGGTACCTATTAAACGACAACATCACGAAACACGAAATTCTGTGTGAAAGCGGGAATATGGGTTGTGATGGAATAGGAGTGAGTGAAGGAGCTAGGAAGTCGAGTTTAGTTTGACTGTGTATTTGTCAGGTAATACTCTTTCTTCCTTGTAATTGTTATGTCCTATGAGTAAAACGGGGATACCTCTGGGTAGCTTGACTTTAGCATACCTTATGGTTCCCATTTTTTACTGGTAGGTACAGGATTCAATGTTATCATCAGTGTGATTCAGAAATCAGAAACCACCCATAATCCAGTCCAAGCCCTTCGAGAATCTCAGCAGGTCCTGGATGGTGCGGGTTGCGATTTCATCAATGTTCCTAATTAAATAATCACCTAGGTATTTTTTCCTACGTACACAGAGAGAGGGGCACATGCATAAAATGTGCTCTATCGTCTCAATCTCATCCTCGTCCTCACACAGTCGGCAAAAATCCACAGTACCTGTGTGCCATCTGCTGAGCATGCTTCTAATGTTACAGTACCCTGTGTAGATTCCTATGAGTGTACGCAACTCTACTTTGCCTAACTTTAATAAAGTTCTGGTTTTCTGCTTGTCTGCCTTTGGCCAAGTGGCCCTAGCAATCCTACAGGTTGGTAAGTTAGTCCATGCTGAGTTCATCATTGCCCATTTGCGTGACTCAATCAGTCTATAGAAAACGCCTATCGGTGGTTTTACTGAGTTTTCGGCTTGCGAGACTTCCATGGATGAACCATTTCTGGCCAGTTCGTCTGCTATTTCGTTCCCACTGATATTGCTATGCCCGGGAACCCAGCAGAGACGGACCACATGGTTTCTGAGGTCATCTAGCGAGCGCTTGCAACTCAGCAAAAGCTTTGATTTGACGTTATGCGACATGATTGATTTAATGGCTGCCTGACTATCTATGTAAAAGTTTATCTCTGTCTCAGCCACTAGCTTGATAAACGCTACAGTTATCGTTGAGTCTAAAAGATTTACATATCTGTAGAGATTCAATGTAGAAACCCGCACCTGTGCCTATATCCATCTTAGAGCCGTCAGTGTAGACAGCCAAGCCTGTGAAGGGCTCGCCATTGTCCCAATCTGCTCTTTTTGTTATAATTATCTGTGGTACTGTTGAGAAGTCCAGAACCGGTACCAAGTAGTCGGTACCTTCGTTGAAGACGTGTTCTGGCTGTAAGTTTTCCCCATTTCTTTGAAAAACGGTCGCATGACCGTATGGTCTACTCTTCCAGTAGCCTGATTCTCTGAGCCTAAAAGCGCTTTTTGCAGCAGCCATCTCCGTGAAATGATCCAGAGGTAGCTGGTGTAACAATACATCCAATGCTGACTGCGGTGTGCTTTTGAGGGCTCCTGTGATACTCAGACTAGCTAGTCTCTGTGTCTTGGTTAGTTTCGCTAATAGTTTCCCATTTCTCATGGCTCTCCACCATACTAAACAGCCATAGGTAGTAATGGGTCTACCGACCGGTAGATCCAATCTACAACTTTCGGTTTCAGACCCCAGCTCTTGCCTATGGAGTTCCTGCACATGTAAAGAGCATTTATGCCTTTCTTATATCTCTCTTCAGTGTTCCTGACCCAGTTTAACCTGCGATCTAAAAACACCCCAAGATATTTAGCCTCCTGTGAAATTGGGAGTTCGGTACCATCCAGTACTGGTTTCCTGAATGGATCTATGTTGTATTTCCTTGTAAAAAGAACTAGTTCTGTTTTCCTAGGATTAATGCCTAGACCACTACTACTAGCCCATCCTGATAATTTCCTCAGTGCTACTTGCATTAAGTCGCTGATAGTTGGTAAAAATTTTCCCCCTACCAAGATAACTACATCATCGGCATATGCCATCATCAGAAAGGTATCTGTGGATACTGTTCACAGCGAGTAGCCACAGGAGTGGGGATAGGACCCCTCCCTGTGGTGTTCCCCTTGTCACCAGTTTCCGAATCATTCCGATCCCCAGAGTCGAATTGATAATACGATGCCTTAGCACGTGAAGATCCCTTAGAGCGCTACTGATGGTTTCGGACTCTATGTTATTAAAGGCTCCTTTTATGTCTAGAAATGCTGCAAGGGTATACTCCTTCAATTCTAGATTTCTTTCTATGTATCTTACAACCTCATGAAGTGCGCTCTCAGTAGATTTGCCTTTTAGATAGGCATGCTGTGCGTCACTTATAAGGTTGTTATCTATGCTATCTCTTAGATATGCATCTAAGATACGTTCCATTGTCTTAAGGAGGAAGGATGACAGGCTGATTGGTCTGAAGTCCTTAGCGGACGAGTGACTGGGTTTGCCTGCTTTGGGTATGAAAACAACCCTTACCTCCCTCCAGTTCTTTGGTATAAATCTGAGGCGTAGACATGCTTTAAATATACGCACGAGATGTTTTGTAATCACATCCGTCGTTTGTTGCAGCATGGCTGGAAAGATACCATCCATACCCGGGGATTTGAAGGGCTGGAAGGTATCAATTACCCATTTTATCTTATTTTCATTGACTATTTTATCTATGCTGGCTTCATCAAATTGAGAGAGATTATCTCTTGTGGCCAAAGTGACCTCACCGGCAACCTCTGTACAATTTGGGAAGTGGGTCTCTGCTAAGAGGCCAAGTGTCTCTAGGCCCGATGCCGTCCATGTGCCATCCAGTTTCTGAATGTGTCCTAGAGGTTTCGGGTCCTTCGACAGTACTCTTCTAAATCTAGCTCCCTCGTTAGTGTTGTCTATTGTCTCGCAATAGGCAACCCAGGACGCTCTCTTTGCTCTTTTAAGATCTGCCTTGTAGATGTTAAAACTAACTTTGTAGTTTTCCCAATCTTCATTGCTACCTGTTCGCTGAGCCCTATTGTACAGTTTCCTGGTATACTTTCTTTGCTTCCTTAGCTCAGTGGTCCACCAGTACGGTTGGGTCCTTTTTCCTGGGAATGTTTTAGGACATGACCGAGTGAAACTGTTTGACAGTGCCGACGTCAGGCTGTTGACATACTTGTCAAGCACAAATTTCGAAAAATCCATTTATGTTACAAGTCTACGTTGTGAGAGAAATGTTGAAACTGATTTTCACGAATATAGCTGCAATAATTAAATTGGTACCATTTTTATCCCTTTTTGTCTCCTTCCTCCCTTAAAAGTACAAATTTCGAAAAATTCCTATTTGTAGCTCGTCTGCATGGTATTTGCAAGGAACACACCGAATTTTATGTTTCTAGCTACTGCCGTTTAGTCAGGACGAAGGCTCGATGTTTATCCCTTTTTGTCCCATTTTACCCACTAAAAGTACGAATTTCGTAAAACCCTTTCATAGTCGACGTCAAAGTCATAGTTGGGAACTACCCTGAAAAATTCAGCCGTTTGGTCTGGGGGCTGGTCAATAATAAGTCAGTCACTCAGTAACGCAACTCTTTTATATATATAAAGATTAACTATGCAATCAATATTTAATTGATTGGGATTTCGAAAGCATTGTCGAGCCAATCGAACTATAGATCCATCACAAGGTATTGTGATAAAGGTTTCCATGTAGTCGATGTGCCAATTTTCAGCAGGCGGACAGACAAATGGGCACACAGCTAATGCTGTGAGAATGTGGAATTATATGCTTAATTTAAGATTAAACACATTTAATAATTCCCAGGCCATTCGGCAACATTTAAACATTAGACGTTTTCAGAAATCAGAAAAAAAAAAACAATTTTACCCTCCACTCTAGCGGATATGTATGCTGGTTGGGTGGCTATCCAAGCGGACATACATATTCATTCATACTGCCATCCGTTTAAAATGTTAACTCTCCTACGAACATCCATGCATCTAAAGATTAAACCCATATGAAATTCATTGTAATGACGACGAAGCATTCCATCCATGCCCGCCACCCCCCGTGGGGACATGTATGAAAATGAGTATGAATGTATGTACAAAATAAAATGTTCGTCTCTGTGAACACGAAAATATGATCTGCTTTGATACTGCCTGCCATTACGGGTATGAGTACAAATACGCTTTGTGGACATGGTCGTCACTCGGTCTAGCGTTTGAATAAACTTAACCAAAGCGAAGCAGCAGCACAGTCACCAGGATGTGCCATCACATCCTGGGTATATCATGGAAGTAATAAAACGTTACTTAATAGCTGCATGAACCACACACACACACACTGGAAATTTTCAAATAACGAGATACTCACACATACATATTTTATATTTCGTTCTAATTTTATGAAGCTTGTTTTCACAACATCCTGAGAATAGTAGAGATTTAATTAAATTTGAACTAGTCATAACCACCATGGGTTCCACAGAGGCTGTCGATTTTCGCAAAAGTGCAGTATCATTACAGGAAAATGTTAATTTTTTATAATATAGCAAAACTAAAACAAATAAAAGTATTGAAAAAAAAATAATTTTATAAATAAATATAAGATTTTAATTATTTTAAAACACGAAATAAAACTTCAAGTCAATTCAAAAAGTAAATGTAAGGCAACACTCTTCAAAACAGCTTAAATATCCTAAATATTGGGGAATAGTTGGATCATTTTCAGCTATAGACGTTTGGTTGGTTGCATTTCCATCCTATTTTAATGCCAAAATTTTGAATTTTAAACATTTTTTGGAAAAATCATTTTAATTTTGTGTGTCTATGCAGTCGGATGAATGTTTACACCAAATTCCATAACTCAAGCTACGGCCATTTGGTTGGTACTATTTTTATCCTCTTTTTTTCCCATTTTGCCCCTTAAAAGTAAGACATTCGAAAATCTCTTTATTTTACGTATCTACGCAATTTCATCATTCTTCCTCTTCCCATTCACTTGTCATTCATCGAGACTCCAAGAAGTATATATATATTGTGGATCGTGGTAAAATTCTGAGACGATCTAGCCATGTCCATCGGTGTGTCTGCTGAAAGCACTCTAGGCGCCGAACAAAATTAGGTAGAACGTTGAAATGTGGATGTAAATGTGTCTTATGGTTGCAGATCGGATGGGATTGAAAGTTTGCCAAATCGGCCCAGAGGGAACCATTTTTTCTTAACAAGGACTGAAAGCACCGTCCGAATATTTAATCAATTTTTTGAAAATTTCTGATTTTTATACACTTGAAACTTGTTTCGTACCTTCCTCTAGTAACGTGTAATCACCATAAGTACAAAAAACATTTAGCGGGTTAAATGGGACAAAAAGGGATAAAAATGGTACCAACAGCTAGAAACATTCAGTATGTACATCCCTATAATTACGTAGATACGTAAAATTGAGGAATTTTTCAAAATTCGTACTTTTAAGGGATAAAATTGAAAAAGAGGGATGAAAATGGATGAAAACAAGTAAAAACGGCGTTAAGTTCGGCCGGGCCGAACTTTATATACCCTCCACCATGGATTGCATTCCACAGAGGTTGTCGGTTTTCGTAGAAGTGAAGTAAAATTACAGACAAATATAATTTTTTTAATATAGCCAAACCAAAACAAATACAAATATTGAAAAAATAATTTTATAAATAAATATAAAATATTTATTATTTCAAACCACGCTACCAATACGCCGATTCAAAAAATAAATATTCTTATATTTATATTTTCAAAAAGCTTAAATACCATAAATATTGGTAGATAGTGGGTGCTACAGTTGGTTGTATTTCCATTCTATTTAAATTCCAAACTACAAATTTTGAAAATCCATTATCAGACGTACATAGTGCAAAATAACCTAACTTCATGATTCAACCAATTTTTGCCGTAAAAGAAAAAGTAGGAATTTGGAAAAAACTTTTTATTTTGCGTGTCTATGCAGTCAGAGGAATGTATACTCCGAATTTCATGACTCTAGCTGCGGTCATTTGGTTGGTACTATTTTTATCCCCTTTTTCCATTTTAACCCCAAAAAGTACGACTTTCGAAAAATTTGTTTATTTAAAGTGTCTACGCAATCCGATGAATGTATACTCCGAATTTCATGACTCTAGCTGCGATCATTTGATTGGTACTATTTTTATCCCCTTTTTTCATTTTAATCCCAAAAAGTACGAATTTCGAAAAATCTGTTTATTTAAAGTGTCTACGCAATCCGATGAATGTATACACCGAATTTCATTATTCTTGGTGTAGCCGTTTGGTTGGTACCATTTTTATCCCTCCGTACCCATTGTATACCTTGAAAGTACGAATTTAAAAAAAAAACTTTTATTTTTCATGTCTACGTAGTCAAAGGAATATATACTCAGAATTTCATGAATCTAGCTGCGGTCATTTTTAGAGGTACTATTTTTATCCCCTTTTTCTATGTGGACCCCAAAGAGTAAAAATTTTGAAAAATCTGTTTATTTTCCGTGTCTACACAGTCAGAGGAATGTATACTCCGAATTTCATGACTCTAGCTTCGGTCTTTTGGTTGGTACTATTTTTATCCCCCTTTTTTCATTTTAACCCCAAAAAGTACAAATTTTGAAAAATCCGTGTATTTTACTTGTCTATACAATCAGAGGAACGTAGACACCGAATTTCATTATTCTAGGTACAACAGTTTGGTTGGTACCATTTTTATCCCTCTAGTCCCATTTTACCCCTTAAAAGTACAAATTTGGAAAAAATACTTTTATATTATGTATCTACTCAATTAGAGGAATGTACACACCGAATTTCATGTTTCTAGCTGTTATCGTTTAATATGTACCATTTTTATCCCTTTTTGCCCCATTTCATCCCCTACAAATAAGAATCACTCTATGGTGCACGTTTTTGCTACAAGGGGAATGCGCATACCAAATATCAAGCCAATATAAACAGACATATTCAAAAAACATACTTAAATACGCTAAAATATTAGGGATTATTATGGGTATTTTTAGTCCTTGTGAGGGAAAATTTTTTTCCTTTGGGCCGATTTCGCCCCGTTTCAATCCCAACCGATCTACGACCAGAGATACAAGCCGACCGATTTTAAGCCGAAAAGCCGCCGCCGCCGCATGTTTCCGCACGAGCCGCGCCGCCGCGGATTTCATCGGCTCAAATCGACTTAACCACGCCGCCGATTTCATCGACTCATATCGACTTCAACCACGCCGCCGAGATTTGAGCGAGTTCTAACTCAGTCAAATCTTACTAGCAAAACAGACAAGCCACTTAAAATTACAAAAGAAAATATAAATGTCGACTTAGACAACCTACTGCTGTGAAATATATTGATCTTTCTTTGAATTTGGTATCCTACTACATGATGACGGCTATAGAAAATTGAATTATTGTATTTTGATTTGAAAGTCGCATTTATATAAGTCAATTCCAGTACGTGTGGCTCCTCTATTGTGCTTCTTTAGTGTGTCAAAGTAGGTAGAGTATTATTATTCTTTGGAAGGATTATGATATTCAAGCCTCACATGAAAAGCTTTAATTACAAAAATATTTATTAAATTCATACATATTATAATTTTGGGAATGGATTTCCACTCCCAAAAAATTATTGTATGGGATAACAATTGGGGTGTCCAACCGCGATTACTAGAATAATTGTTGTCAAATATTTGTTCGAATAATAATAAAATCATGATTTTCGAATAACGAATAATTCGAATAAATTGTCCCAAATAATCGATTAATCGATATTATAATTTTTGCCTTAAAAACTAATGAAATCGTCGTATGCTTTGTATGATAAATCGATTTTGAATAGCCAGTTTGCTACATTTGGGTAAAAAACTATGAAACACCAAATATAAAACCACAATTTTTTCGATTTTTGATTTGTATGCTCCACAGATATTAAAATAACGATTTATCCGACATCATTTAAAAACAGCAAAAACTGGCCAATAGCAATTTTTTAAAATTTAAAGAATAGTAATTTCATAGAATAGTAAATTCATAGAAAAATTGAGGTTAACACCGCGATAATAAAGTCAGTTCTGTTATAAATCATATGATCCATATTCGAAAAATATCAATGGATAGCTTCTGATATTGTGCTCATTTAAGGGGAAGTTCTTTATTTTGATAAGATATTAAGATTTTTGTCAACTTCTAATGAATTTCGAATTTGATATTACAATTTTTAAATAAAATCAGATACGTAATAATTATTCAATATATAGTGGAACTACCCGTAAACTGGCGTGTCTTGTCTATATAACTCTTATTAATTATATTTTATTTAAGTGGACAATTGTTCGATTAATCTGTTAATCGAATAACTCTCGACTTCATCATTCGATTAATTGAAATTTTTTTGTTTTCAAATAAACGATAAATCGAATAACATAAAAGTCCGAATAATTGGATACACTAATAACAATATTAAACTATTGGAACATTGGCTAATATTAACGAATATTGAACTACTTGGCAAAGAATAAAAGAAAATTGTTCCATCCGTTTTCCCAAAATTATCAAATAAATAGGGGTAATCGAATGACAGAACGAGTCGGCAAATAAGCCGAAAGCCGCCGCCGCCGACCCATTTTGAACAGCGCCGCCGCCGCCGATAATTATGGTTCGGCTTGTAACTCTGTCTACGACTATAAGACGTATTTATGGAAATATATATATATATATATAGAATATATATACTTTATAGGGTCTCAGGTCGATATTTCAAGGTGTTACAAACGGAATGACAAAGTTAGTATACCCCCATCCTGGAGGTGGAGGGTATAAAAAGATTTTTTTTAATCTGTACTGTTAGAAGGAAAATGGGACGAATGGGGATAAAATGGTACCAACCAAACGGCTGCAGCTATAATAATGAAATTCGGTGCGTACATTGCTTTGACTGCGCAGACACGAAAAATAGAGAGATCTTTGGATATTCCTACCTTCAGAATAAATTTGCCACCAATCAAGCGGCGAAAGCTAGAATCACGATATTCAGTATTTGCACTCGTCTGACTGCGTAGACGCGGAAAATAAAATGTACGAATTTTTCTAAATTCGTACCTTTAAGGATCAAAATGGTAGTGAAACTGGTACCAAGCAATCGGCTGTATCTAAAATCAGGCGAGGACTATATATTCTACTCTCAACCAATCAGTCAATATTGAGTCATCAATATTAGAAGTTTTCCTATCAAAATGGTACAGATTTAGGCTGTGGCTGGAATCAAGAAACTGCAAATGAAGGAAATCGACCCTGAGGTAATGAATGGATATTGAAGCATCACGATTTAGTTAAAAAATGAGCATAAGTATGCCTTAACAGGGTTTTCCAACAAGAGGTCTTATTTTGAATCACCCGGTATTTCGGTAGCTGTCACTTTTGAAGCTTTTATTCTTTGACATTTGACAAGTAGAAACTACGCTATTACTAAGTAAGGAAAGGCTAAAGTCGGGCGGGGTCGACTATATGATACACTCCACTTTCTATCCGAATACAATTCAATTAGGTAATAAAGTGAAAACGGGAAGGATTTTTGTATCCTGTAAATGTATGTGTTTGACAAAAAATATTAAATCGGAAAGGACATTTGTGTCGGGGTATATTGAAACCTGGAACGAAATAGGTGAAATATAATATGTATAGTTTGTGCAAAATCGGTTAAATATTTGGGAGCAACATTTGTATTGGGGCTACATCTAAATCTGAACCGATCTAGCCCACTTTCACCATAGCTGTTTCTAGTTAGATTATAAGGTGTTAAGCCAAATTTGAAGAAAATCGGGTACAATATGTGGTTTCTAGAGCGGAAAAAGTCAAATCGGGAGCGACATTTGTACGCGGCTATATCTAAATCTGGACCGATCTTACCCACTTTCTGCATAGGCGTTTCTAGTTGGACTTTAAGATGTTGTGCCAAATTTAAAGAAACTCGGGTACATTATGTGGTTTCTAGAGCGGAAAATGCCAAATCGGGACCGACATTTGTATGGGGGCAATATCTAAATCTGAACCGATCTTACCCATCATCAGCATAGGTGTTTACAAATGGATTATAAGATGTTTTGCCAAATTTAAAGAATATCGAGCTCAATATATGGTTTCTGATGGAGCTATATCTAAATCTGAACCGATATGGCTCAAATTAAATAGCGTTCGTCCTAGATCCACAAAACTGACTTGTGCCAATTTTTGTTAAGATCAGACTATAATTGCGACCTGTAATTTGATTACACCAATAGATGGACAGACGGGCAGACGGACATTGCTAAATCGATTCAAAAAGATATTCTAAGTCGATCGGTATAATTAACAATGGGTTTATCTCCCTTCCTTTTGGGTATTACAAACAAATGCACAAAGACATAATACATTCGTGGAGTTTATAAAAATGGAACGATACACGCTTCAACAACCCATTAAAATTGTTTAACATTCACTATAAAAATGGTGAAAATCTTGCAGTCACAGTTCGCAAAACTGAAGTGTTTTTGGGTCGTCGTGTCGGGCTGCAATACCGCAAAATTGTCGCATCTGGGCCTCGGAAAACCCAAGAGTTATTGTTGAGAAGCCTCTCCATCCTCATCGTGTGACTGTTTGGTGCGGTTTATGGTCCGGATCAACAGTTACGGTGAATGGATTGCACTATCGAGAGATGATTAATAATTTTTTACGGTCGAAGTTGGATGGTATTGATCTGGACAACTTTTACATTCAACCAGACGGCGCTACGTGCCGCACAAGCAACGAACCATTGCTCTTTTACGGGAAAAGTTTCCGGACCGTGTTATCTCTCGAAGAGGTGATCACAATTGGCCACCGAGATCTTGTGATTTAACACCTTGCGACTTCTTCCTTTGGGGCCACGTGAAAGATAATGTCTACGCCAACAGCTCAGCGTCGATTCAAGACCTCAAAGATAGAATTCCCGAGGCTATCGAGGACATAGAGCAGCCACTTTGCGATTTGGTTATGGAAAATTGCATGAAAAGGTAAGCGTGGTCGTGGTGGCCTGATGATGTTGTTTTTCATTATTTATTTTGAAATAAACATTCGATCATAATCTCAACAAATTTCATTTTTCTTTGAATACCAAAATAACACCTCTTGTTGGAAAACCCTTTAGTTTTAAATAGTGAGCAAATATCGTATTGTGCATAAATAAATATCACAATTTTTCTATTATGATACCGCACATCTAAGTAAAGTCGACAGACTCTAATATGCTGGTAAAACTATAGAGTGCATTCCAAGGTGGAGGGTATATAAGCTTCGGCCTGACCGAACTTAACGCCTTTTTACTTGTTATCCCTCTGTTCCCATTGTATTCCTTAAAACCCCCAATTTGGAAGAACCTCTTTATTTTTCGTGTCTACGCATTCGGAGGAAAGTATACAACGAAATGCATGATTCTATCTGCGGCCATTTGCTTGGTACCATTTGTATCCCCTTTTCCATTTTACCCCCCTAAAATTACAAATTTCGAAAAATCCCTTTAGCTTACGTGTCCACGCAATCAGAAGAATATATACACCGAATTTCATTATTCTAGGAGCAGCCATTTGCTTGGTACCATTTTTATGCCTCTATTCCCATTTTACCCCTTAAAAGTACGAATTTGGAAAAATAACTTTTATATTATATATCTACTCAATTCGAGGAATGTACACACTGAATTTCGTCTTTCTAGTTGTCGTCGTCGTTTGATAGATACCATTTTTATCCCCTTTCGACCCATTTCATTCCCTACGAATAAGAATCACTTTATGGTGCTCGCTTTTGTTATAAGGGGAATGCAAATACCCAATATTAAGTGAATGTAAGCAGATATATTTAAAAACAGAAAGATTAAAAACTCTAAATATTAAGGGTATTATTAGTCCTTGTGAGGGAAAATGTTTACCCTTTTGGCCGATTTCGCCCACTTATGGAAAATTTGGACGTCCTAACTGCTTTTGTTTAGTTGCTAGCGTGCGAACGGACATGGCTAGAATTTTTGAATTTTATAACGAGCAAGGGTCTCAGGTCGATATTTTAAGGTGTTACAACGATATTCATGGTGTTAACTCCAAAGAAACAAAGACAATGCAATTTCAGTTTTGTTTCAACTGGACTTATTTTAATTTATTAAAGAAATTTATTACATTTTATTAAAGTGTGGAGGGATAGAACAATTTGATCTGAATATCAAAAAAAAAAAAAAAATAGTTATTTATTATTAGTTTTATCCGTCTCTGTTTTTGGATAGTATTTTTCCTTAGGTGGATGTAGATAAATCTAAAATAGTAATTTGGAAACCTCCTATTAGATAGCACTCACACACAGTCACAGTCAAACAAAAATGTGCTTATCGATGAGCACTATTTTAGCTGAACTCTCTTCGGATGTATAATTTTTATCAGTTTCTACCCAGTTTTGAGCAAAAAAATACAACCGCAGAGCCTTTTATATCCTCGTCCTCATGTTTCTTGATGCAGCCGACATCTTTATAACTTTTTGCACCTCTTTCCCAAAAAAATACACATTTTGAAAAATCACTATAACATGTAACATGTTTTTGCTTCCCCTAGAAATATGTCTTTATTTGTTTATCCCTTGTCGTCCCGCATCCTCCTTATAAGTAAAAATTTTTTAATATCCATTTATGTTCCGGGTTTACACAATACGTAACAGGGTTATACGCCATTTTTATCCCTTTTTGTCCTGCGCGCACCTTAACAAATTTCGACAAATCCAATTTGACTGGAGGAACTTACATTCTAAATTTCACGATTCTAGCTTTAATACTAAAGTTGGTACTATTATTATCCCTTTTTATTCCGCTCGCCCCTTAGAAGTACACATTTCTAAAAATCCATTTATGTTGCAAGTCTACGTAGTCAGAGTAATTTACACACTAAATTTCACAGCTATAACTGCAATATTTTACTTGGTATTATTTTTATCCCTTGTCGTCCTGCTCAAATTTAAAAAAAAATCCATTTAGATGGCGCTTCTACGTTGCCAGAGGAATTTATTCACCAAATATCGCGTCTATAGTTGCAATACTTAAATTAGTACCATTTTTATCCTTTTTGTCCCTTTCAACCCTTAAAAGAACAAATTTTGAAAAATCCAATTTAGTGTGCTTCTACATGGTCAGAGCAATTTAAATACAAAATTTCACGAATCTAGCTGTAATACTTTAGTTGGTACCATTTTTATCCCTTTTTGTCCCGCTCACCCCTTATAAGTACAAATTTCGAAAAATCCATTTATGTTGCAAGTCAGCGTTGTCAGAGAAATGTAGATACCAATTTTCACGAATACAGCTGCAATACTTAAATTGGTATCATTTTTATCCCTTTTTTTCTCCTTCCTCCCTTAAAAGTACAAATTTCGAAAAATCTCTATTTGTAGCTCGTCTGCATGGTCATTGCAAGGGACACATCGAATTTCATGTTACTAGCTACTGCCGTTTAGTCAGGACGAAGGTACGATGTTTATCCCTTTTTGTCCCATTTTACAAACGGAATGACAAAGTTAGTATACCCCCATCTTGTGGTGGAGGGTATACAAATCACAGTAGAGCTTAATACTAATATCACATAGAAGAGTCTATACAGAGAGACTCCAAAGAAACAAAGATAATGCAAAGTCAATTTAAATATTCCTTAAATGTATCAAGTAGAACTTTTGTAAAGGTTTTAAGAAATTTATTACATTTTATTAAAGCGTGGAGGGAGAGAAAAATTTGATCTGAATATATATATCTAATTATTGTCTTAACATCTTAACTGTCTACATCTACATTGCTTAGTAGCTCCGTCAATATTTCCCAGCTATTAAAGTACTTACCTCTGCCTCTGTCTACAGTATGGTGTATGTCATCGCGATCATTTGCATAAATTCAACCTACTTTGGTTAGAGGGGGAAGGGAGGGGCATGTGAAATTATTCTAAAATTTCGTTAACGTTTGCCACAAAAAGCGTATGTACGGTGAGTTGCACGTTTGCCACATCAGAAGATTATCTCTGTTAAATGTCAAAAATCATTTAAATTTGTTCGATATTATCAAGCAACGAAGAGGAACATCTATGCGACAATAAACCGTATGTACTCTGGTGGTAGTCCTATTGTAAACGGTGGCCCAAATGGGCATGAAGCATGTGCAGCATAAGGACGCTGGAGTCGATGTTTATGCCGCATTAGGTCACGTATTTCACACTGTTTAGCCACAGAAATTACAATAAAATTCGCAATCGTTTCCGCTCATAAGAGTGTGAAATAGGGAGGAACGTCCTACAGACGTTGGGTACTCATACACCGAGCGAAAAATAGCAATATCATATTGATATTTTGAAATATTGATTTGATATTGCACAAAATGATATTTTTTGACGCTGGCGTAACCACTTTTTTCATATGGTTGTTGTTAATTTTATTTTTGATGCGACGTAAGCGTCGTGTTTGATATTTATAATATCAATTTGATATTTATAATATCAATTTGATATTGATCAATATCAAAGCGCTCGGTCACCAAGTACAACAATTAAATGTTTGTTGTGATTGTAGGCAATTTTTTCGTATGGTTGTAGTAAAATTTCATTTTGAAAATTTATAATATCAATTTGATATTGATCAATATCAAAACGCTCGGTCACCCAAGTACAACAATTAAATGTTTGTTGTTATTTTTTTATTTCTCTTAGCTTACGGTATCAATTTCATGTTAATGCATGAACCTGTAAAACACATACACATATATGTATTGTTTTTGCGAAATTGTTTGGCTGTATATCACACGCATTTTCTGTGGTAAAAAAAATTACAAAAACAAATATATATTTGATTTTTGCCTGATACATTTTTTCTGACGTCGCGGCAGCATTACCCATGATATTTCTTGCCTATGCTTATATGCAAAAATGATATTGCCTATCGGCTCAGTTGAAAAGTGACATTTAATCAGTGTGGTGTTAATTGCTTATTGTCGTATTAACAAAAGAATAAATAAAGAAAATGAATAAATAAATAAGCAAAACATCTGTGAAAAATGGAAAAACACCGTACAGCTGCGACGTCGAGATTTTGAACTTTTAAATAATACTGAATTCTTTGAGGCTTGGCCAAAATATTTGGAAGCGCGTTCTCCAGAATTGGTAATACTTACAAAAAAAATATTTATAAAAATTTTAAATATTGTTTGCTAAAATCGGCTATTATTATTAATCTAGTCCAACATCAATTTGTTTTACTAATTTATTAAGTGATTTTAGCAAAAAAACAAACGAATTTTATTTACTAAATTATTATTATATTTACTATATTATATTGTTTTTATTTTCCAAAAATTAATTTTTTTCATAGTTCGCGATTGATTTAAATGGGACTGCAGTAAGTCAAAAATTGTTGAATACATAGAAAAAAACCTCCATAATTCAGCCTGCAAAGGACAGCTCTTACCTTACAAAGCAACAAAGAATCAAGGTAAAATTTGCATCGGTTAGTTAGTTTCTCATTAATAAATTAAAAATCTTTGCAGAGACACAAAACTATTTAATAATAATTTTGTTGGTTGGAGTACTGCAACCCACTGCCCGTTTTAAACTCGCTGATGGAAAGGGACACAAAAAGGTGACTATTTCGGATGCCCAGGACAGTCTAGTTCTAAGACTTCCATCATTAAATGATTTAGATCGTCAGGTAACTGCAATTCGAGATAAGTTTTATTCTTCAGGACTAACTATACAACCGTTTGTTATTTGCGAAGGCTATTCCGAAAGTGTTATAGAAAATTATTATATTTATTTTGATAAGAATATGTATGTTTCAATAGTAAAATTCGATGACCACTATCAAGCCTATGTAATTGATTCATGTAATGAATATGTAATTTATATAAAAGATATAAGTGCATTTAAAACCTATCCAATAAGTATACATATTTCAAATAATTGTCTAAAGTATGCTCGGAAAACATATTATTAAATCATTATTATATTCTTAAGACGTTATGAATTGTTATTGTTTTTGACAATTTTGTTAATTTTTTAAAGATATTCCCTGTTTCAACTGAAACCGATTTTAATTTTTTTAATATCTCGTTATTGTTTTTGTAAATTTTTTCCAAGTTTAATATCTTACCCTTTTTGAACTAAAATCAATTTTAATTTGTTTAAATATCTTATTATTTTTGAAAACTTTGAAAGTTTGTCTAAGTTATATGTACTAAATATAAACGTAAATAAAAAATTTAATAAAAATATATATTAAATTTGTTTTATTTTTAAAATCAAATTATAGATTTCGTATTCAAATTTATTAATTTTTGATTTAAAATTTTAGATATCAATTTGATTTTGATCAATATCAATTTGATGATGGTTAATATCAATTCGATATTGATGAATATCAATTGGAATTTTTATTTTGGCATTTATAATATCAATTTGATATTGATCAATATCAAATGGCTCGGTTGACTTTCAAGAAAAAAGTTTATTATAATTTATTATTTATTTATTCCAAGAGAAAATAGCGACCGAGACATTTGATATTGAACGATATCATATTGATATTTTTCGCACTTAGCCCCATTTTATTAACGTTTAATATCTATTCGTTAACGAAAATATCAATTTGATATTGTTTTTTCGCTCGGTGTACAATAAGTATACACATACATACATATTAATCGGCACTCGAATATTGTGATGAATGCCAAATTGGTGAATACAAATTTGAACTTCGACTTCTCATCATCGCAATTTCAGAAAAGGCCATAAAGTTGATGACACTTTCGTGCAACATGTTAATGATGTGTCCTTTCTTTCTGCTGTCAATAATAAGGGCTGTTAAACGGAGGGATTTGTTTTCATAATAACGAAGTGTGAGCAGTAATCTTCCTTAAATCCCCATATATTTATTGAGCTTAATTTGCAGAGTCTAGTCACATTTTATTCCTGGCCTATGCAGCGACCCATGTAATTCTATCGGCATTAAACACAGGCTAAGTCAAATTGTCTATGAATTACATTAATCTATATATACACCCAGCAAAAAGAGAGCACCGAAAGAAGTGAAAAAGATGTTCATCTTGTGATTCGGAAGTAGTGAAAATTGAGTTCTTCACCAATGAATTTAATATGGAGTTGTCATAGGAGGGATGTCCTTTATTTTGAAAGACTTAAAAAGGGGGAACCACTTTTTCACTAGTTTCCATTTCTATTTTAAAAAATCCACCGCTACCGGGGGTAGAACGGCGGACCTTCTGATTGCTACCATGGCACCCTAACCGTCTCAGCTATCCTCTGCTGTGAGTGCTGAGTAACTAAAGCAAACCATTATGTTCGTTAGAACTGACAATAGGAAACATAACAAAATATTTATTTACTACGAATTAATATAGAACGCAAATTAATATTAAATTAAATTAGCATTAAATTAACACAACACATCTTTACTCATATTATGTAGTAATAATAATTAATAAAAAATGAAATATTTGAAGTACACTAATAAAGCAATAAATTTGTATTTATTAAGCAAAAATTAAAAAAAAAAATCGAATTCGATTCGAACCCGAGACCTTCTGGGTGCAAAACGGATACCGTACCTCTGTGACCCCATACTAAAAATTCATTCCCATTCACTTGTGAAAATGCTATCCGTAAAATGTTACGGGATATTAAAGTAAAGGGACTTCCTCAAAAGCGGAAAAAATTCACATTTACGATGCGATTAAAATGTGCTTCCTACGGATTTACTTCCAATTTTTTGCTGGGATATAAAAAAGTTGCGTTACTGACTCATCATTGACCAGTGCCCAGACCAAACGGCTGAAGCCAGGGTCATGAAATGTTCAGAGTAGTTCCCAAATATGACGTAGATGCCGACTAAGAAATTCGTACTCTTAGGAGATGAAATGGGACAAAAATGGATAAACATTGAATCTTCGTTCTGATTAAACGGCACTACCTAGAAACATGAAATACGGTGTATGTCTTGCACTTACCATGCAGAGGAGCTACAAAAAGAGATTTTTCGAAATTTCTACTTTTAAGGGAGGAAAGAGACAAAAAATTACCAATTTAAGGATCAGAGTTAAAAGCCGAACCATAATTATCGTCGGCGGCGGCGCTACCCAAAATGGGTCGGCGGCGGCGCTACCCAAAATGGGTCGGCGGCGGCGGCTTTCGGCTGATTTACCGGCTCGTTCTGTCATTCGAAATTTATTTGCCAATTTTGGGAAAAGGGAAGGAACAATTTGTATTGGTTTTTAAAACTATTTGTTTTGGCTAGTATTTCAATATTTGTTAATATTAGCCGATATTAGCCAATAATTTCATATTATTATCTCATACAATTAATTTTTGGGAGTGGAAATTCATCCCACAATTTTTATAATATGGATGAATTTAATATTTTTTTGGAATTACAGCTTTTCATGTGAAGCATATTTGACCAGGCATTCTCAATATCACAATCCTTTCAAAGAATGGTAAAGCTCTGCCTACTTTAACACACCAAAGAAGCACAATATTAAGGTTCATGTTCCAAAAGTGTCCGAATAGTGCAAATGGTATTGTAGTCGGAGGACAGTGCATCTTCATGTCCTATATATACATGCGTGTGCCTACGAAGATCATTGTCGCGAGATTTGTGGCTTTCTGTCCTACACAAGAGTGGCCAAAGAAATGCTACTTTCAAATCAAGTCGATATTTATATTTTCTTTTGTAATTTTAAGTGGGTTGTATATTTTGGTAGTAAGATTTGACGGAGTTAGACCTCCTTCAGATCTAAACAATTGTCGGCGGCGAGGTTGAAGTCGATATGAGCCGATGAAATCGGCGGTGTGGTTAAAGTCGATGGAGCCGATGAAATCGGCGTCGGCGCGGCTCGTTCAGAAACGTACGGCGGCGGCGACTTGTCGGCTTGTATCTCTGCAAAAAGCGATAAAAATGGTACCAACAAAAGTATTACAGCTAGAATCGTAAAATTTGATGTGTAAGTTCATCTGACAAGGTAGAAGCGCAAATCTATATGGATTTTTCGTAATTTGTACTTACAAGGTGTGAGCGAGACAAAAAAGGATAAAAATGGGACTAATTTATGTGAAATTTGGTGTGTAAATTCCTATCACAGCGTAGAAGCGCTATCAATTTTTTTTTAAATTTGTTCTTATAAAGGGTGAGCGGGAAAAATAATAAAAATGATACCAACTAAACTATTACAGCTAGAATCGTGAAATTTGGTATGTAAGTTCCTCTAACCACATAGAAGCGCAATATAAATGGATTTTTGTACTTTTAAGGGGTGAACGGCAAAAGAAGAGATACAACAAGTAAGTAAGTTTCAGTCGGTTATAACGACTTATATATACCCTTACCCTTAAATTTTACTAGTGACGGATTATGCGTGTGGGTGGTACTGGAAGTTTGTGGCAATTGGACACAGCTTCCACATTCGTAAATAATTGTAAAAGCATGATCAAATATGAAGTCATAATGGATTTCAGGCATCGGTATAGGAGTTATAAAGGATTGAATTTTACCTAGGGTAGAGATATTTTGTGTGGGAGCTATTGGCTATTGACTATTGGCTAAAGCATAAATACATTTTAGGTTTAATGCGATTATAAACATATTTTCAAATATCAAATTGCAACTGATTTTGACTACCCGTATGGAATTTATATTGGTTTTATTTTAACCAAGGCTTATGCCACTTTGTGTGGGAGGTACCGGAAGAGGTGTGGCAATATCGCCTATATTTCAAGTGTATCAAACGTTTATAAAAGCATTGTCAAATTTCATAGTATTCCGACCATCCGTATATAAGTTATAACAGCTTTAATTTTAGGTAGGTTGGGGTGATTTGTGTGGGAGGTACCGCCATATCTTATGGTCGGGACAAAAACAAATACAAATGGTGTACAGCCCTTTAATTACGTAGACGCGGAACATAAATGGTTATATAAAAATGTGTACTTATAGAGAGGATGTGAGACGAAAAGACATAAACGTGTACCAAATAAAGTACACGCTTTTAGGAGAGAAGCGACAAAACATGTTACCTATGTAAAGGGTGATTTTTCAGCTATTATCTTTTTGGCAACACTGGTTTAAACAGCTGACGCACGTTTCGTGTTTTGTTTCACTGTCAAACATCTTCAGTTTGGTCTATAATTTAACCATGAATCGTCCTGCAAACGTACAACGATTGCAAATTATTGAATTTTATTATCAAAATGCGTGCTCTGTTAAGAAAGTTCATGGCGCGCTTCCATTTTATGGCCTGTAGATTTCAGTAGGGTGTCACCAAAGATACCAAAGTTTTAAATAAAGCTCTTCATGCTTAAATAGCAAAATTACACGCCAACTTATACAAACAGCTTACAAGGGTTAAAATTCGTCCATGTATTTGGAAGATCTATTTTAATCGACCCACTGAAGCGTCTATTCGGGCTATTGTGACTAAATTTCGCACCAAATTTACATTGTTGGACATTAAACCACCAACACGCTTACGTAGAGTGCGAACTGAAGAAAACATCTGTATCGACCAGTGTTAATGATGACCATCAATTATCGATTCGTCGCCGTTCGCAGCAATTGGGCCTCTGTTACTCAAAAACGTGGAAATGCCAAAATTGGACTAGGCGGAAGGACCATTTGAGGCGCAGTCAAGGTCAACATTTGCATGAAATAATCTTCAAACATTAAATTATATGGTCTGTACTATCGATTTAAATAAATATTTCATGCATTTTTCTGAATTTTATGTGTTTTTTTTTGAAGAACTTTACTATAGCTTTTAAAAAAATCACCCTTTATATTGATTTTTTCTCTCTCTGTTCAAAACTGGGTAGAAAATGATAAAAATTATGCATACGAAGGGAGTTCAACTAAAATAGTGAACTCGACAAGCACATTCTTTTGACTGTATATGAGTGCTATCTAACAGAAGATTTCCAATGTACTATTTTATATTCATCTATATCCACCAAAAGAAATACTATCCAAAAACAGAGATGCATAAAACTAATAATAAATAACTACATTCAAAGGAATTTGTCAGTAAAAGAAAGCAAAAAGTCTGTTTCTAGATGAAATATAAGGTGTTGTAACAAATTTGAAGGAAATTGGTTAAATTATCTGGTTTCTAGAGCGGAAAAAGTCAAATTCGGAGTGAAATTGTATTGAAAATCTCAACCGATCTGACCCATTTTCACCATAAGTGATCCCAGTTGAAATATAAGATGTTGTGCAAAATTTGAAGAAAATCTGCTAAAAACGTGGTGAAAAGAGTTAAATAGGGTGTGAAATTCGTTTGGGGGCTATATCTAAATCCGAACCGACTTTCTTCAAATTAAATAGCGTTCGTCAGAAAGTGATCGATCGGTATAATTAACAATGCGTCTATCTCCTTTCCTTTTGGGTGTTAGAAACAGCTTAATACATAATATCCTAACTGGGCCACAGAATAATCAAGTTTATGGGAGAGTTCGGTATTTGTACTCCTAAAATTAGTGACGCAAGGAATGGTCTGAATCCACAACCACTGATATATGTTACCCAGTATATTACCCCACCTGCCCATCAAAAGCACTTAACGCTGTGATACATATCCTACCCATTGAGATTTGAGAATTGACTTAATGCAACGCGACTGTCATGGCTGTGGAAGAAGAAACAGTTGACAATTTTTTGTGAGACTGCACATCTCTAATAAAACCGCGTCAATAAGAAATGTCGGAAATCAATCTCCAATTATATTTGTTTGTATAGGGTGTTTTTATACCCTCCACCTCCAGGATGGGGGTATATTCACTTTGTCATTCCGTTTGTAACACCTTAAAACATTCATCGGAGACCCCATAAAGTATATATATTCTGGGTCGTGGTAAAATTCTTAGACGATATAGCCATGTCCGTCTGTCCGTCTGTCTGTCTGTCTGTTGAAAGCACGATAGCTGCCGAACGAAATGAGCTAGGAGGTTCAAATTTTTCCTAAATGTGTCTTATGGTTGTAGATCGGTTGGGATTGAAAGTGGACGAAATCGGCCCAGAGGGAAAAATTTTTCCCTCACAAGGACTGGAAATACCCCTAATATTTAGAGTATTTCAGCATGTTTTTTGAACATATTAGCTTGTATTTACTTGATATTTGCAATGCGCATTCCCTTTATAGCATAAAAGGGCACTATAGAGTGATTTTTATTTGTAGGGGGCGAAATGGGACAAAAAGGGATAAAAATGGTACCTATCAAACGACAACAGATAGAGACACGAAATTTGGCGTGTACATTCCCCTAATAGAGTATATACATAATATAAAAGTATTTTTTCTAAATTCGTACTTTTAAGGGGTAAATGGGGATAGAGAGATAAAAATAGTACCAATCTAACGGCTGCACCTAGAATAATGAAATTCGATATATACATTCCATTACATTGCGTAGACACGTAAAATAAAAGAACTCTCCAAAATTCGTACTTTTTGGGGTTCAAATGGAAAAAGGGGATAAAAATAGTACCTACCAAATGACAGCAGCTAGAATCATGAAATTCGGAGTATAAATTTTTTCCAAATTAGTGCTTTCAAGCTACAGGGGATACAAATAGTACCAACTAAACGAAGACAGCTAGAATGATGAAATTCAGTGTGTACATCCCTCTAATTCTGTAGATACGTAAAATAAAGAGATTTTAGATAGTCGTACTCTTGAGGGGGCAAAATTGGAAAAAAATGGCCACTGATAGAATCATGGAATTCGGTGTATACATTCCTCTGACTGCATAGCCACGTAAAATATTTTTTTTTCAAATTCGTACATTATTTTGTTGCTTTTACGACAAAAAATGGTAGAATCATGAAGTTGTCTTATACTGCGTACGTGAGAGATAATGTATTTTCAAAATTTATACTTTTGAAACTAAAATAGGATGGAAATACAGCCAACCAAACCAAAAATCATGAAATTCGGTGTATACATTCTGACTATGAAGACTCGAAAAAGGGTTTTTTCGAAATTTGTACATTTGGGCGGAGAATGGGGATATCTTTAAAATTTATACTTTTCTTATCACTTTGTCTGTATCTGAAAATGCTTCTTTCTAATGGCGACTGACAATCGCCTAATATTTAGGCATGTTCACTTTCACAATTTCAGCATTGCACATAAGTATACATTATAGTTTGAAATAGTAATCAGATATAGTAATGTGCATAAAAATATAACAATTTTCGTAATATGATACTGTACTTCTATGTAAAGTCGACATCCTTTAATCTGCTGGTAATACTGTGGAATGCACTCCGTGGTGGAGGGTATATAAGATTCGGCCCGGCCGAACTTAACGCCTTGAAACTTTGAAAAATAATTTATTTTAGGTATGTCTAATATGATTTAAAATGTCAACAAAATGTCAATTGGTGCGTTATTTTAACCAATTAACGCTCACCATACACATCCGTGTACACTATTTTAAGGTTTTAGTACTTTTTGATAGCTTTCAATATGAATGTAATTTCTGATTATTAAACTATAGGCTTGTTCGGTTGGGCTTACTTACTTTTTGTATGGAATTTACTACTCTCATAATGTTGCTGCCAGATTTTTATTGTTAATTAATTTAAGAAAAAAAATGTTGCCACCTTATCAAGTCTCTTAATTGTAAGTGATCGAGAGGACAATATAATATAATAATAATCTAAAAATAAATAATTTTTATTATTGTAGTAATAAATAAAAAATAGGTTAAAATACTTACATATTACAAATTAGACGAAGGTTTTTGTCAAAATATTTTACAGATTATTTTTCATTTTACAAGTATTTTACTCTAGACTAATCGTCAGAGTTAAAGGCTTCATAAAATTAGACATTTAAATCGCAGTCACAAGTGACTACACTAGATTCAAAATTAAAAAATGATTAAGGAAACAAAAAACTCGGAGAATGTTATGACGTAATTAATTTAGAAGATTCATATAAAAAATTTACTGAAACAAAGTAAAATATTCTAAATGTAAAAGTAATATAAAAAAATGAATATTAAATAAATAATTAGTTCTTACAAAGGGTTATTTAAATATACCGTAGGATATATTTCTATTCATATTTGATTTCTCTTGAAAGTTTCCAGGTGAAAAATTTTGAAAGTATCCGAATTTTTAACAATTTCTTACTGGTTTCATATGTAAAGTAAATTGTTATTTAAGAAGATGTTCACCTTTTATTTTGTCGATTCTTCTAGGAAAACAAGAAATTTAAAGTATAACCAGCACGACATTATGGTAGCCATAGTATTATCGGTATGATATTTTTGTTTCACAATAAAGATCATGCAAATATACTCACAAAAACTTTGTATTCCCCTAGCTGGGTTTCGCAAAAAATGGCTACTTAGAATGTTCTGTTTGTAGTAATAAACAAATACACATTATTATTGTCAGTAATGTAAATATATGAATTTGAAATAAATGTAAATTAATGCTCAAAATAATCAATAAAATATTTATTTAATATTTCCCGTATTCCCGGGAAATCAAAAATTTTTTCCCGGGAATTCCCGGGAAAAACGATTCGGGAATTCCCGGACCCCAAACCCTAGTTGTGTTTCCATCCTATTTTAATTCCAAAAGTGTAAATTTTGATAATGCATTATCTCCCAAGTTCATAATGCAAGATAACCTATTATTCATGATTCTACCCACGTTTGCCGTAAAAGTAAAAAAGTACGAATACGAATACGAAACACATACACCGAATTCGATGATTCTAGCTCCGGTCATTTGCTTGGTACCATTTGTATCCCCTTTTTCTCATTTTACTCCCTTAAAAGTACGAATTTCGAAAATCTCTTTATTTTCCGTGTCTACGCAATTAGGAGTAATATAGCAGCAAATTTCATCATTCTAGCTGTAGCCGTTTAGTTGGTACATCTTTTATCCCTCTGTTCCCATTGTATCCCTTGAAAGTACGAATTTGGAAAAACCTTTTTATTTTTCGTATCTATGAAGTCAGAGAAATGTATACACCGAATTCAATGATAATGGCTCCGGTCATTTGCTTGGTACCATTTTTATCCTCTTTTTCCGATTTTATCCCCCTAAAAGTATGAATTTCGACAACCACTTTATTTCATTCATAACTCTAGGTGCAGTCGTTTGGTTGGTCGGTTGGTACCATTTTTATCCCTCTATTCTCATTTTACCCCCTTAAAAGTACGAATTTGGAGAAAAATAATTTTATATTATGTACCTACTCAATTAGAGGAATGTACACACCGATTTTCGTGTTTATTGTTATTTAAAAAGTCTATTTAAAAGTTTTTCTTTTCAAACTATCGTTTTTGATTGGCCTAAAATAAGAAACTGATGAAAGATGAAATAAAGTTACAGCATGTAGATCGTTTAAGCTTGTATAGGTTGGGCCATTTAATATTTGAACTACCGATTACTTTGACTTTGAAATGTAGAATGACTTTAATTTTTATGTTCAGGCTTATGTTTGAAATTCACAAAATTGGACGCACGAACAAAATTGGGAAATACTAAAAACTAACTTCCAAAGTAGTGAGTCTAAAACCCAAACTTTAAGAAATTTACGTGGAAAATATTCGAGAAGAGATCGGCCTTCACTTCAGCCTTCATTAAGCTCATTTTCATCTCGGTGGCTATGTCAATAAGCAAAATTGCTGCGTAGTGGGTTCAGAGAACCCACACGTGACTATTGAGAAGCCAATGTATCCACAACGAGTCACTGTTTGG
The DNA here is from genome assembly GCA_947397865.1 of Polietes domitor. Taxonomy (NCBI): domain Eukaryota; kingdom Metazoa; phylum Arthropoda; class Insecta; order Diptera; family Muscidae; genus Polietes; species Polietes domitor. The sequence goes on along the minus strand of OX377618.1, from coordinate 66,524,673 downwards.
TGTGGATTTTGGGCAGTACTGAAAAATTGGGTTGAATGATATTGTGTTCCATTATTAAATTACAAAGTTCTAACTTTCCAATAAAACGAGAAATTTGAAAAAATAATCAGAACTTTTTTATAGCCGATTCTAATTTAAAATAAAACTAACATAAAATCGCTATTTAAACAGAAATTAAAAAACACAATTTTTTGAAATTCTCTTACTTCTACCAAAGTTTACAATTTCTTCATTTGTCCATAGATTTTCTTCGCTAGGATGCTAACTTTTAAAAAATAAATAATATATTTTTTATTTTTTATTTTCTTTTTCGTGTCAGCAAAAGAGGTTTTTTAAACAAGCTTTTTTAAATAACATTCAACCTTTACAGCCCTTATTAATGGCTGAAATAAGTTGTCCTGGTCGGACACATACTCCGAAAATTATAGTGCAAATACTAAAGGCACCTTCGATAATAATAGTAGTTATAATAAAAAAATACAAGTAATATACATAAATAAATCTTGGTTTTGATTTTATGGAACTATGTGCTACAATCTACACAAAAAAATAATTTTTAGGTCTGAGACACAAAAAACACTGCCCAGCAAAAAATTGGAAGTACTTCCATTGGACGCACATTTTGATCGCATTTTAAAAATGTTCGAAATATTAGTATGGGGTCACAGAGGTTAGGTATCCGCTTTGCACACATAGAGTCTAGGGTTCGAATCGCGGTTCGAGTAAAAAACTTTTGTTATTACTTTTATAAAAAAATGTTTAATTTTGTATAATTTTAACAATTTAAACATTTTTGCCTTAGAAAATACAAATTTATTGCTTTATGAATGTGCTACAAATATTTCATTTTTATTTATACTACATAATATAGTAAAATAAACTGGTGTTCATATATTTAATGCTAATTTAATTTAATATTAATTTGGGTTGTAAATTAATTCATACTAAATAAATATTTTGTTATGTTTCCTATTGTCAGTTCCAACAAACAAAAAGGTTCACTTTAGTTATTCAGCACTCACAACAGAGAATAGCTGAGATGGTTAGAGTGCCGAACAGAAAAAGACACTAATGAAGAAGTGGTTCCCCTTTGCAACACTTTAAAATAACCTTTAAGTCTTTCAAAATAAAGGACATCCCTCCCATGACAACTCCATGTTAAATTCATTGGTGAAGATCCCAATTTTCAGTACTTCCGAATCACAAGATGAACATATTTTTCACTTCTTTGGGTGGTCTCTTTTTGATGGTGTGCACAAAAAGGAACGAAGTAGAGAACTCTGGGAAGTGAAATTATTTTTGTCCGTTAGATAGATCGCGAGACAATTACAAAACAATAATGTCATGCATTTGTTCGTCAAATCATTGTCGAAATGAAAATTTTGCAAAAATATCCAAATTTTATTTTTAAACACTCCACGAGAGTATTATGTCTTTGTGCATGCAAAAGGAAGCGAGATAGACTCATTGTTAAGTATACCGATCGACTTAGAATCACTTTTTGACTCGATTTAGCCATGTCCGTCTGTCTGTCCATCTATTCTTGTAATCAGAGGTCGCAATTGTAGTCCGATCGTAACAAAAATTGGCTTGAGTTAGTTTTGCGGTCCAAGGACAAACCCTATTTAATTTAAAGGAAATCGGTTCAGACTCAACTATAGGCTTCATACAGATATCGCTGCCGATTTGATTTTTTCCGCTCTAGAAACCACATATTTTACTCCATTTGCTTCAAATTTAGCACAGTACCTTATAATTAAAATGGAAATATCCATTTGGGCCAGATCGGTTCAGATTTAGGTATAGCTCCCATATTGACTTTTTTCCGCTTTAGAAACCAAATATTTTATCAGATTGTTTTTAAATTTGTCAAAACATCTTATATTTAAACTATGAACATATGTGGTTGTTCAGATTTATATATAGCTCTCATACAAATTTCGCTCCCTTTTTCGCCCAGAAACCATGTAAAATACATGAATTTTGCATACTTGAAATTTTTATACTTGAACTGGAAGCACCTATTGTGTAAGTATTCTATATATATATTCTTCTCGCTTTGACAAATTGGGTTGAGTCATATTAGCCTATGATTAGGAAGCATATAAAAATCATTGCCGTTTCCTATTTTTTACCGAATTGAATTGTATTCGGATAGAAAATGTATCATAGTATCATAACCCTACGCCGAAGGAAAAAGCTTCACTCCCCCAATGAAGTATTACATGGCATCAATGAAATCGATCATTGTGTTCGGACCAATGTAGAGCTTCATTGATGAAACGTAAATGTTTCATTAAACTAACAACTAATGAACAATGTTTCATTAGTGTTCGATTAATTTAAAGTGTCATTAATACAATGAAACATTGTCATTATATCAATGAAGTAGTTTCATTAATGATATTTTGTCACTGTGGTAATGAAGTAGTTTGATTTAATTGATTAATGACATTGATTTGTTGATATAATGCAAATATTTCATTGTCGATTCAAAAATAATTGATACTTACAATACTCTTATTTTTGATTATTTGGTCGTAGACCATCTACATATAAAGAGTGATTTTTTTGAGGTTAGGATTTTCATGCATTAGTATTTGACAGATCACGTGGGATTTCAGACATGGTGTCAAAGAGAAAGATGCTCAGTATGCTTTGACATTTCATCATGAATAGACTTACTAACGAGCAACGCTTGCAAATCATTGAATTTTATTATCAAAATGCGTGCTCTGTTAAGAAAGTTCAGAAAGAAAGAAATTGTGTTCAGCGACGAAGCTCATTTTTGGCTCAATGGGTACGTAAATAGGCAGAATTGTCGATTTTGGAGTGAATATCAGCCAGAAGCATTGCAAGAGCTACCAATGCATCCAGAAAAAGTCACAGTTTGGTGCGGTTTATGGGCTGGTGGCATCATTGGACCGTACTTCTTCAAAGATGATGCGAATCGTAACGTAACTGTGAATGGTGAGCGCTACCGTGAGATGATATCCAACTTTTTTTTGCCCAAAATGGAAGAACTGAACTTGGTTGACATGTGGTTTCAACAAGATGGCGCTACATGCCACACAGCTCGCGATTCTATGGCCATTTTGAGGGAAAACTTCGGAGAACAATTCATCTCAAGAAATGGACCGGTAAGTTGGCCACCAAGATCATGCGATTTGACGCCTTTAGACTATTTTTTGTGGGGCTACGTCAAGTCTAAAGTCTACAGAAATAAGCCAGCAACTATTCCAGCTTTGGAAGACAACATTTCCGAAGAAATTCGGGCTATTCCGGCCGAAATGCTCGAAAAAGTTGCCCAAAATTGGACTTTCCGAATGGACCACCTAAGACGCAGCCGCGGTCAACATTTAAATGAAATTATCTTCAAAAAGTAAATGTCATGGACCAATCTAACGTTTCAAATAAAGAACCGATGAGATTTTGCAAATTTTATGCGTTTTTTTTTAAAAAAAAGTTATCAAGCTCTTAAAAAATCACCCTTTAGTCTGCAGCAATTATATGGCGCAGAAACCAAAATACTTAAGCTAAGTGACCTACAAGATGAAAAAGTAAAAACGGCGTTAAGATCTTTATATACCCTCCACTATGGATTGCATTCCACAGAGGCTGTCGATTTTCGTATAAGTGCAGTAATATTACAGGAAAATAATTTTTTTAATATAGGCAAACCAAAACAAAAACAAATATTGACAAAATAATTTTATAAATAAATGTAATATTTTTATTACTTCAAACCACGCTCAAAGGCAAGGCTACCAATACGTTTACACTATATCTATCTATATATATATATATATATATATATATATATATATATATATATATCAAAAAAGTAAATATTCTTACAAATATTTATATTTTCAAAAAGGCTTAAATACCACAAATATTGGTAGATAGTGGGTGCTACAGTTGGTTGTATTTCCATTCTATTTTAATTACAAGAGTACAATTTTTTAAATCCATTATCTCACGTACATAGTGCAAAATAACCTAACTTCATGATTTAACCATATTTTGCCGTAAAACTAAAAAGTACGAATTTGGAAAAATCTTTTTATTCTGCGTGTCTATGCAGTCAGAGGAATGTATACATCAAATACGCAATCAGACGAATGTATACTCCGAATCTCATTATTCTAGACTCAGCCGTTTGGTTGGTACCATTTTTATCCCTCTATTCCCATTTTATCCCTTAAAAGTACGAATTTGGAAAAAATACTTTATATTATGTATGTACTCAATTAGATGAATGTGCACACCAAATTTCGTGTTTCTAGTTGTTATCGTTTAATATGTACCATTTTTATCCCATTTCGTCACCTATGTATAAGAATCACTTTATGGTGTGCTTTTATGCTATAAGGGGAATGTTCATTCCAAATATCAGGTAAATACAAGCAGACATATACAAAAGGCTGTCTGAAATACTCTAAATATTAGGGGTATTTTCAGTCCCTGTGAGGGAAAACTTTTTCCCTCTGGGCCGATTTCGCCCACTTTCAATCCCAACCGATTGACACATAAGACTCATTTAGGGAAAATTTGAATTTGAAAATTTGAGCTCATTTCGTTCGGAAGCCAGCGTGCTTTCAACAGACAGACGGACATGGCTATATCATCTAAGAATTTTACCACGACCCAGAATATATATTCTTTATGACACCTATCGCTTGGCGCTTTGGGGCCCCACTTGTTCGAATTATTCATGACGTGGATGTCCAGAATATGCCTCGCCACGAACAGCTGCGGTGACCATATGCCTGAAATCTCTTGCAAATATTAAAGCCATCCATTGATATTATATATAAAAAATAATTTTGTTATTAAAATTTAGTTCTTTGTGCTATTTCATTTTTCCACTTCAAGTTCTAGCGGGCTTAAAGAAACACGCTGTACTATACACGAGTACATGCATGCAAATGTATGTGTGTCATGTAATTAGTGTACACTGTGCTAGCCTCTGCTATAGTGAACTAACCATGTCAGCGTTCAGGTGAATATCTGCAAATTAAAATGGTCATTTGTGGCTCTGCGTTGACCCAGCACCGGCATCGGCTGCGGCACCGACAAAGACTACAGCGCAAAGTTCAGTTTCCCCGGACAGAGAACGGTATCGTCGAGTATAATTAATTGTTGTACAGCCAGAGTGTAACAAATTAGATTTGCAAACATTCATCTTGTGTAACATTCCACGTTATGCGGATGCCATGGAACGTTGACACATTCCGTCTGTTCCCCATCCCAAGAACGAGGAGGATACGTCCGGATCTTGACACATCTACCAGAGCAGCGGAGGTGTGAGCAAGTGTCGCCATGCGCCATGTCTATGGCAAAGTATAGTTTTTTATTTTTATTTTTATTTTATTGGAACGATACTCGTACGAGGGTATCGTATCGTATTTAGTCATAATTTCATTTCAGTTCAGCTCCGTATCATTTCAGTTTTTTCCTGTCTCCTCCGTTGCCTCTGGTGTTGGTCGGGGTACGACACGACGAGCACTTGGAGTGCGGCTGTACGTCCGTATGCCTGTTTCTTTAACTTTGGATATGAATTTCCTTTTCCAATTCCGAACATTTTCCGTTTCCTCGCCGTAGTTGATGATTACGATGTTGTAGAATGATGTGGATGTTTGTATGTGTGTGAGTGAATGTTGTTGTTTTACTATGTGTGTTGTGTTGAATTTCAATGAGTTTTTCTATTTAAAGTTTGCTTCAATTTTTCCACAGACATTGTAACTCACTCTCCGTCTTTCCAACTGTCTGTGCCTTATGCTGGGCGTTTGCTATGAAAGTTCTAAGCTCGGAATGTGTTGAAAGTAAAATATGATAATTTTGACACTTAAGTTTTACGGAGTGTAAACCCGAAACAGTGCCAGATCCGCATGCTGAGAGGCCGTCACCAAAGTGGCCTGCTAACTCACCTTCGAAGAGATTTTCTAAGCATTCAAAAAAATCTCTTTCCTCTCACCAGAATATGATACAATTGAAATCCAATAAAAATACTTAAAATTCATCAAAATAGATAAAAATGGTAAAAAAAGAGCATGGCGACAATTTTAATAAAAATCCCCAATTTTGGAACACATTTTCCCCACTTGGGAATTCGGATATTTTTAGGAAAAAATGGGAAACTAGTAATATTTTCATAGTTTTATCGTTTTGGCGAATTTTGACATTAGGGGTGTTTACACATGAATATGTTTTGTATTTATTTATTCAACATTATTATTAAAAATTAAAAAACATCTAACATTTTAATTTTTAACAAAAATTTGGCGAAATTATAAAAACTGATGAAACAACTTTAATTAAATTTAACCTTTTTTCACGTTCAATTTGAAATCTCACATTTTTTCCTTTTTGTGTTGGCAATGATTTTTACTTTTTCCAAAACTGAAAAAAATAAGTACTTAAAAAATAAGATTTTTGTGTGACGCAGAAAAATAGTACAAATTGTATTATAATAATTTGAAATTCTGGGTGGGGGTTCTAAAATTTTTCTTGGGTGGGCTTAGCCACCCCAAGGACCACCAGTCCTACGCCAATGGCAAAAACATTGCCTAAGTTGAAAAATGGTTAAAAATTGCTTCAAAAGGTGTGTTTGCTGGACAAAAATACTCAAAATTGTCTTTATTAATCTATATATTTATCGAAACCTCTTTCTTCTTTTCAAATCCGGAGAAAATCGGTTGATTATGTTGATATGGTTGACTATGTTGCAGTCTTATAAGTGTGCAAAGGTACGAAACCCCGGTTTTTTACTCAAGATTTTGAATGTGTCTGGCAAATTTCAAATACAGATTCCTGTTCTACTCGACAATACCTATTAGGGATGTATAGTTGGAGCAAAAATTCGATTTTTCGACTTTTGCAAATATAAGAAAAGTCGACTTGTCGGAAGGATGTGTTTTCTAGAGCGAAAAAGTATTCAATAACTTAAGTTCATTGATGCACAAAGTCGAAAACAAAAGTCAACTTTTGGCAATGGTAAAGTCAATTTCGACTTTTCCCTCCCAAAAGTCGATTAGTCATTTAGTCGAAAGTCGATTTATAGATCCCTAATAAAGGGTGATTTTTTAAGAGCTTGATAACTTTTTAAAAAAAAAAACGCATAAAATTTGCAAAATCTCATCGGTTCTTTATTTGAAACGTTAGATTGGTCCATGACATTTACTTTTTGAAGATAATTTCATTTAAATGTTGACCGCGGCTGCGTCTTAGGTGGTCCATTCGGAAAGTCCAATTTTGGGCAACTTTTTCGAGCATTTCGGCCGGAATAGCCCGAATTTCTTCGGAAATGTTGTCTTCCAAAGCTGGAATAGTTGCTGGCTTATTTCTGTAGACTTTAGACTTGACGTAGCCCCACAAAAAATAGTCTAAAGGCGTCAAATCGCATGATCTTGGTGGCCAACTTACCGGTCCATTTCTTGAGATGAATTGTTCTCCGAAGTTTTCCCTCAAAATGGCCATAGAATCGCGAGCTGTGTGGCATGTAGCGCCATCTTGTTGAAACCACATTTCAACCAAGTTCAGTTCTTCCATTTTTGGCAACAAAAAGTTTGTTAGCATCGAACGATAGCGATCGCCATTCACCGTAACGTTGCGTCCAACAGCATCTTTGAAAAAATACGGTCCAATGATTCCACCAGCGTACAAACCACACCAAACAGTGCATTTTTCGGGATGCATGGGCAGTTCTTGAACGGCTTCTGGTTGCTCTTCACTCCAAATGCGGCAATTTTGTTTATTTACGTAGCCATTCAACCAGAAATGAGCCTCATCGCTGAACAAAATTTGTCGATAAAAAATTTCGAACCGAACACTGATTTTGGTAATAAAATTCAATGATTTGCAAGCGTTGCTCGTTAGTAAGTCTATTCATGATGAAATGTCAAAGCATACTGAGCATCTTTCTCTTTGACACCATGTCTGAAATCCCACGTGATCTGTCAAATACTAATGCATGAAAATCCTAACCTCAAAAAAATCACTCTTTACCTACCAGAAAAATACTATCACTTTCCAGAGTTTACTACTTCATTCTTTTTTGTAGCACTGTGTAGTCTATCCGGAAGGTCCAACTTTCGATCACTCTTTCCAGCATTGCCACCGAGTTATATTGGCTTGATTCGCAGCTGGCTTATCGATGGAGACTTCTGACGTCACACGCGATCTAGGTGGGACTTGACAGGTCCAAAACGCGTAATTAGGTGCTCCTCAAAACGATTTCAGTAAGCGCAGAGTGTGTCGTAGCACCATCTTACCGACATAACAAATCTTGCCAAATTATATATAAAAATGAAATAATTAGAAGAAACGAACTTTATATATCCTCCACCATGGAATGCATTCCATACAGGCTGTCGAGTTTCGTAGAAGACCAGTAATATTACAGGAAAATATATATTTTATTTAAATTTAGGCAAACCAAAACAAATACAAATATTGAAAAAATACTTTTATAAATAAATATAATATTTTTATTATTTCAACTCACGCTTATATTAGTAGCTTAAATACCATAAATATTGGTTGGTAGTGGGTGCTTCAGTTGGTTGTATTTCCATTCCATTTTTATTTCAAAAGTACAAATTTTGAAATAAATTATATCACGTACATGGTTCAAAAAAACTTAACTTCATGATTCAACCAATTTTTGCCGTAAAAGTACGAATTTGGAAACATCTTTTTATTTTGCGTGTCTATGCATTTAGATGGATGTACCAAATTTCATCGTTCTAGCTGCATTCGTTTAGTCGATACTATTTTTATCCCCTGTACCCATTGTATCCCCTGAAAGTACGAATTTGGAAAAAAACTTTTTATTTCGATGTCGACATCGAATTTCATTATTCAGTGCAGACGTTTGGTTGGTATAATTTTTATCCCTCTTTTCCCATTTTACCCCTTAAAAATACGAATTTCGAAATAATACTTTTTATTATGTATCTACGCAATTATATTTATGTACACACCAAATTTCGTGAAGTTTCTAGTTGTTCTCGTTTGATATTTTTATCCCTTTTAGACTCATTTCACCCTCTAGGAATAAAAATCACATATTTGTTATAGGGGGAATGAGCATACCCAATTTCTAGTAAGTACAAGCAAACATATTAAAAAATATTAAATAAATAATCTAAAATATTATGGATTATTATGTGTATTTTTAGTCGTTGTCAGGGTAAAATTTGTCCCTTTGGGCCGATTTCGCCCAGTTTCAATTCCAACCGATCTACGACTATAGCACATTTATGTCTGTTTTTACTTGTAGAATTCGGTGTATATATTCCTCTGACTGCGTAGACATGAAAAATATTTTTTTTTCAAATTCGTACTTTCAATGGGAATATAGGGATCAAAAAATTATACCTTTAGACTTAAAATAGAATGGAAATGCAACCAACTAAATAGGATAGCCGAAAATGCACCCACTATCCCCCAATATTAAGGAATCGTCTTACAAACGAACAACACTTGCAAATTATTGAATTTTATTATCAAAATGTGTGCTCTGTTAAGAAAGTTCATCGCGCGCTTCCATTTTATGGTCAGTTTAATCGACCCACTGAAGCGGCTTTTCGGGCTGCTATGAAGCGGCTATTGTGACTAAATTTCGCACCAAATTTACATTGTTGGACATTAAACTACCAACACGCTTACGTAGAGTGCGAACTGAAGAAAATATCGCAGCTGTATCGGCCAGTGTTAATGATGACCATCAATTATCGATTCGTCGCCGTTCGCAGCAATTGGGTCTCTGTTACTCAAAAACGTGGAAATGCTAAAATTGGACTAAGCGGAAGGACCGTTGGAGGCGCAGTCAAGGTCAACATTTACATGAAATAATCTTCAAACATTAAATTATATGGACCGTACTATCGATTCAAATAAATATATCGAGCATTTTTCTGAATTTTATGTGTTTTTTTTTGAAAAACTATCCTATAGCTTTTCAAAAATGACCCTTTAGTATAAATATATTATTGGCCTTGCTTTAAAAGGCTACATGACTTGTAGCTCTTGTCATAAAGAAAAAAATATGAACGTATAAAATCAAAATAACTTAATTTTCAAGGTCAAAATCACAAATGTCGTCGAACAAATCTAATGGCTGTAGTGTGTGTAGGTAGCGTATACGTGCTGTTGAATAAGGATAATATCACTCATACGCACTGTAGTCGAACTGACCATTAACAGAAACAGCCCTGTAAGATATATGTTTCCCACCTAAACGGCGTTAAGAATCATTCCTAGGAAGTTTATATGTTCTAGAAAGTTGTTTACTGAGATCTTAGGTACATTTTTATACCCTCCACCTAAGGATGTTCCGTTTGTAACACCTTGAAATATTCTGGGTCGTGGTAAAATTTTAAGATGATTTAGCCATGTCCGTCTGTCTGTCAGTCCGCCCGTCTGTTAAAAGCACGGTAGCTTGCGAATGAATTGAGATAAGAGGTTCACATTTATCCTAAATGTGTCTTATGAATTCAAAGTGGGCGAAATGGGACCAAAGGGAAAAATGTTTACCTCACTTGGACTAAAAATACCTATAATAACCCCTAATATTTTAGAGTATTTAATCATATTTTTTCAATATGTACTTACTTAATATTGGTTATGCGCATGCGCCCTATAACAAAAACGTGATTTTGGGATTAAAATGGAAAAAGGGGATAAACATAGTACCAACCAAATGACCGCAGCTAGAGTCATGAAATTCGGAGTATACATTCCTCTGACTGCGTAGACACACAAAATAAATGTTTTTTTCCAAATTCGTGCTTTCAAACGATACAACGAGTACAGAGGGATACAAATGGTACGAACTAAACGGCTGCTGATAGAATGATGAAATTCGGTGTGTACATCCCTCTAATTACGTAGACACGTAAAATAAAGAGATTTTAGAAAATCATACTCTTAAGGGGGTAAACTAGAAAAAAGGGGATACAAATATACCAACCATAGACACGCAAAAAAAAAAAAGATTTTTCTAAATTCCTACTTTTTTACTTTTACGGCAAAAATTGGTTGAATCATGAAGTTATTTGGCATTATGTTTGATGTATAAATTTATTGGTAGCCTTGCCTTATAAGCGTGGTTTGAAATAATAAAACTATTATATTTATTTATAAAATTATTTTTTTCCATATTTGCATTTGTTTTGGTGTGGCTATTTAAAAAAAATATATTTTCCTGTAATATTACTGCACTTCTACGAAAATCGACAGCCTCTGTGGAATGCAATCCATGGTGGAGGGTATATAATGTTGGGCCGGCCGAACTTAACGTTTTTTCTTGTTTTCTTGAATTTTGAACGGTTGCTACCTATGGACCTGAACAGGGGAAAAAGGTTAAAAAAATCGATTTTTTAAGTTTTTTTGCGATTTTGACAAGAGCTACAACGTTGACTCAGAGAGTAAATCAATATTCCAAACGGTTTGCAAGATATGAGCCTTTGGGGCTCCATAAAAAAGTGCATGACTTTGGTGTCCTTATATGGTTATATTTTTTCGTGCTGCACTGTGTTATTAAATGGCAAAGTTCAACCTTTCCACTAAAACCAGAAATTTAGAAAAAAATCAGTACTTTTTTATAGCCGTTTCTAATTTAACATTATAAAGGGTGTTTATACACTCCACGAGAGTATTATGTCTTTGTGCATTTGTTTGTAACACCCAAAAGGAAACGAGATAGACCCATTGTTAATTATACCGATCGTCTTAGAATCACTTTCTGAGTCGATTTAGCAATGTCCGTCTGTCTGTCTGTCTGTCCGCCCATCAATTCTTGTAATCACGATACAGGTCGCAATTGTAGACAGAACCAAATGAAACTTTGCACAACGATGTTTTTCGGGATAAGGACGAACGCTATTTAATTTGAAGAAAATCGGTTCAGATTTAGATATAGCCCCATACGAATTTCACTCCCGATTTGACTCTTTTCACTCTAGATACCACATATTACAACAGATTTTCTTTAAAATTGGCAAAACATCTTATATTGTAACTAGAAACACCTGTGGTAAAAATGTGTTAGATCGGTTCAGATTTATATATAGCTCCCATACAAATTTCGCTCCCGATTTGACTTTTTCCGCTCTAGAGACCACATAATGTATCAGATTGTCTTCAGATTTGGTAAAACATCTTATATTTCCACTAGAAACACCCATGGTGAATATCGGTCAGATCGGTTCAGATTTATATATAGCTCCCATACAAATTTCGCTCCCGATTTGACTTTTTCCGCTCTAGAAACCACATATTGTATCAGATTGTCTTCAGATTTGGTAAAACATCTTATATTCCCACTAGAAACTCCCATGGTGAATATCGGACAGATCGGTTCAGATTTATATATAGCTCCCGATTTGACTTTTTCCGCTCTAGAAACTACATAATGTATCAGATTGTCTTCAGGTTTGGTAAAACATCTTATATTTCCACTAGAAACACCCATGGTGAATATCGGTCAGATCGGTTCAGATTTATATATAGCTCCCATACAAATTTCGCTCCCGATTTGACTTTTTCCGCTCTAGAAACCACATATTGTATCAGATTGTCTTCAGATTTGGCAAAACATCTTATATTTAAACCATGGTGAAAATCGGTTCAGATTTGGATATAGCCCCCATACAAATGTCGCTCCCGGATTGACATTTTCCTCTGTAGAAACCACATATTGTACTCTATTTTCTTTAAATTTGGCACAACATCTTATAATCTTACTAGAAACACCTATGCAGAAATTGGGTAGATCGGTTCAGATTTAGATATAGCCCCTATATAAATATCGCTCCCGATTTGACTTTTGCCGCTTTAAAAGCCACATATTGTGCTCGATTGTCTTTAAATTTCGCACAACATCTTATAATCTAACTAAACAAAACTATGGTGAAAGTGGGTAAGATCGGTTCAGATTTAAATATAGCCCAAATTCAAATGTTGCTCCCATAAGTTTAACCGATTTTGGCCAAACTATACATTTTATATTTCACCTATTTCGTTCCAGGTTTCAATAAATACTCATACAAATGTCCTTTCCGATTTAACATTTTTTTTCAAACACATACATTTACAGGACACAAAAAAACCTTCCCGTTTTCACTTTTTCACCGAATTGAATTGTATTCGGATTGAAAGTGGAGTGTATCATAGATTCGGCCCCGCCCGACTTTAGCCTTTCCTTACTGGTTTTTATTGAGGTATAGAACTTCGAATTGAAATAAAACACAAGAAAATCGTTTTAATGTCCATCAATTTGGCTTTATTGGAAGGATAATTTTATACCATTAATGTTTAAATATGATTTCGGGAATGTGGCTTTAATTCTTGCACAAGCTGGATCTTGTAAGGTCGCAAGCAAAGATCTTTGCGCAAAATCTTCCATAAAGTTGATGGACAAAGCTCCAATTGCTGTGCACGGTGGCGAATCGATTCATTCGGGTCCTCTTCAACACTTTGTTCTACAGCGGCAATTGTTTCTTCGGTGCGCACTGTTCGACGTCTCTGCGGATGCGTATTATCACATAGAGTAAACGTAGTGCGAAAACGATCCATGGTTAACCGAATTAATTGCTCTGATGGACGATTACGTCGACCATAAAATGGACGGAGCTTGCGGTGAACTTCGCGAACTGAACCATTACTTTCGAAATAAATTTGCACGATTTGCAAGCGTTGTTCTTTTGTCAACCTGTTCATGATGAAATGGCAAACAAAACTAAATATTAATCACTTGACAGCTGACAAAATGGCCGCCAGTTAAAAAAGTGATGCCAACTTAAAGTTCTATACCCCAATAAAAAACACCCTTTACAAGAATAATAGAATCACTTCCCAGAGTTTTTGGACTTTCGCACTTAATAGGAAATGGCGATTATAATTGCAGGCCTGCGAGCAGCCTTCCCAAGTACCTCATTCCGCTGCTGAGATGTTTACCCACAAGTTTCTATAAATGTATGTATGTATGTTACTTATGAGGGGACACATACTATATACACACACCCATACATACATATGTATGTGTATACAATTTTAGAGTCCTCCTGATTTAAATACTTCTCAAGTTTTGAGATGTGTTTTACAACTTCCAAATAATATTTGAGCATGTTTCGGCATGATTTATATCCAATAAGCAGTGAAGTTTGTGAATGGGAACAAATTGAAAACTGAAAATGTATGTACATATGTATGTATGTATGTAAGTTTCCAAAGAAGAACGGAAGTACGGACGATAGGAACTTATTTAGAGACTTTTGCAACCACATACAACAGCCCGCTTGAGGAGCAGATAATGATCATATTTCTTTTTCTTTTGTATCCTCCATCAAGAGTTGTCAGATTTAACTTGACAAACTCTGCAATCGAAAAAATACGTTTTATTGTAAGAACCCCTTAAGCAAAGATGCACTTGTTCAGGGACTGAAATATATTTCAAAATTGTCAAAATATTAAAGCTGTCCCCATTTGTTCGTTTATTTTATGTATGTCGGTCTGTAATCAATATTTGAACTGAACTGGGTTAGTGTACCGGGTCAAGTGCATTTTGTATCTACATACATATCTATCTATCTTTATATAAAGAGTGATTTTTTTGAGGTTAGGATTTTCATGCATTGGTATTTGACAGATCACGTGGGATTTCAGACATGGTGTCAAAGAGAAAGATGCTCAGTATGCTTTGACATTTCATCATGAATCGTCTTACAAACGAACAACGCTTGCAAATTATTGAATTTTATTATCAAAATGCGTGCTCTGTTAAGAAAGTTCATTGCGCGCTTCCATTTTATGGTCAGTTTAATCGACCCACTGAAGCGGCTATTCGGGCTATTCTGACTAAATTTCGCACCAAATTTACATTGTTGGACATTAAACCACCAACACGCTTACGTAGAGTGCGAACTGAAGAAAATATCGCAGCTGTATCGGCCAGTGTTAATGATGACCACCAATTTTCGATTCGTCGCCGTTCGCACCAATTGGGTCTCTGTTACTCAAAAACGTGGAAATGCCAAAATTGGACTAAGCGGATGGACCACCTAAGACGCAGCCGCGGTCAACATTTAAATGAAATTATCTTCAAAAAGTAAATGTCATGGACCAATCTAACGTTTCAAATAAAGAACCGATGAGATTTTGCAAATTTTATGCGTTTTTTTTTAAAAAAAAGTTATCAAGCTCTTAAAAAATCACCCTTTATAACAAGTAAGGAAAGGCTAAAGTCGGGCGGGGCCGACTCTATGATACACTCCACTTTCTATCCGAATACAATTCAATTCGGTGAAAAGTGAAAACGGGAAGGTTTTTTGAATCCCGTAAATGTATGTGTTTGACAAAAAATGTTAAATCGGAAAGGAGATTTGCATGAGGATATATTGAAACCTGGAACGAAATAGGTGAAATATAAAATGTATAGTTTGGCCAAAATCGGTTAAACTTTTGGGAGCAACATTTGTATTTGGGCTATATTTAAATCTGAAACGATCTTACCCACTTTCACCATAGTTTTGTTTAGTTAGACTATAAGATGTTGTGCCAATTTTAAAGAAAATCGGATACAATATGTGGTTTCTAGAGCGCAAAAGTCAAATCGGGAGCGACATTTGTATGGGGCCTATATCTAAATCTGAACCGATCTTACACAATTTCTGCGTGGGTGTTTCTAGTTGGATTATAAAATGTTGTCCCAAATTTAAAGAAAATCGGGTGTGGTTTCTAGAGCGGAAAATGTCAATTCGGGAGCGACATTTGTATGGCGGCTATACCTAAATCTGAACCGATCTTATCCAATTTATGCATAGGTGTTTCTGGTTGGATTATAAAATGTTGTCCCAAATTTAAAGAAAATCGGGTACAATATGTGGTTTCTAGAGCGGAAAATGTCAAATCGGGAGCGACATTTGTATGGGGGCTATATGTAAATCTGAACCGATTTGCGTCAAATTAAATAGCGTTCGTCCTTGATCCACAAAACTTACTTGTGTCAAATTTTGTTAACAATAGATGGACGGACAGACAGACAGACGGACATTGCTAAATCGACTCAGAAAGTGTTTCTAAGCCGATCTGTATAATAAACGATGGGTCTAACTTGTTTCCTTTTAGGTGTTACAAACAAATGCACAAAGACATAATACTCTCGTGGAGTGTATAAAAATGAATCTGTGTTTGTAAGTTTGTTTGTCTGTTCTTTATAGCAGCCAAAACTAGTGGACCGATTTCTTGAAATTTTCATAGTATGTTAATGCTGAACCGGTGGTGAAAATTGAAAAATTTAAATTTTTGATATTTTCAGTGGGCGTGGATATTCGGATATTTATTTATTCCTAAATTGTTTATTTATTTAGACTCCTAAATTGTTGTGTGAGTTAATTTAATTTAACTTAGATAAAATTCAAATGAGCGGGAGTTGGAAGATGGGGAAATTTTGATTTGAATTTTAAAAATTACACGTTAGTGCTGGTCTTGCCAAATCAAATATCAATACCGAATTGTTAGGCCTGTTCGATTGGGCTTACAAGCTTACAATTAAGATACTTGATAAGTTGGCAACGTTGCTACACATTGGTTTTTCGTAAATGGATCAACAGGAAAAAGCTGGCAACACAGCTAAGACAGTAGCAAGCTACTTTCTTGTTAAGCGAGTAAATTCCATACAAAAATTAAGCTAGTAAGCCCAATCGAACAGGCCTGTTATGTGTGTTCGAAACGAATGGGATTTTTTTTGGTTTTTTATTACTTCTATAAATAAACATTTTTCTGCTTAAAAATACAAATTTATTGCTTTATTAATGTACATCAAATATTTAATTTTTTATTAATTATTAATCTATATATGGGACATTCCACGACAAATCGGACAGTTCAAAATAAATATTTTTGATTTCCTCCATTTTTTTAAATTTCTTAGTACCCACTAAAAACACACCCTGGTATACTTTGAGTTTTTTCTGATTACTCGTTAAAAATATATTGCTTTTTTAAAAATAGCTAAATAGTAGTTCTTTTTTCAGTATTTTGCTCATAACATCATCAGTAATGGTTCGAATTTGATATTATTTTTATACCCCTGGGGGTATTTCCGTTTGTAACACCTGAGACCCTATAAAGTATATATATTCTTGATCGTCATAAAATTCTGAGACAATCTAGCCATGTTCGTCCGTCCGGACCTAGGACGTCCAAATTTTCCACAAATGTGTCTTATAGTCGTAGATCGGTTGGGATTGAAACTGGACGAAATCGGTCCAAAGGGAAAAATTTAGCATTTCAGAGTATTTAAGCATGTTTTTTCAATATGTCTGCTTGTACTTACTTGATATTGGGTACGCCCATTCCCCCGATAACAAAAACGTGCACCATAAAGTGATTCTTATTCGTAGGGGGCGAAATGGGGCGACAACAGCTAGAAACACGAAATTTGGTTTGTAGTAGGGTTTGCAAACCGGGATTTCCCGCGGGAAAATTCCCGGGAATTCACATATTTTTCATTTCCCGTGTCCCGGGAAATTCATACGGAAATTCCGCGGGAATTCGGTAGAAATTTTTACATATTTCTTCGCATATTTTTTCCATCATTTCCACAATAAAAATGTTGTACAATAATTTAGTTCATATCGATTTTAATTTGGTATGTCAAATATTGCAGTTCGATGACAAATACGTTCGGATATACACCCAAACTCCATATGGAAAAATTTAAAAACCCAGAAAATGGAATGCCCAAAATAAATGAGGTCAGTCGTTTGAAAATATTTTAAACAATACTATAGAAAACGCAAGTAAAAATATTGTATTAAAAAAGTCAAGATAGCTGTCTAAAAAAGAATTTATAGTTTTCGAAGCGACAGGACAAAGAACAACAACTTAAACATTTTATTTAATGCTCTACTAATACATCTGTTGAATGTGAACGATCGTTATCCGTTGCTTCCAAATTTTCCAATAAAATAAGATATATCTGCTGACGTCATAAATGCATTGTCTGTTTTAATTCAAATATACACTTTAAAATTTTGACTGCAAACATTTAATTAATGTTGGAACTTGAACGGAAGTGATGTTTGAGTTGAATTCTGTAACAGGTTCGTTGTGAAAAACATTTTTATTTTACTGAAGTGGGAAACTCTCCTGGCTCAAGACTATTTATATTTAAAATTTATTTACAAATGGCATGGTAACATTTATTATTTGGCGGCAGACTACCACTATCATGATTTCCACCCTGTGGAAGGTTTCGTCAGATCGCAGCGACATTAGTAAATGATTTTCACAAACGAATGAGAAGCACAGCTCATTTGACAAATATCCGTTAAAAAATCGCACACATCCCACCTTAATAAAATGTAAATGTTTCATTTTAAAAAATAAACTTAATTCAGGGTAAACGATATATTGATGATTTCCCGTGCTGTCCCGGGATCCCGGGAAAAATATATAAAAAAATAATTCCCGTTTCCCGGGAAGTAAAATATACGGGAAAATGCAAACCCTAGTGTGTACATTCCTCTAATTGAGTAGATACATAATATAAAAGTATTTGTTCCAAATTCGTACTTTTAAGAAGTAAAATGGGAATAGGGGTATAAAAATGGTGCCAACCAAAGGGCTGCAGCTAGAGTCATGAAATTCGGAGTATACATTCCTCCGACTGCGTAGACATGAAAAATAAAACGGTTTTTCAAAATTCGTACATTCAATGGGGACAGAGGAATAAAAATGGTACCAATTAACGGCTACAGCTAGAATGATGAAATTTGGTGTGTACATCCTACATTTTAGAAAGTCGCTTTTTAAGGGAGTAAAGTGAGCAAAAATGGGATAAAAGGTTACCAATTAAATGGCCGTAACTAGAATCATGGAATTCGGTGTATTCATTCGTCTGACTGCATAGACACGCAAAATAAAAAGATTTTTCCAAATTCTTACTTTTTTACTTTTACGGCAAAAATTGGTTGAATCATGAAGTTAGGCTATCTTGCATTTTGTACGTGAGAGATAATTGATTTTCAAATTTGTACTTTTGAAATTAAAATAGAATGTAAATTCAATCAATTAATTGGTTGTAGCTGGAAATGCATACACTATCCCCAAATGTTTATGGTATGGTAAAGCTTTTTTGGTGCCTTATATTTATTTTTGAATTGACTCGAAGTATTATTTCGATATATAAACATAATGGTAGGCTTGCCTTACAAGCGTTACTTAAAATAATTAAAAATTTATATTTATTTAAAATTATGTGTTCAATATTTTTATTTGTTTTGGTTAGGATATGTTAAAAATTAAAATTTTCCTGTAATGTTACTGCATTTCGATAGCCTCTGTGGAATGCAATTCATAGTGAAAGGTATGTAATGTTCGGCCCGGCCGGACTTAACGCCGGTTTAACTTGTTTTAGACTAAATCTGCAAATCTGGTATTTTTTCATCTTTTAATCCGCTTACATGAATTTTAAGAAATTTTTCTGGGAAATTCCAACAACAGATTCTTCTTTTACTCGACAATACCTTTGTTGTTACATGGGCTGATTTGGTCAACTTTTTATTTAGTCTAAACAACTATCCAGTAGAAACGGAAGTTATGTCAACACGAAAATTATTTTTTGCAAATTTGCTTTAATACAATGTTGTAAATGGCGACTATATGAATAAAAAACAATTAACGTTTCGCAGATTCTTATTCCGGCTTAAAGAAAAGCATTCACATTAAACTAGTAGATACATAAAACATTGGTTAACCTGATGTTGTTGTAGATCCATACAACATTTGTTACAAATGTTCCTGGAAAAGTGGACAACTTTACTGCAGGCGAAATCGAGCTGAAATTGACATAAGTCGATTTCAAATGTCAGATCACATACAAATTTGACATTAAGAGTCATTTTCTCATGCAGCCTGAAAAGGCTATTTATTATCCCTTTGATGTGTAACACTCTGTTCTCGTATCAAATGATGCGAAGCCTTCCCCGTTTGGACGAGGGAATAAAAACGGAAACACTTTAGTTTTCTATTAATAATTCCAGCGTTCCACAACTCCCACTTCCAGTGTAACACTTCGAGCATCATGAAGTCGCAATATTTCACTGTTCAATTCCTTTTGTTAGAATTTATTGCGACCTTCAACTGCGAGTGTACCTCCGAATTTTCGCATCCAGTATTGGAGTATATAAAATCACTTTTTGTCAACACACATACACACATGTGTGTACATACATACCTACACATTTACGGTATTATGTATGTACAAGTTTGTTGATGCCACGAAGGAGAGAATAAACATTCAATTTAATGTATCAACAGATTAAACGCCGCCTTAAAAATGCCTTCGGCCGGATCATAAAAGTCTGCGGCATGTGTGGGCGTCAGAAGATAACAGACGCAAAACAACCACCAGCGTTTAGCATTCAATCAAAATAAAGTGTCCCACAAACAATTCGGGAAAAAACAAATCCCGCAATATACACACATCCATATACTATGTACATTAGGCTGGGTCGCGGGCCATACAAATGGAAGAACAATGTCCAGTCACCCCACGAAAATGAAATTTGGATTGGTCAATGATGATCTGCAAAATATGTCATCACAGGGTCAAGCCATATGCGAGCTAAACGCTCCTGAAAACAATTCCAAAAATCCTGTTTTTCCCGTGTATTTTTTTACGTTGCATTTTTGTCCAAATTTTTTTTTCTGAACTAATAGACCCTCGGAAGCACTTTAAATATAAATTTTCATTATAGTCTTAGAGTAACTTATAGGTCGAATTGTTGGACGTTTAGCAATGTTTTTTCCGTTTTTTTTTCGTACTTGGTGTCTGTATTTAATAAAAAACAAGTAAGGAAAGGCTAAAGTCGGGCGGGGCCGACTATATGATATACTCCACTTTCTATCGGAATACAATTCAATTCAGTAAAAAAGTGAAAATGGGAAAATTTTTTGTATGTTTCCTAATCACAGGCTAATATGAACTGGTCCAATTTGTCAAATCGAGAATAATATCGAGGCTATATCCAAACATGGAATGAAGTGACTAACTTTCACAATAAGTTCTTCTAGTTGAAGTATAACGTGTTATGTTCAATTTTAAGAAATTCTCTGAAAATACGCGGTTTCTGGGGGAACGAAATTTGTATGAGAGCTATTTGTAAATCTGAACCGATGTGACCCATTTTCACCATAGGTGTACCTAGTTTAAATATATGATGTTTTGCCAATTTTGATGAAAATCTGTTAAAATATGTGGATTCTAGAGCCCAAAAATTCAAATTGAGAGCGAAATTTGTATGGCAGCTATATATAAATCTGAAATATAAGGTGTTTTGCCAATTTTGAAGCAAATCTATTGAAATATGGGGATTCTAGAGCCAAAAAAATTCAAATTGGGAGCGAAATTTGTATGGGAGCTATATATAAATCTGAACCGATCTAACACATTTTACCACATGTGTTTCTAGTGCAACTATAAGATGTTTTGTCAATTTTGAAGAAAATCTGTTGAAATATGTGGCATCTAGAGTGAATAGGGTCAAATCGGGAGTGAAATTCGTATGGGGGCTATATCTAAATCTGAACCGATTTTCTTCAAATTAAATAGCGTTCGTCCTTGTCCCGAAAAACTTCCTTGGACAAAGTTTCGTTTGGTTCTGGCTACTATTGCGATCTGTATCATGATTACAACAATAGATGGACAGACGGACATTGCTAAATCAACTCAGAAAGTGATTCTAAGCCGATCGGTATAATTAACAATGGGTCTATGATACACTCCACTTTCAATCCGAATACAATTTAATTCGGTGAAAAAGCAAAAACGGGAAGGATTTTTGTATCCTGTAAATGTATGTGTTTGACCAAAAATGTTAAATCGGAAAGGACATTTGTATGTATGGGGGTATATTTAAATCTGGGACGAAATAGGTGAAATATATAATATGTATAGTTTGGCCAAAATCGGTTAAACATTTGGGAGCAACATTTGTATTGGGGCTATATCTAAATCTGAACCGATCTTACCCACTTTCACCATAGGTTGATTATATAATATTGTGCCAATTTTAAAGAAAATATATGATTTCTAGAACGACAAAAGTCAAATCGGGAGCGACATTTGTATGGGGGCTATATCTAAATCTGAACCGATCTAGCCCGCTTTAGGCACATGTGTTTCTAGTCGGATTATAAGATGTTGTGCCAAATTTAAAGAAAATCGGGTACAATATGTGGTTTCTAGAGTGGAAAACGCCAAATCGGGTCCGACATTTGTATGGGGGCTATATCTAAATCTGAACCGATCTTATCCACTTTCTGTGTAGGTGTTTCTAGTTGGATTATAAGATGTTGTGCCAAATTTAAAGAAAATCGGGTACAATATGTGGTTTCAAGAGTGGAAAATGCCAAATCGGGACCGACATTTGTATGGAGGCTATATCTAAATCTGAACCGATCTAGTCCACTTTAGTCACACGTGTTTCTAGTTGGACTATAAGATGTTGTGCCAAATTTAAAGAAAATCGGGTACAATATGTCGTTTCTAGAGCGGAAAATGTCAAATCGGGAGCGACATTTGTATGGGGGCTATATCTAAATCTGAACCGATCTTACCCACTTTCTGTGTAGGTGTTTCTAGTTGGATTATAAGATGTTGTGCCAAATTTAAAGAAAATCGGGTACAATATGTCGTTTCTTCAGCGGCAAATGTCAAATCGGGAGAGACATTTGTATGGGGGCTATATCTAAATCTGAACCGATCTTACCTAATTTCTGCATATGTGTTTCTAGTTGGATTATAAGATGTTGTACCAAATTTAAAGAAAATCGGGTACAATATGTCGTTTCTAGAGCGGAAAATGTCGAATCGGGAGCGACATTTGTATGGGGGCTATATCTAAATCTGAACCGATTTGCCTCAAATTAAATAGCGTTCGTCCTTGATCCACAAAACTTACTTGTGCCAATTTTTGTTAACATCGGACTAGAATTGCGACCTGTAATTTGATTACAACTATAGATGGACAGACAGACAGACGGACAGACGGACATTGCTAAATCGACTCAGAAAGTGATTCTAAGTCGATCGGTATACTTGACAATGGGTCTATCTCGCTTCCTTTTGGGTGTTACAAACAAATGCACAAAGCCATAATACTCTCGTGGAGTGTATAAAAATTACACGACAAAAACATGATTTTTAGAGGTTTTATCAGGGGCGTTTAGCTCACAGATGGCTTGAACCAGTGATGAAATATTAAACAATCCAATCTTCATTTCTGGAGGTGACCGCAGTAATTTATTTTCGTGACCCATCCTAATGTGCATACACATACGCATGAGTACATAAACAATGTTGATGGAAATACAAATGGGCATAACTAACAAAAGGCTCGGAATAACGATTGAGTATTTGATATCCATCAGCTGTTCTATGATACATTGCTAAGATCAAGACGTAAAGTCGTAAACGCCGACTTGAACTAAAATAGGGAAGGCTTGCTTACACTCATGTACGGTCACATACATGGAGACTTTCCATATTTCACACAGTCGGCAAGTTTTTTAATACAAATTGAGCATATTCCAATTGAAATTAAGAATTTCTACTTCAAATTCACTAAAAGAAAGATTTTGCCATAACCTCGGTTAACATATTTATTAAAAAGTCACCAAAGATAAATATATGAAATATTAATATATATATAACAAGTAAGGAAAGGCTAACGTCGGGCGGGCCGACTCTATGATACACTCCACTTTCTATCCGAATACAATTCAATTCGGTGAAAAAGTGAAAACGGGAAGGTTTTTTTGTGTCCTGTAAATGTATGTGTTTGAAAAAAAATGTTAAATCGGAAAGGACATTTGTATGAGTATATATTGAAACCTGGAACGAAATAGGTGAAATATAAAATGTATAGGTTAAACATTTGGGAGCAACATTTGTATTTGGGCTATATTTAAATCTGAACCGCTCTTACCCACTTTCACTATAGGTTTGTTTAGTTGGATAAGATGTTGTGCCAATTTTAAAGAAAATCGGGCACAATATGTGGTTTCTATAGCGCAAAAGTCAAATCGGGAGCGACATTTGTATGGGGGCTATATCTAAAACTGAACCAATTTGACTTATTTTCACCCTAGATGTTCCTAGCTTAAATATAAGATGTTTTGCCAAATCTGAAGACAATCTGATACAATATGTGATTTCTAGAGCGGAAAAAGTCAAATCGGGAGCGACATTTGTATGGGAGCTATATATAAATCTGAACCGATCTAACACATTTTTACCACAGGTGTTTCTAGTTGAAATATAAGATGTTTTGCCAATTTTAAAGAAAATCTGTTGCAATATGTGGTATCTAGAGTCAAAAGTGTCAAATCGGGAGTGAAATTCGTATGGGGGCTATATCTAAATCTGAACCGATTTTCTTCAAATTATATAGCGTTCGTCCTTGTCCCGAAAAACTTCATTGTGCAAAGTTTCATTTAGTTATGCCTACAATTGCGACCAGTATCGTGATTACAAGAATAAATGGACAGACGGACGGAGGGACATTGCTAAATCGACTCAAAAAGTGATTCTAAGTCGATCGGTATAATTAACAATGGCCCTATCTCGCTTCCTTTTGGGTGTTACAAACAAATGCACAAAGACATAATACTCTCGTGGAGTGTATAAAAATCAATGTGTGTCTGTATGTTGCGTATAGGACGCCAAACCGGTGGACCGATTCGCCTGAAAATTTTACAGTATCTATCTTCTGGACAGAGGATTGTTCCTGGATAGTCTAGGGGGGTGGTACCTCCCACACAAAAAATATTTTAAAACTATCACAACAGGCATACCGATGGGTGGATTCGCTCGATAATTTTACAGCAGCTGACTTCTGGGCAAGGGATGGTTCCAGGATATACTAGGTCATTATAAGAAAAAGAGACGTGGCACCGCCCACACAAACTATATTTTAAAACTATCATTAAACACATTCCGTTTCCGAGTGCGGATTCTCTTGAAAATTTTATTGTGACCAACTTCTGAACAGAGGACAGTTTCTGAATGGTGACTATACAATGGTCATGATACCAAAGGACGTGAGACTGCCCACACCAACTATATACTAAAATTATCACAAAACACGTAAAGAATGGCGGATTCTCTTGAAAATTTTACTGTATCTAGCCTGTGGAAAGGGGACGTTTTCTGGCTATAAAAGGGGAAGACACGACAAATGGGCATGACACCGCTCACAAAAACTATAACAAAATACATTGATTCACTTGAATATTTTATTATAACTAACAGAGGATGACCCTTGACTATAAAAAGGTCATGCTACAAAAAGGACCCAAACAACAATATTGTAAAGTAACACGTGCAGATATTTTTATGCCGCTACGTTCAGGTAAGGGTTTGGTTCTTGAATATAAGAGGTCATGGTATGAACAATTGGCGCATCTCCTCATACTCGAACCAAGCAAGGTGTTCCAGTAGATGGGTGTCGAAATGTTTACGCTTCATATGCATTGGGCCGTGTTTATACCGTACACCCAAACAACGCAGAATGATATTATTTGAGAATGTTATTAGTTAAGGTGAGAGGACCCACTTCAGTTTCAAATTTAAGAGCAGTTGAGAGAGGCGTGTCAGAAACTGGGAGATCACATTAATGTATGCTTCTGTCAGCTGTCATCCTCTCCAGATACGAACTTTGTTTGCGACAATATTAAGAACTTGCTCGCCACCTAACCCAAAAGACCTGTGGGAAAAATTCAAAGAGGATATGAGTGAGGACATTTTGCATCATTATCGCACCGTTACGATTCTATATCATTTGCGATTAACTTTTTCAGCGATACGCTGATAAAAATTTAAGACATAGGCCTAGCCATCAGCAACAAAACTCTTAATCAACTTGGAATGGTGGTGCCTGAACGTTCTACCATTGACATTACTGATCGAGATTTGCTAAGAGAACGGCAATTCAATGTTGAAGACTTGTGTTTGTTTGTCGCAACAAAAAACCTCTATTAATTGCAAAGCAATAAGTGGCCTTTGACAAAATTATGACTGCAGTAACAAATGACAGCGGCGGCCTTTTTTATCGATGCACCAGGAGGCACAG
This sequence comes from Polietes domitor, assembly GCA_947397865.1. NCBI lineage: Eukaryota > Metazoa > Arthropoda > Insecta > Diptera > Muscidae > Polietes > Polietes domitor. Next base: position 66,498,526 of record OX377618.1, on the reverse strand, counting down.
TTAAAACATTTTTCATCAGTTTGGTATTAGCGCACATCCACTCTCAAAATAGGATAGCTTTAGCTATTGCTTCCCCCGGTCTTGCCGCTACATTATTGGATGGAGGTCGAACGGCACATTCAGCGTTGAAATTACCATGGAATATGCAATTTGTCGATTCTCCAACCTGTAATATTGGCAAAAGTTCAGGCATGGCGAAAATGCTCAAAACATGCAAGCTGATTGTGTGGGATGACTGCACCATGACACATAAGAAATCCCTACAAGCGCTTAGTCGATCACTTCAAGATTTAAGATCAAATACACAACCATTCGGTGGAAGTCTTATTTTACTAGCTGGAGACTTCCGACAGACCCTTCCAGTAATTCCAAAATCAGCACCCGCATCTCTGGCGATATGTACAAAAAATTAATCTGACCACCAATATGCATGTACATCTGCATCACGATGACTCAGCAGCTATATTTTAGAAACATCTCCTGGATGTTGGTAATGGAAAAGTATCAGTTGATGCAGTGAAAAGGACTATTACATTTTTACCTTCCAGGAAATCCGCCGCACATGTTATCTCTTAAAATTGGTTCACCAATAATTCTCCTAAGGAATGTTAGTCCTTCTCGATTGTGCAATTGTACTAGAATTTCTGTCAAGAGACTAATGCCCAACGTCATTGAAGCAACGATTTTAAATGGAAAATCAAAAGGAAAAGATGTCCTTATACCACGCATTCCGATTATTCCCACCGATATACCATCCGATTTCAAACGACTACAGTTTCTGATTCTCCTAGCATTTTCGATGACTATAAAGTTTGTGGATTGATTCTGGAAAATCCATGTTTTTCACATGGTCAGTTATATGTTTCTTGCTCCCGAGCCCAAAATCTTTAATGTACTTGAACAAGGTGGAAAAATTTTAAATATCGTGTATCCCGAAGCACTCCAGTGAAATACTGACTATCTTAACTAATAGACACAAAATACATTCTTAGAAATAATTACCATAAATTGCGAGCATACAAAGTTACATACATAAGGATAAGAAAACCCGTGCAACGCCGAGTACCAAAAGCTAGTATTTCATAAAGCACAAATCAATGAAATGTATCATCAGAATTTCTGAAACATTTCTTAGAAATTATGAAATGCAATACTTCATTCAATGAACTTTTGTCATACAAGCTAGTATCTAAACGAAATGCGCTAAGACGTCCAAATTTAACAAAAATGTGTCTTATAGTTGTAGAACGGTTGGAATTGAAAGTGGGCGAAATCGGTACAGAGGGAAAAAAATTTCCCTCACAAAGACTGAAAATACTCCTAATATTTCGAGTATTTAATTTAATATTTAAGCTTGTTTTTTTGAATATGCCTGTTTATATTTGCTTGATATTTGGTATGCGCATTTCCCTTATATCAAAAACGTGCACCATGAGGTGATTCTTATTTGTAGGGGGTGTAATGGGGCAAAAAGGGATAAAAATTGTACCTATCAAACGACGGCAGCTGGAAACACGAAAATCGGTGTGAACATTCCTCTAATTGAGTAGATACATAATATAAAATTATTTTTTCCAAATTCGCAATTTTAAGGAGTAAAAAGGGAATAGAGGGATAAAAGTTGTACCAACCGAACGGCTGGACTTAGAATAATGAAATTCGATGTATACATGTAAAGTAAAGGGATTTCTTGATTTTTGGGGGTAAAATGCAAAAAGAGGAATAAAAATTACACCAAACAAATGGCGGCAGCTAGAGTTATGAAATTCGGAGTATACATTCCTTTGACTTCATAGACACGAAAAATAAAAAGGTTTTCCCAAATTCGTACCTTCAAGGAATACAATGGGAAGAGAGGAATAAAAATGGTACCCACTAAACGGCTACATCAAGTTTGATGAAATTCGGAGTGTACATCCCTCTAATTGCTCATGGAAAATAAAGGAATTTTCAAAAATCGTGGTAAAATTTCCATAAAAATGGAATTATGGAATTCGGTGTATAAATTCCTCTGACTGCATAGACTCGAAAAAATAAAATGATTTCTCCAAATTCGTACTTTTTTACTTTTGCGGAAAAATCGATAGAATAATGAAGACAGGTTATCTTGTATTGTGTACGTGGCAAATAATGAATTATCAAAATTTTTACTTTTGGACAACCAAATGACTGTAGCTGAAAATTCTTCCACTATCGCCCAATATTTGTTTTTTTTTTTGCCTTACATTTACTTTTTGAATTCACTTGAAGTATTATTTCGTTATATTTATATAGTATAAACATATTGGTAACCTTGCCTTACAAGAATCGTCTAAAATAATTAAAAATTTATATTTATTTATAAAACTATTTTTTCAATATTTTTAGTTGTTTTGGTTTGGCTATATTAAACATTTTCCTGTAATGTCACTGCACTTCTACAGAAATCTACAGCCTCTGTGGATTGCAAGATATGGTTCGGCCCGGCCGAACTACACGCCTTTTTACTTGTTATGAAAAAGTTTCATAAATATTAATAATTTATGTTTTAGTTGCAGGGAATGGGTTCACTGACCAGTCGATACACCCCATCATTGTGAGAATATTTGCAATTAACATGTCTCTGACCAAAATCAGGGTACATACTTATGTATGAGTTAATATAGGATAAATGAGAATTACCAGTAGTGTATTATTCAACCGAATAAAGTCGACAAACTAAAAATCTATTTGTAGTTATAAAACGTTTCATAAAAACTTTAGCCCGGGAGCCAGCAACGTGTTTGGTTACACTATAACTATCACGGCTTAAACTTTTAGGATATGTCTGGCAAACCTTCGGGGGTAGCTTTGAGGTGACCATAAAAGTTTTGGTAGTTTTACTTTTAGGGATTGTCAAATCGAGAAGAATATTTGTATCGGGACTATATCCAAACATGGAATGATGTGACTAACTTTCACAATAGGTTCTTCCAGTTGAAGTATAACGTGTTATGCTCAATTTGAAGAAATTCGGTGAAAATACGTGGTATCTGGGCGGGAAAAATCAAGCCGGGAGCTATATATAAATCTGAACATATCTGACTCAAATATAAGCTATTTTGCCAAATTTGAAGAAAATCTGTTAAAATATGTGGTTTCTAGAGCGGAAAAACTCAAATTGAGAGCGAAATTTGTATGGGAGCTATATACATATAAATCTGAACCGATCTAACATATTTTCACATTGGGTGTTTCTAGTAGAAATATAAGATGTTTTGCCAATTTTGAAGACGATCAGCTGAAACATATGGTTCCTACAGCAGAAAAAGTCAAATCGGGAGCGAAATTTGAATGGGAGCTATATATAAATCTGAACCGATGTGACTATTTTTCACCATACGTGTTCCTAGATTAAATATAAGATGTTTTTCCAAATTTTAAGATAATCTGATAAAATATGTGCTTGCTAGAGCGGAAAAGCTCAAATTGAGAGCGAAATTTATATGGAAGCTATATATAAATCTGAACCGATCTGACCTATTTTCGCCATGGATGTTTCTAGTTGAAATATATAGATGTTTTGCCAATTTTGAAGAAAGTCTGTTGTAATATGTGGTATCTAGAGTGAAAAGAGTCAAATCGGGAGTGAAATTCGTATGGGGCTATATCTAAATCTGAACCGATTGTCTTCGAATTAAATAGCGTCCTTATTCCGAAAAACTTCGTTGTGCAAAGTTTCGTTTGGTTCTGTCTACAATTGCGACCTGAATCGTGATTACAAGAATAGATGGACAGACAGACGGACATTGCTAAATCGATTCAAAAAGTGATTCTAAGTCGATCGGTATAATTAACAATGGGTCTATCTAGGTTCCTTTTGGGTGTTACAAACAAATGCACAAAGACATAATACTCTCGTGGAGTGTATAAAAATATAAATTTTTGTTGTACACCGAGGTGGTTGATCGCGTAAGATAAGTGGTCGGACGGAAAATTGTATGCACAGACTTGTGAAAAACGACTCATTTTTCTCTTCCTATAAACAAAGTGAACAATTTCAAGTACCAGTTTCTGGTCGAAAAATTCGACACTCAAGCCTCTTGATTCCAACTACAGCCTAAATGTCTGTACCATTTTGATAGCAAGAGTTGTAATATTGACAAGTAAGAAGGCGTTAAGTTCGGCCGGGCCGAATCTTATATACCCTCCACCACGGAGTGCATTCCACAGTATTACCAGCAGATTAAAGGATGTCGACTTTACATAGAAGCACAGTACCATATTACGAAAATTGTGATATTTTTATGCACATTACTATATTTGTTTACTATTTCAAACTATAATGTATAATTATGCGCACTGTTTAAAATCGACTACTATATATAAATAAATGAAATTGTGAAAGTGAACATGCCTAAATATTAGGCGATCGTCAGTCGCCATTAGAAAGAAGCATTTTCAGATACAGACAAAGTGATAAGAAAAGTATAAATTTTAAAGATATCCCCATTCGCCCCATTCTTCGCCCAAATGTACAAATTTCGAAAAAAAACATTTTTCGAGTCTTCATAGTCAGAATGTATACACCGAATTTCATGATTTCAACTTCAGCGGTTTGGTAGGTTCCATTTTTATCCCTCTTTTTAATTATATTCCTTAAAAGTACGAATTTCGAAAAATCCCTCTATTTTACGTGTCTATGCAATTAGAGGGATCCTTTTTTGTCCCATTTCACCAGCTAAAACTTTTATTTTCTTTGTGTTGCTTCCAAGCTACAAGAGGAATGTCCGCAACAAATTTTAACTGTATGAAAATCAGAAATTTAATTAATAAGCCAAGGCTACCAATATTTGTATACTATGTATATATATAATGGAAATAATACTTCAATTCATAAAGTAAATATAAGGGAGCAATCATAAATACCCTAAATATTGGGGGATAGAGAGTGTATTTTCAGCTACAGTCGTTTGGTTGGTTGTATTTCCATCCTATTTTAATTTCAAAAGTATAAATTTTGAAAATACCTTATCTCTCACGTACGCAGTTTAAGACAACTTCATGATTCTACCATTTTTTGTCGTAAAAGCAACAAAATAAAGTACGAATTTGAAAAAAAATACGTGGCTATGCACTCAGAGGAATGTATACACCGAATTCCATGATTCTATCAGCGGCCATTTTGTTGGTACCTTTTTTATCCCCTTTTTCCAATTTTGCCCCCTCAAGAGTACAACTATCTAAAATCTCTTATTTTACGTATCTACACAATTGGAGGGATGTACACATCGAATTTCATCATTCTAGCTGTATTCGTTTAGTAGGTACTATTTTTATCCCCTGTAGCCATTGTATCCCTTGATAGTACGAAATTGGAAAAACGTTTTATTTTTCGTGTCTACGCAGTCAGAGGAATGTATGCTCCGAATTTCATGATTCTAGCTGCGGTCATTTGGTAGGTACTATTTTTATCCCCTTTTTCCATTTGAACCCCAAAAAGTACGAATTTTGGAAAGTTATTTTATTTTACGTGTCTACGCAATCAGAGGAATGTATACATCGAATTTCATTATTCTAGGTGCAGCCGTTAAGTTGGTACTATTTTTATCCCTCTATCCCCATTTAACCCCTTAAAAGTACGATTTTATAAAAAATACTCTTATATTATAAAGGGTGATTTTTTAAGAGCTTGATAACTTTTTTTTTAAAAAAAACGCATAAAATTTGCAAAATCTCATCGGTTCTTTATTTGAAACGTTAGATTGGTCCATGACATTTACTTTTTGAAGATAATTTCATTTAAATGTTGACCGCGGCTGCGTCTTAGGTGGTCCATCCGCTTAGTCCAATTTTGGCATTTCCACGGTTTTGAGTAACAGAGACCCAATTGGTGCGAACGGCGACGAATCGAAAATTGGTGGTCATCATTAACACTGGCCGATACAGCTGCGATATTTTCTTCAGTTCGCACTCTACGTAAGCGTGTTGGTGGTTTAATGTCCAACAATGTAAATTTGGTGCGAAATTTAGTCACAATAGCCCGAATAGCCGCTTCAGTGGGTCGATTAAACTGACCATAAAATGGAAGCGCGCAATGAACTTTCTTAACAGAGCACGCATTTTGATAATAAAATTCAATAATTTGCAAGCGTTGTTCGTTTGTAAGACGATTCATGATGAAATGTCAAAGCATACTGAGCATCTTTCTCTTTGACACCATGTCTGAAATCCCACGTGATCTGTCAAATACTAATGCATGAAAATCATAACCTCAAAAAAATCACTCTTTATATGTACTCTATTAGAAGAATGTACGCGCCAAATTTCGTGTTTCTATCTGTTGTCGTTTGATAGGTACCATTTTTATCCCTTTTTGTCCTATTTCGTCCCCTACAAATAAAAAACACTCTATGGTGCCCTTTTATGCTATAAAGGGAATGCGCATTGCAAATATCAAGTAAATACAAGCTAATATGTTCAAAAAACATGCTGAAATACTCTAAATATTAGGGGTATTTTCAGTCCTTGTGAGGGATAAATTTTTCCCTCTGGGCCGATTTCGCCCACTTTCAATCCCAACCGATCTACAACCATAAGACACATTTAGGCAAAATTTGAACCTCCTAGCTCATTTCGTTCGGCCGCTATCGTGCTTTCAACAGACAGACAGACAGACAGACAGACGGACAGACGGACAGACGGACAGACGGACATGGCTATATCGTCTTAGAATTTTACCACGACCCAGAATATATATACTTTATGGGGTCTCCGATGAATATTTCAATGTGTTACAAACGGAATGACAAAATGAATATACCCCCATCCTGGAGGTGGAGGGTATAAATATCAAATATGTTTCAGAGTGAAATGTACACACCTGCATACATTTCATGATTTTAGCTATAGCCATTTGCTTGGCACCTATTTCACTCATTTTTCCATTTTGACCCTAAAAGAAGGAATTTAGAAAAAATCGTAACTCTTATTTTCCGCTTATACGCAGTCAGACGAGTGAATATAATGATTTTTGCTACAGCCTCTTAATTGGTGGCAAATTTGAACCCATTTAGATCACGGAGGCACGAATATCGAAAGATCTCTTTATTTGCCGCGTCTATGCAGTCAAAAGAATGCGCAAAGCGAATTCCATTATTATAGCTACAGCCGATTTGTTGGTACTATTCACCTCATTTTTATCATTCCATTTCATTTTATTTTTTCATCTTCACAGTCAGATGAGTGTATACTCTAGGGTATCCAACCGATTAAATTTTGTTCGATTAATCGAACAATTGATGTCAAACATTTGTTCGAATAATGAAGAAATCATGATTTTCGAATAACAAATAATTCGAATAAATTGTCCCAAATAATCGATATTATTAGTTTTGCATAAAAATACCGAAATTAAGTTGTAAATTGATTTAAATAGTCTTTATTTGACGATGTTCTATACTTAAACACGGAATTTTTGACAAACTGCTTTGGATAGGTCCAAATTACTTGACGATGTTCTATACTTAACAAACTACTTTAGATAGATCCAACCATGTGATAAGAACTTTAAGTGAATTAAATCATAAATTTGAAGAAAATCCAGAGTACATCATACAGATAATATATAAGAAGAAAAATCTTTAAGCAATATTATATAACATAGATATATATGTCAATATAGGAAATGACTGCCGGCAAACTCCTGTTTTTGCAGATTTTATTTCGAAATGTATTTACACATAAATATGAAAAAGTAGTGACTCCCATCGAATTACATATTCCTTGCTATTTAAGTATTACTAATTATGTTACTGAGTTGAACAATTACTAGATTAATCGGTTGATCGAATAACTCTTGAGGCCTTTATTCGATTAATTGGAAATTATTTGTTTTCGAATAAACGATTAATCGAATATCTTAAAAGTCCGAATAATTGGATACCCTAGTATACACCGAATTTCATGATTTCAACTTCAGCGATTTATATCCCTCTTTTCCAATTGTATCGCTTAAAAGTACGATTTTTAAGAAATCCTCATATTTTTCATTATAATTAAAGGGATGTACATTCCAAATGTTATGTTTCTAGCTATTGTCGTATCATTGGTACAATTGGTATCCCTTTTTGTCCCATTTCGCCCACTAAAATATTGATTTACTTGTTGGCGTTTTCTAAAACGCTACAAGAGGAATATACTTAACAAATTTCAAGTGGTTATAAAGCAGAATTAAAAAATAAATAATACATATTAGGGGATATTTCTTGTCATTTATTTTGGTATAAGACCAAAGGTTGTGCCCAACCCAAAATTAGCAAAAAGGCAAAGTGAGATCTTTATTGTTGCAGCTAAAAGTTGACTGCGCAGTTTCGATGGGCGCTACCCCATCTCGTCAGAACTTTCGCAACGAATGTATGTCTTTGACTTAAATCAGGGTTCATATTAGTACCAGCGGTCACATATGACAAATGAGAAGCGCTGATAAACAAAATATTCCACCGAACTAAGTCGACACACTAAAAATCTCACATTGCCAATACATTTTTATGCATGTGCTCGCATCGCTCGCAACAATGCAAAGGTTGTTGTTGTACGGTACACACACGTCACGTCTTCACTGCACCTCGTGTGTATTGTTGTTGTTTGTATGTATTGTTGGTCTGTTATGTTGTATGTCTTGTCATTTATTTTGGTTTAAGACCAAAGGTTGTGCTGAAGTCTTCAGCAGAACCCAAAATTAGCAAAAATTAGGCGATATTTTCAGTCCTTGTTAGGGAAAATTTCCCTCTGGGCCAATTTCGCCCACTTTCAATCCCAAACAGTCGTGGATATGGCTAGATCGCCTTAGAATTTGACCATGACCGAGAATATAAATATATACTTTTTGGAGTCTCCGGTGAATATTTCAAGGTGTTACAAACGGAATGACAAAGTGAATATACGCCCATCCTTATGTGGAGGGTATACAAATTATATTTTCCCGTAAAAAATAAAGTATTAGTTAAGTAAGTTTGTATTTTAGCCAAGAACATCAAAAAGTGAGTATTCCATTGAAGATTTATTTAATGCGGTCCATGCGTTCACTTGTATCAAAATTGCGAGAATGAATGTGTACATGTGTATGTGTGGGTGCGGGTGTTGTATACCCTACACCATTATGCAAAAGTTGATGTTCAAAACAAACAAGCTGAAACCATCTATTTAAACTAGAGTCATCGAAAATCAGTTCTTTGATTGATTTTCGGTGTTGTTCATCAAAATTGGGATTTATAGAAAACCTGGTTTCGGTGTAAACCGACTAAAAAATATAGAGAAGATATTTTGCCTCAACTGTAAATGCGTTTCATGCTTTTCTAACTTTTGGTTAACCGATCGGATTAGAATCACCAGATTTAACGACGAATAATTTTTATGAATTCTGGTAGAACAAATATTTATCGACCAGGTACGCCATTGGATATGGATCGGCTCTGGTTTTTATATATGCTCCATCAAAACTTCACTCCTTGTTCCACCAGGATATGGACAAATTACTCGTGTCATTTTAAGCGGTCGCTTGCGATGATAATTTAAATTGTTATATTGTTGAATTAATATAATTCAACTTGACATAATGTATCTACTTCTAGATCACAAAATACAGTCTACATTGAATATCATCTTGACGTCCAAAAAAATCGTAACAACGAGGAGAACAAACTTGCCAAATTTTGTACAAGTCAGAGGACCTCGGGTCTACGACGGTGTCGAAAATTTTTGGAATCACCCACACGTGAAATATGATGTTAACTCAAAAGCATATACATATCTGACTTCATATGGGCTAATTCCGATTTCAAAGCAGTTGGTAAAATTAGTAAATTGGCAGCCAATACAAAGTTACTGATTCTGCATTTAATTCCTGGGGTTTAGCCTACCCCAGAAAAATTTTATCCCCCCCCCCAGACGATACTTTTGATATTCAAACAGAAAAATCGAGGCATTTAAAACTGTGCAAATAACCCTCACGATTATATGTATGTCGGTAAAATTGTCGTATGATTTCATATTTATTGTAGACTTCGTACATTTTTCACAAGTCTTCTACACATAAAGTGTGAGGTATCACGACCTAAGCATTTCCTTACTTGTTGTAAAGGGTGATTTTTTAAGAGCTTGATAACTTTTTTTTAAAAAAAACGCATAAAATTTGCAAAATCTCATCGGTTCTTTATTTGAAACGTTAGATTGGTCCATGACATTTACTTTTTGAAGATAATTTCATTTAAATGTTGACCGCGGCTGCGTCTTAGGTGGTCCATCCGCTTAGTCCAATTTTGGCATTTCCACGTTTTTGAGTAACAGAGACCCAATTGGTGCGAACGGCGACGAATCGAAAATTGGTGGTCATCATTAACACTGGCCGATACAGCTGCGATATTTTCTTCAGTTCGCACTCTACGTAAGCGTGTTGGTGGTTTAATGTCCAACAATGTAAATTTGGTGCGAAATTTAGTCACAATAGCCCGAATAGCCGCTTCAGTGGGTCGATTAAACTGACCATAAAATGGAAGCGCGCAATGAACTTTCTTAACAGAGCACGCATTTTGATAATAAAATTCAATAATTTGCAAGCGTTGTTCGTTTGTAAGACGATTCATGATGAAATGTCAAAGCATACTGAGCATCTTTCTCTTTGACACCATGTCTGAAATCCCATGTGATCTGTCAAATACTAATGCATGAAAATCCTAACCTCAAAAAAATCACTCTTTACAAGTATTTATAGTGGTGTCGTTTAAAATAGCACACCTAATTATTCCAAATATTTCTTATGAGATTTCGAAATGAAGAGAAAGAGCGAGAGAGATCAGGCAAGTGGATTAATTTAGATATTATAAGGTTTCTCGTATCGGCCAGGCTTAAAGATTTTCTACTTGGGGGGTATGTCCAAATAAGGTTACGAAGAGTAAAAGTTCTTCTTTGGGGGTCAGTAAACCTCAATGCAAACAAAAATAAATTTTTCGGTATCAGACACAACATTTTTATATCCTCCACCTCCAGAATGGGGGTATACTATCTTGTCATTCCGTTTGTAACAGCTTGAAATGTCGACCTAAGATCCTATAACTTATATATATTATTGATCGTCATATCGATCATGATCGAATTCTAAGACGATCTAGCCATGCCCGTCTGTCTGTTGAAAGCACGCTAGCATTTAAATGAAAGGAGCTAGGACATCCAAATTTTCCATAAATACGTCTTATAGTCGTAGATCGATTGGGATTGCAACTGGGCGAAATCGGTCCAAAGGGCACACAAGAACTGAAAATACCCATAAAAACGCCTAATATTTTAGAGTATCTAGGCATGTTTTTATACCCTCCACCTCCAGGATGGGGGTATATTCACTTTGTCATTCCGTTTGTAACACCTTGAAATATTCATCGGAGACCCCATAAAGTATATATATTCTGGGTCGTGGTAAAATTCTAAGACGATATAGCTATGTCCGTCTGTCCTTCTGTCTGTCTGTCTGTCTGTCTATCTGTTGAAAGCACGATAGCGGCCGAACGAAATGAGCTAGGAGGTTCAAACTTTTCCTAAATGTGTCTTATGGTTGTAGATCGGTTGGGATTGAAAGTGGACGAAATCGGCCCAGAGGGAAAAATTTTTCCCTCACAAGGACTGAAAATACCCCTTATATTTAGAGTATTTCAGCATGTTTTTTGAACATATTAGCTTGTATTTACTTGATATTTGCAATGCGCATTCCCTTTATATCATAAAAGGGCACCATAGAGTGATTTTTATCTGTAGGGGGCGAAATGGGACAAAAAGGGATAAAAATGGTACCTATTAAACGACAACAGATAGAAACACGAAATTTGGCGTGTACATTCCTCTAATAGAATAGATACATAATATAAAAGTATTTTTTCTAAATTCGTACTTTTAAGGGGTTAAATGGGGATAGAGGGATAAAAATAGTACCAACCTAACGGCTGCACCTAGAATAATGAAATTCGACATATACATTCCTCTTATTGCGTAGACACGTAAAATAAAAGAACTTTCCAAAGTTCGTACATTTTGGGATTCAACTGGAAAAAGGGGATAAAAATAGTACCTACCAAATGACAGCAACTAGAATCATGAAATTCGGAGTAGACATTCCTCTGACTGCGTAGACACGAAAAATAAAACGTTTTTACCAAATTCGTACTTTCAAGGGATACAATGGCTATAGGGGATACAAATAGTACCAACTAAACTAATACAGCTAGAATGATGAAATTCAGTGTGTACATCCCCCTAATTGTGTAGATACGTAAAATAAAGAGATTTTAGATAGTCGTACTCTTGAGGGGGCAAAATTGGAAAAAGGGGATAAAAATGGTACCAACAAAATGGCCGCTGATAGAATCATGGAATTCGGTGTATACATTCGTCTGACTGCATAGCCACGTAAAATATTTTTTTCAAAATTCGTACTTTATTTTGTTGATTTTACGACAAAAAATGGTAGAATCATGAAGTTGTCTTGTACTGCGTACGTGAGAGATAAGATATTTTCAAAATTTATACTTTTGAAATTAAAATAGGATGGAAATACAACCAACCAAACGACTATAGCCTTGGCTTATTAATTAAATTTCTTATTTTCATACAGTTAAAATTTGTTGCGGACATTCCTCTTGTAGCTTGGAAGCACCACAAAGAAAATAAAAGTTTTAGCGGGCGAAATGGGACAAAAAGGGATAAAATATTGTACCAATGATACGACAACAGCTAGAATCATGAAATTCGGTGTGTACATCCCTCTAATTGCATAGATACGTAAAATAGAGGGATTTTTCGAAATTCGTACTTTTAAGGGATATAATTAAAAAGAGGGATAAAAATGGGACCTACCAAACCGCTGAAGTTGAAATCATGAAATTCGGTGTATACATTCTGACTATGAATACTCGAAAAAGGGTTTTTTCGAAATTTGTACATTTGGGCGGAGAATGGGGCAAATGGGGATATCTTTAAAATTTATACTTTTCTTATCACTTTGTCTGTATCTGAAAATGCTTCTTTCTAATGGCGACTGATTGTCGATTTTAAACAGTGCGCATAAGTATACATTATAGTTTGAAATAGTAAACAAATATAAGTAATGTTCATAAAAAATATGTAATATGGTACTGTACTTCTATGTAAAGTCGACATCCTTTAATCTGCTGGTAATACTGTGGAATGCACTCCGTGGTGGAGGGTATATAAGATTCGGCCCGGCCGAACTTAACGCCTTCTTACTTGTTTTCAATATGTCTGCTTGTACTTACTTGATATTGGCTATGAGCTTTCCGCTTATAGCAAAAACCTGCACCTTACAGTGGTTTTTATTCGTAGGGGATGAAATGGGGCAAAAAAGGTTAAAATTGTACTTATCCAACGACAACAGCTAGAAACAAGAAATTCGGTGTGTACATTTCTCAAATTGAGTAGATACATAATAATAAAAGTATTTTTTCCAAATTCGCACTTTTAAGGGGTAAAATGGGAATAGAGGGATAAAAATAGTACCAACCAAACGGCAGCACCTAAAATAATGATTTTCGGTGTATAAATTCTTGTGATTGCGTAGACACGTAAAATAAAGGGATTTTTCGAAATTCGTACTATTAGGAGGTTAAAGTGGAAAAATGGGATAAAAATTGTGCCAACCAAATGACAGCAGCTAGAGCCATGAAATTCGATATATATATTCCTCCGACTACGTTGACAGAAATAAAAGGTACCCACTAAATGGCTATAGCGAGAATGATGAAATTCGGTGTGTACATCCTTATACTTACGTAGAAACGTAAAATGAAGAGATTTTCGACAGTCGTACTTTTGAGAGGGTAAAAGTGTGTACAAATGGTACCAGCCAAATGGCCGCAACTAGAATTATGGAATTCGGAGTATACATTCCTCTGGCTCAAGACCATTTTGCATCTATATTTAATAGATGCAAATTTAATTACAAATAGAATGACATTTATTACTTGGCTGCAGACTACCACTATCATGATTTCCACCCCGTCAAAGGTTTTTTCAAGTGGCTTCGCAGCGACTTTTCAACTTCAAACCCGCCCTCTTTAACAATGATTATCGTGAGATACCGGCCGAAATGTTGGAAAGAGTATGCCAAAATTTGACTAAGCGGAAGGACCATTTGAGGCGCAGTCAAGGTCAACATTTGCATGAAATAATCTTCAAACATTGAGTTATATGGACCGTACTATCGTTGTCCTACGTCATTTCAAATTGCAGTAAATCTGTGGTCAATTGTCCATTGCAATTGATTCTTTTTTTAAATATTTGCTGTATGGGTTGCGGTCGTGTCGATTTTAATTGTCTTTTCCCTCATTGAATCACTCTGTGATAAACAATATTTTTTTGTTGTCAGGTACGAAAACGATCAAAGCGGATGGTTTTCCGAACATGCGACATACAGTTGACCGTATGAGAAACATCCATTCTCCAGACTGAGGCCACAGACACTAAATGTGATTTATTGATTGTCAGGGCGAATGCGAGACGAATTGGAAATTAGATTCGCTTAAACTCGAATGGCATATCGGTTGGAATCGTTTGAATTCTCGGAATGAGAACTTCCTCACCTTCGAATTTTTCTTTTAGTATTGCGTGAATGACATTGCTAATGAGTTTTGCGAACGCTAAATGCATTCCGTTGCATAATTTTGGTTGATTGATATTGCAAAGCATGATGACAACTGAAACAACCTTAAATTGAAAATTGCGCGGTGGCAAGTTGGATAGTGGTTTGCTTCGTAATCGTTTGTTACACAGTCGATAGATTTGAAGGAATGCAGTGAACCAACGATTTGATTTTGAATTGTTCAGTTTAAGTGATCCACATCCTTGTTCTTTGCCAATTGTTCGAACCAATTAGCTTAATGCATTTATGTCGCATTCATCGTATGGTCGACGTCCTGGCAATGGCATTCCTAACCTGACTAACAAACTTCTGCACATGAGGTAACACATGCCTTCTATCAAAACCAAAGCCTGGTTGTGCATCTCTTCATTCATCTGAATATGGGGATTCTCTGAATGGACACGAACTCGATGCAAAATGTCTTCTGACTTATCATCCTTGTACTTGTCCCACAAATCACGTGGATTTGATGGAAAACATATGGCAATAATGGTCGCAAATAATAGGCGTATTATACTTGAGAATGCAGAAACAGTTGCTTTAGTGACTGTCGTATCCCAATGCGAATAGTTTTCAAGCAAATTGAGCTCCTGACACGCAGCACGAAATGTTGCAACACGAAGTGACTCAAATTATGAGTCGCAAATAAAAGCATTCATCATTCTTTGGATGAACTGTATAAAGAGCTTCAGTAGAACGCAAATCCGAATGACCAGGAACTACATCGCCTTTCTTTCGACGTTGAAATTTTCGAGAAGAAACTGGTTGCTCCTGCAAGTATAAAATTTAATTAGTTTGTTTGGTTGTTTCTGACTTCTGGCGGCTCTTCTGTATCCAGTTCCAGGAACCTGGCAACGTCGACAGGATTCGACCAGAGAGAGCCTGGTGTAAGAGAGGTCGGCCTTTCTGCACTGTTAAAAAGGTGCACTGTATTGTGCTCTGCAATGGGTGGAGGGCGTCCTCCAGGAACAATATTGGCTCTGTAGTTTAATGTAGTGCTTTCAACTACGTCCGCGTGTAATTGCCCCAGACCCACCAAGTATGAGGAGTCAGTGAACGGATCCGTGAGGTGATGACGGATCTGCTCCTCAAATTGCCACAGACTTCTCCTGGCATGCCTCGGCGGAGGTTCCAAACACGATAGTGTATAGTTTGGGTGAGTCCGTCGATGGCATCCCAGGAGGAACTTTTTGGTGAGGAGTTCACAGTGAGGCTTCACTGGAAGGATCTTTGTTTCCTCATGCAGGTAATCTGTCTGCGACATCATGAGGCAGCCTGCGATGGTGCGAAGGGCTGCATTTTGTGTCTTGCTAACATTTGGTGACCACGTTGGCGCTGCATAATTTACCACGGGCCGGCTGATCGCTTTGTACGTAGCGTACAAAGTCTCCTTGTCCATTCCCCAAGTACTGCCGGCAAGCGACTTGAGGACTCTATTGCGTGTATGTACTTTGTTGCAAGTTGCCGTGGCATGCGCAGAGGACGAAAATAGGTCACACCCAGTAGCTTGGGGTGAGTGACTGTCGGAATTGTTACACCATCGGCTTCAATAGTTAGCACTATAGACACTTCTTTCGTCCATGTGGTGAAACCGTCGCTGTGGATTTTGCAGGGGATAACTTAAGATTTCTGGATGTAAAAAACGCGGTAAGATCTTGGAGATATATGTTGCTTTTATTGCAGAGGCTATTTAGGCCATGTCCTCTCGCCAGTACAGAGTAGTCGTCCGCGTAGGATATTATCTCAACCCCTGGGGGGATGGGAGATGGGAGTTTGGAAAGGTGGAAGATGAAGAGGAGAGGGGAGATAACTCCACCCTGGTGGACTCCTTGCTTCACTCTACGGGGCTTGGATCGTTTATTCCTAAACTCCACGAACGACTGTCTGCCACACATGTCATTCACTATCCATCTCTTCGTCAAGTTGGGAAGACTTGAGTCGTGTATATCCTTGAAGAGAATGGAGTGATCAACCGTATCGAACGCCTTCGATAGGTCGAGTGGCACAAGAACTACCCGTTCGCATGGCCTTTTTCCCGTTAAGGCTGTGATTGATGGTTGATGTGATGGCGGTTAATGCAGTGGTGGTGCTGAGCATTTTGCGGAAACCATGCTGATGTTCGGCTGCCGGCAGGTGTCTGGTTAAGCATGTCAGTAGGAGTACCTCAATTGTCTTTGCGACCGGTGATAGGAGGGAGATGGGTCGGTATGACTCTCCCTGCGTCGCTGCTTTCACTGGCTTAGGTACAGGGACCACCCTACCCATTTTCCAGACCTCGGGTATGATAAGGGTGGTTAAGGACAAATTGAGGGTTTTGGTCCGGTACTCGACTCCTGTTTCGCCAATATGCTTAAGCATCAGCATGGAGATTCCGTCAGGACCGTTGCAATTAAATTACAAGAAATTGATGTTGTCAGGTGTGGGAATGTCAATATGGGGTGTGAGCTGTTGTTGCGACTGTTGTGGCTGTTGTAGGGGCAGCACGGACACACTACACTGACTGTGTTGTAAAGGGGATGAAGGAGGGACGGAGTAGAATACTCCGATGACGAAGAGGACTGTGGCGAGGTGCTGGGTATTGGCTGTGTGCAGCACTGGGCGATGTACCTGTCACTCCATTCTCTACAACTGTTTAGGCCCGAGCAGTTTATGCGCTTACGTACGTGACACCATCTATTGCAGCCATTACATTTAGCCGAACGGATGACACCTTGGCAAACCGAGCAAAGATTTTGGGCTCGGTTCGGCTGTAAAGGCCGCGGACGTTGTCTGTCTAGTCGATTCGCTGCCGGAGATGAACGTCTCGGCTGCTGCCGACTAGTTGACGGCTGTTGTTGTTGCTTCGAAAGCAATAACGAGGGGATGGAGAGGGGGGTGCCGATGTTGTGGCGGGGGACGGCTGGGCTACCGAAGTTATTGAGTCTGTCTGTCCCCTAAGACAGCTCAAGCCAGAACAATTGTCCGACTTCCTCAAGTGACACCATCTCCCACATCCATTGCGCCAGACGGCAGCAGAGCGAATAACTCCACTGCAGACTGAGCAGGTGTTTTCACTCCGTCTGGGCGAGGATGATCGCTGATGTTGAAGCGCTGGAGGGTGCGAGGGAGGCTATTGTGGCATGATTGTGGCCTTTGTCGCTGTTGTATTCGAGTGCGACGAGATATATGCCGGCAACAAGTGCCGATGTAATCTTCGCTCCAATCCCTAAGTATGAGGAGGTCCGAACAATTATTTTGCACCCTGAAATGTATCCAGCCATTGCAGACTGTGCATCTAACTGATGCTGAGCGGATGAGCCCATGGCATACTGTGCATAAATCTGGTCCTGGATTGGGTTCGACGCCGGCACGGACCAGTAATAAACGGAGCAGGGAAGCCGGCATAGGCTGCTCCGGACTAATAAAAAATGTATACTTGCCTTTGCATGTGGGGGTGGCAGTCCTTGGCCAGGCTCTGTGGGAGTCCTAGGTCGTTCCAGTACGAAGAACCGACTGCTCTGGGAACGAGAAGAAACTGGTCAATGTTGTCGCTGGTGGGTTTTGAGCATTTTCTGCAGTGGAATAAACTCGTTGTCCGTTCTCCAGATGCACTGCCAAATGAGTAACAATCGGATAGCGTTCGAAAAGGGGAAATGAGAATATACGCCAAATCGGCGCTCCGGTTCTCGGAATCATCAAACGGTACGGGTAAAAATTCATTGCGCCGACCTTCTCGGATTGAATCTGCGTTCATCTATAATATCTGCTCCAAATGAAGCCGTTTGAAAGCATCCGTTTTATTTCAGAGTGTTCGATAGAAAATGAAGTGATTCTGGTCTTTCGCCATGAAGCAAAGAATGTAATGGCTCTGGTGGTAAATACAGTGGTGGTAATTTAACCTTGCCACTGAGACAGCACAATCCAGACGTTTCTACAGTGAACTTCAATGCACCGTAAATATAAATGTCATCTATCATGAAATCGCTCCATACAAATCGGGTGTATTTCGGGAATTTTCTTGGGTATTCTTCTTGTTTGGCCGGCGACCACTAGGAATTGGTGCGAATCATCGAGTTATAAGCGTAGCAACTAACGCCACTCTCTTCTATATATTGTACAGATTATTTTTTTATGTTTTGACCAGAAGCGTGTTTTAAAATAATTAAAATTTTATATTTATTTATAAAATTATTTTTATAATATTTTTTGTTTTGACTATAAACGTGGTTTAAAATAATTAAAATTTTATATTTATTTATATATATATTTTTTTTTTAATATTTGACTTGTTTTTCATTTTGTTATTGGCACAGTGTTATCCAATCTTCGCTATTTGTCTAATCATCAGTGTATTGTTTTGATACTGTTTTGCTTATTGTATTTATTTGTTGGCTTTTGCCTTTTTACGCTGAAATAAATTTATGTCGTGGATTCTGGGTTCGTAAAATACGTAGAAAGCTAGAAGGAAATATTGGCACACACACACATAAACAGTACTTGTATGTATGTACGAGGAAACTCTCGC
The DNA here is from genome assembly GCA_947397865.1 of Polietes domitor. NCBI lineage: Eukaryota > Metazoa > Arthropoda > Insecta > Diptera > Muscidae > Polietes > Polietes domitor. Next base: position 66,479,363 of record OX377618.1, on the reverse strand, counting down.
GCCGCGCCACATGACTTGTGTCGACTTGTGATCTGTGCAGAAGACCGGATGCGGGAGACGTGCACTGGAGCTTATGGGTCGCATTGAAACCTAAGGGCAATCAGGTCAGCTGATTACGTTTTTATGGAGTTATCGATTCAATACGAGCACTTTGTGAGGATGGATGTGTGCGCGAGTGTGTTTGTGTGCGTATATGTAAGGATATTTGTGCGTCTAATTGAATTTGAAAGGAAAAATGGGTATGTACGTATGTTTAAGAATGCCATCATATGGCTGCATAAAGAAGACAAACGTTGTTATATCTCCCACCATTGGCAACAGGCAATGAAATTGAATTGCCCCATTCCTGCTTTGCAGGCGGCGATAGAGGAGGAAATATTTAAAAGTTCCATGGAGCATGAATTCACTTCTTTTTCTTAATATCGACCCAAGTGAAAAGCCTCTTTACTCTGTTCAACCTTAGAGGTGTTTGCCTCGCCTTTGCCATCCTATGGTGTTTGTTAATCATCACAGCGCCATAACCTGCTTTTGATATCTATATTTGCCTTGCCAGCACTGGAGCGTATTTTAAATTAAATATATATTTCTTCTTTTACCTAACGGATCGGAATAACTGCGACGACGAAATTAAGGTATTTTACGTAGGATTAAACGACTGGAGGGAGGGAGTCTAATATGTACCTAACACTGTTAAGACCGTAACAAAGTGTAATAACACCCACCTGGAGCGTGCAGTGGCAGTGTAGGTCCCCCGCTACTTTTTGGCACCTCAGCGTTCTAACACGATGAATCGACATAGGAAACCTTGTGACCCTTAATTTTTAGGTATAGGTTGTGTTCAGAAATATTACTTAAAACATTACGAAGAACATTTTTGTGGAAGACTTTAACCCCCTAGCTCTTCAATATAAGGGACTTTTGTGTAAACTGGCAGAAAATACCCCTAAAACATCGGTCAAAATTTCTACTATAATCCTCAGAATACACCTAAACTCAAGACACAAATTCCCAGCAAAAAGAGAGCGCCCAAATAAGTGAAAAAGATGTTCATCTTGTGATTCGGAAGCAGTGAAAATTGGAATATGAATTTAACATGGAGTTGTAATAGGAGAGACTTGAAAGCCTTCAACATTCCGCCGCTACTGGGAGTAGAATAGCGGATCTTCAGATTGCTACTGCGGCACTCTAACCATCTCAGCTATCCTCTGTTGTGAGTGCAGAATAACTAAAGCAAACCATTTTGTTCGTTAGAACTGACAATAGGAAACTTAACAAAATATTTATTTAGTATGAATTAATATATAACGCAAATTAACATTAAACAAATTAACACTACTTAATTTTACTGATATTATGTAGTATTAATAATTAATAAAAAATAAAATAGTTGAAGAACATTATCAAAACAATAAATTTGTAATTTTTTAAGCAAACGTTTTTAAATTGTTAAAATTATACCAAATTAAACATTGTTTATTAAAAAAGTGACCCCATACTCATTCACTTGTGAAAATGCTGTTCGTAAAATGTTACAGGATAATAACATATTATCTACTTTTTGGAATTTAATTTTTGAAATGGCCCAACCTATATAATATTGATGTAAATAAAATATCAATACCAATTTGGTCATTTTATTTTATGTTCCTTCAAATCCGTTATGGATGTGATTTTTATGCAGAAATTGGTAAGATCGGTTCAGATTTAGATATAGCCTCCATACAAATGACGCTCCCGATTTGACATTTCCGCTCTAGAAACCACATATTGTACCCGATTTTCTTTAAATTTGGCACAACATTTTATAATCGATCTAGAAACACCTATGCTGAAAGTGGGTAAGATCGGTTCAGATTTAGATATAGCCCCCATACAAATGTCGCTCCCTATTTCACTTTTTCCGCTCTAGAAACCACATATTGTACCTGATTTTATTTAAATCTGGCACAACATCTTATAATCCAACTAGAAACACCTATGCAGAAATTGGGTAAGATCTGTTCAGATTTAGATATAGTCCCCATTCAAATGTCGCTCCCGATTTGACATTTTCCGCTCTAGAAACCACATATTGTACCCGATTTTCTTTAAATTGGGTACAACATCTTATAATCCAACTAGAAACACCTATGCAGAAATTGGGTAAGATCGGCTCAGATTTAGATATAGCCCACATATAAATGTCGTTCCCGATTTGACTTTTTCCGCTCTAAAATCCACATATTTGCCAAACACATACATTTACAGGATGCAGAAATCCTTCCTTCCGATTTCACTTTTTTGCCGAATTGAATTGTAATGAGATAGAAAGTCCATCCGTCTTTAGCTCTTCCTTACTTGTTTGTGAGATGTTCATATGTCCATACTTTGGTATAACCCAAATGGGGCCCAGTCTGTTCTATTACAGCTCTAGAAACTACATCTTACATCGGATCTTCATCAAATTTTACAGATCATGATATTTTTCAACTAGGAATACCTACCGTAAATGAGAAATATATAGGCCCATGTTTTGGACTAGGCCCAAAATGTTGTTATTTGTCTGCCTGATAATTGGATCAATTACCATATTATTAACCATATTCGTTAAATATGACTAAAGATGAATTTATAGTAACTGTATAATTTATATGAACTACATAAAATTGCTCCCATAAAATACCTGGGTTTAGTAATCGAATCGAGGTACATATGCAGGGAGTGGTGTAGAGTATTATATAGTCGGCACTGCCCGACTTTAGCCTTTCCTTACTTGTTTTTAATTATAGAAACAAAGATCCTAAGGCAGTAGTGCACGAAAATAAAATATACAATAAATAAAAAACTGAGAAGGTAAGGTTAAAATTAATTAAACGAAAGATTTAGAAAAATAGAAATAGGCCAACGTTTAAGTCATAACATTTTATAATGACAGTTTACGCAACAACTGAAGGAATGCGCTGCAGGAATTCGCAGTACATTTTTAGGGGTTCCTTGTGGGCTTCGGAGTGGAGGCGTGATCTTCAACTTCCCCACATACAAAAACAAATCCACCTACACACATACAAACGCCAACCAAATCAATCTGTAAGTATGCTACTTACACATATATGAAAGACTAGCCTCGAGCAAAAACGCCAACAAAATATAAGCTGAAATGAAGAGATTAGATAACCACAACGTGTGTGTTTTTAAAAAAATTTAAAATTTAAGAAGAAATTTAAAAGAAGAAAAAGAAAATTTAAAAAAAGAAAAAAGAAATCTGAAATAAAATATTTAGAAAATTGTTAAAAATATGAGAAAATCTGAAAAGAAAAAATATAAGAAAAGCTGAAATAAAAAATATTGAAAAAAAAAAATTAAAAAGAAAAATAAAGTAAAATATTTATTATTATTATTTAAGCTAAAATTTGTTTAAATATATTACCGAAATAAATATATTTTCAAAATTCACACATTCTCAAGAATATTTCAAAAATTCTTTAAAATAAATTTAAAAAAAAATATCTAAATTTATTTTTTTTTGTAAATTCGACTATAAAAAAATTAGCCTAAAAATTAAAAATAGAAATTTAAGTAAATTTAATTTAAAATCCATTTTGTATAATTTAAGAAAAGAAGATATTATTGCATTAAAGTTAATTAAGTTGACTAAGTTAAAAATATAATCTTATTAATTTAATTTAAATTGTTAATTAAATTTAAATTATAAAATTAAAGAAATAATTTAATATAAATACATAAAAATAGTAGAATCTTTAAATTAAAAAACTTCTCTTTCAATAATCTAAATAATTATAGCCCTAAGTGTAAACGGGACCTAAATAAATTTATTAAAATTAGAGAATTTATTATTATTAAGAAATTTCGTAATTATTAGTATAAATAAAACAAGTAAAAACGGCGTTAAGTTCGGCCGGGCCGAACTTTATATACCCCCCACCATTGATTGCATTCCACAGAGGATGTCCATTTTCGTAGAACTGCAGTAATATTACAGGAAAATAATTTTTATACCCTACACCACTTCGTGGTCTAGGGTATTATAAGTTAGTTTCGCGCCAAATGTTTGTAACACCAAGAAATAATCGAGCTAGACCCACCTTTAAGTATACGGATCGGCTTAGAATCACCAGCTGAGTCGATTTAACGATGTCTGTCTGTCCGTCCGTCCGTCCGTCTGCTGTCCATCTAAGCTTGTTCGCACTCTACAGGTCGCAATTGTTGTCCGATTGTCATGAAACTTAGCAGAAGTTATTTTTTCTGGCCAAGGACCATCGGTATTGAATTTGGATGAAATCGGTTCAGATTTAGATATAGCCCCCATACAAATGTCGCTCCCGATTTGACATTTTCCGCTCTAGAAACGACATATTATACCCGATTTTCTTTAAAATTGGCAAATGTCGCTCCCGATTTGACTTTTTCCGCTCTAGAAACCGCATATTGTTCCCTATTTTCTTTAAAATTGGCAGAACATTTTATAATCGAACTGTAAACACCTATGCTGAAAGTGGGTAAGATCGGTTCAGATTTAGATATAGCCCTCATACAAATGTTGCTCCCGAATGTTTAACCGATTTTGGCCAAATTTTACATATTATATTTCACCAATAAACAGACATGGTGAAAGCGCGTCACATCGTTCCAGGTTTCGATATACCCCCATACAAATGTCCTTTCCGATTTAACATTTTTTGTCAAACACATACATTTACAGGATGCAAAAATCCTTCCCGATTTCAATTTTTAACCGAATTGAATTGCAATGAGAATTGTTTGGGAGATGCCCATATGTCCATACTTTGGTATGACTTTGGTATACTACTGTATAATTTGCATTTGTCTGTCGGACAATTAGATCAATTACCATATTATTTAAAGATGAATTTATAGCATATAAATTATATTCATATAATTTATATAATTTGTATGAACTACATAAAATTGCTCCCATGAAATACCTGGGTTTAGTAATCAAAGCGAGGTACATACGCAGGGAGTGGTGTAGGGTATTATATAGTCGGCCCGCCCGACTTTAGCCTTTCCTTACTTGTTTTTATATAGCCATTTTTACCCCCTTAAGAGTACGACTATCTAAAATCTCTTTATTTGACGTTTCTACCCAATAAGAATTTCATCCCTCTGTACCATTGTATCCCTTGAAAGTACGAATTTCGAAAAATCCGTTTATTTTCCGTGTCTACGCAGTCAGAGGAATGTATACTCCGAATTTCATGACTCTAGCTGTGGTCATTTGGTTGGTACTATTTGTACCCCTTTTTCATTTTAACCCCAAAAAGTACAAATTTTGAAAAATCCGTGTATTTTACGTGTCTATGCAATCAGAGGAATGTATACACCGAATTTGATTATTCTAGGGGCAGCCGTTTGGTTGGTACAATTTTTATTCCTCTGTGCCCATTGTATCCCTTGAAAGTAAGAATTTGGAAAAAACCTTTTAGTTTCCATGTCTACGTAGCCATTCCTTCCTTTTCCTGCATTCCTTTTAATTTCCTGTTTCCTTCGTCATCCATATGTTTTTTTCTATAGTGTTAGTGCTAATTGTTTCTTAAAAAATCTACAAATTAAAGGGTCGGTAGATCTAAAGTTGAATAACTAAACGGAAAAGAATCCCCCCATCCGATGAACTCTAGCCCGGTCAAGACCAGCGTGCCATTTCCGTTCTATCACCAGAGGTTATCACAAGGATGGGTCACGAAAATAAATTACTGCGGCCACCCCCCAGAAATGAAGATTGGATTGTTAAACGATGATCTGCATAATATTTCGTAGCTGGGTCAAGCCTTCTGAATTAATAGACCTTTGGAAGCATCCTAAATATAAATTTTGATTTTTGTCTTAGAATAACTCATTGGTCGTATTATTGGACGTTGAGATTGTTTTTTTTTCGGGTTTTTCGAAGTGACAGCTAAAATTTAATATTTCATGGAAACATTTTGTAAAATATGTTATGAAAAATATACATATAGAAGCAATCAACACATTTCGACTGATGATTATCGAACAAAAGATGACGCCTCTGACTCCATTTTTGTGAAATAATTTAATACAGGAGATGTTTTTTCAGAATTTTCAAACTCGTTGTACAAATATGAGCGCTGCAGCGTCCGATATTCATCATTTAGGCGTTATTCGAAAGGTATTAATTGCAGCTATTTATTTTTAGTAAAATACTAACAAAAAACAAAAAATCACTATTTAGAAACCAAAAATGTTGACAGAAATACAACACAAAACAAATTACACGAGGAAACAAGTAAGGATGGTTAAAGTCGGGCGTGACTGACTATATGATACCCTACACGTAGTCAATTACCCTGTGGTGTAGGGTATAAGAAGATCGTTACATTTGAATCTTGTATAGGGTCCGCCATCTAACGTTTTTTTTCAACTATTCAACCGTTGGACTATTATTTGTGGGGTGCCCTCAGCAGCCATTTGAATGAAATTATTTTCCATTATTAACCGGAAGGATTGTACTTTCAAATAAAAAAGAAATTTGAAAAAACATTCAGTGCTTTTTATAGCATTTTCAAAAAAAAAATATTTGTTGAAATATGTGGTTTCTAGAGCGGAAAAAGTAAATCATTGGAGACATTGGTATGGGAGCTATATAAGGGTCCGCCATCTAACGTTTTTTTCCAACTATTCAACCGTTTGACTATTATTTGTGGGGTGCCCGAGGCAGCGATTTGAATGAAATTATTTTCCATTATTAACCGAAAGGATTATACTTTCAAATAAAAAAGAAATTTGAGAAAATATTCAGTACTTTTTTTTATAGCATTTTCAAAAAAAAAAGTTATTTGGCGGACCCTATATATATATACTACAAATTTTTTATCTGTATTTGTAAGAAAATTTGAGCACAAACTTTGAATGGGAGCTATATATAAATCTGAACCGATCTAACACATTTTTAGCATAGGTTTTCTGAAATAAAAGGCGTTTTCCTAAATTTGATGGAAATCTGTTAAATATGTGGTTTCTAGAGCGGAAAGAATAAAATCAATTATATGGGAGCTATATATAAATCTGAACCGATTTGACCCACTTTCACCATGGATCTTTGTTGTTGAAATATATGGTTTGCCAAATTTTAAGCAAATCTGTTCAAATATGCTATTTTTAGAGCGGAAATAATCAACTCAGTGGCGAAATTTGTATTGGAGCTATATATATATCTGAACCGATCTGGCTCATTTTTACCAGAGTTGTTTCTTGTTGAAATAGAAGTAGTTTTGCCCAATTTGAAGAAAATCGGCTAAAATATGTGGTTATAGAGCGGGAAGAATCAAATCGGGGGAGACATTTATATGCAAGCTATATATAAATATGAACCGATGAAATTTTAAGAAAATCTGTTGAAATATGAGGTGTCTAGAGCGGAAAAAGTAAAATCGGAAGCAAAATGTGTATGGAAGCTATATCTAAATCTGAAACGATTTGCTTCAAATTAAATAGCGTTCGTCTTTATCCCATAAAACTTCGTTGTGCTAAGTTTAGTTCTAACAACAATTGCGACCTGGACTTTGATTACAAGAATAGGTGGACAAACGGACATCGCTTAATCGACTCAAAAAGTGATTCTATGTCGATCGGTATAATAAACGATGGGTCTATCTGTTTCCTTTTGGGTGTTACAAACAAATGCACAAACTTACTTACCTTCTGTCGTCAACATTTTCCCCAAACATACCTGCCCCCTATATCCACTCGTAATGGGGCTTCCGTATAAAAACTACATTTTTATAAAATTTGCTCCCACCACACTAATATTTTCTCAGAACACACCTACCCTCCAACTGCAACCTATAAGGTAGCCCCCATACATTTGCCTATTTTTTATGAATGAAACGACCAAAACTGCCCCGCATTAGACCCTAGAGGGGAGAAGTGTAAGACTGACTCCCATTTATTTTCCCTCCTCAACATTTCCCCCGAACATACCTACCCCCTATTACCACTCCTTAAGGGAAAGTTTATATACTTCCTATAATGCTTAAGGGGGCTCCCATTCAAAAGCAAAATTTGTATAACATTTGTTGCCACAACTCTAGGGTAGTCAAATGTACCAGCCCATTGTTATAGTTTATTAATGCAACGGTTCTTTCGGTAGCGTCGTTGACAAGTCGATTTGCAGCGGCATTGGAAACAAAAAAAATAATTAATTAAAATTATCTTAGTTTTTTCGTTTGCATATTTTTTTTGGTCTGTAATCAATATTTTATTTGAACTGGGATATTGTCCTGGCTCAAGACCATTTTGCTTCTATATTTAATAGAATGCAAATTGATTTACAAATGGCATGGTGACATTTATTACTTGGCTTTCAAGTGGCTTCGCAGCGACTTTTCAACATCAACGTACACATACTCAACTCAACAACTCAATGAGATGCTTGTAAGATGGCATGTGTGCTTTATTACTTGGTGCGATTTTTTAAACGCAAATTCGGCAAGTGAGTTGTGATTCTCGTTCGTTTGTGAGAATCATCTCCTTATAGAGGCCGGGTTTGATGTTGAAAAGTCGCTGCGAAGCCACTATTGATAATTGCGGTATTTTTAATGCGCATTACTATATTTGTTTACTATTTCGAACTGTAAGAACTACTTATGCGCACTGTTTTAAAGAAATTGCATTGCTTCATTATTATAATATTAATAGTCTACTACTACAATGTGGCGCAAAAATAATCCTCCTATCAGAAAATGCTATAAATTTTGCGATTGGCCCCTAATGTCAGTTCTGTTTTGACATTTGTGTAGTAAACACATGCGAAATACACGTTAATAAACAATGTTACGCTACACTGCTCCAGTACGCGGAATATTGGTGACTATTTATTTGACCAATAATCGGTCGGTGACTTTGGCACAACGTGAATTTCGTCGCAGATTTCCTAGCCGTCCAACGCCTACTGGTGAAACACTGCGACGTTTAGCCGAAGATGTTTCCGTACAAAGTCCAGACGGTGCATCAGCTGTTAGCTGCTGACCGCCAATCGCGTCTAACATACGCTCAAGCCATCCTTAATCACCACCAACAGGAAGATGATTTTTCATCAAAAATAATCATGAGTGATGAGGCCCATTTTCATCTTAGCGGGTACGTAAATAAGCAAAATTTACGTTTCTGGGGCTCTGAAAATCCGCGTGTAACCCACGAAGAGCCATTACACCCGCGCAAAGTCATCGGACCTTTTTTCTTCGAATTACTGTGAATGGTGAGCGCTACCGTTTTGGCGATTTGCACTGGCCAGCAAGATCGCCTGATTTGACCGCTCCAGACTTCTTTTTGTGGGGCTTTTTGAAGTCGCGGGTTTATGTCAACAAGCCTCAGATCTTGCAGCTCTTAAAGACAATATCCGTCAAGAATGTGAGGACCTATCGCCGGAAGTTTTGGCCAAAGTAATGGAAAATGCCATAAAAAGGGCTCAAATGACAATCAACTGTGGCGGCGGCCATTTACATGACATCATATTCTCGACTTGATGTAAAAAAATTAAAAGACCAAATAAAAATAATCCACAAGAAGAATCAAAGTTTTTAATTTTTTTTTTAAATTACAGCCAAAAAACATCGGAAGGTTATTTTTGCGCCACCTGTTGTATATAATACAGCACTAGTAATCACAAAGTGAACATGAGAAAGCAATCTTTAAATATGTACTCTAAATATTAGGTGTATTGTCAGTCGTCATTAGGGAGAAACATTTTTCCTCAGGGCCGATTTCTCCCATATTGGAATGAACGCATTTAATTTCATGATTCTAGGTACATTCATTTGCTTGGTACCAATGTTATCCCGTTTTGATCCTAAATCTTTCGTGTCTACGCAGTCACAGCAATGTCCTCACCGAAATTCACTATTCTAACCGCAACCTTTTCATTGGTACCCTTTTTATCCCTTTCGCCCCATTTTCCGCCTAAAAGTACAAATTTCGAAAAAATCCTTTATGTTTCGCGTCTACGCAGTCATATATGCTTACACCGAATTTCATGAATTTAACTTCAGCGGTTTGGTTGGTACCATTTTTATCCCTCTTTTCCAATTGTATCCCTTAAAAGTACAAATTTCGAAAAAAATCTGTCTATTTTACGTGTCTACGTAATTATAGGGATGTACACACCGAATTTCATGTTTCTAACTGTTGTAGTATCTTTGGTACCATTTTTATCCCTTTTGTACTATTTCACCCGCAAAATCTTTTTTTGTACTTTTTGGGGATGTTACTAATGGAAGGTACGAAACAAATTGTATAAAAATCAGAAATTTTCACAAAAATTGCTTAAATAGTCTAAATATTAGGGGTATTTTCAGTCCTTGTTAGGAATAAATTTTTCCCTCTGATCTGATTTCGCCCACTTTTAATCCCAACCGATCTGAAACCATAAGACACATTTACGGAAAATTTCAATTTTCGTTCGGCCGCGATATTGCTTTCAACAGACAGACAGACGGACATGGCTGAATCGTCTTAGAATTTTACCAGGATACAGAATATATGTTCTTTATGGGGTCTCCGATGAATATTTAATGGTGTTACAAACGGAATGACAAAGTGAATGCACTCCCATCCTGGAGGTTGAGGGTATAATAAAATATTTGGTTACCCGTTGTCTCCATCCAAGGAAATCTAATCATAATTTGAAATATTATCAAAGAAATATCTTTCAATTCCCAAAAATGGAATTTTTCACAAATTACGCTCTATTTTCGATATTTATGAATAGGGGTTGGCCAAACACATACACACATGTTTAAAACATATTCAGAACATCATATTCCGCTGTCGCTGAAAGTGATGATACATTTTTTCCCAAAAAGCTGGAAAATTGTGAATTGAATTTAAACATCTGCCATTTTTTACGTTGAAGAGATTTTTTAACAGTTCATCTATTGGTCTGTTACAAAACATATTATTTGGGCTAAAATTAATTCTGAAGCACTTATCGTTCAAGCTACGAGAAATAATCTACACATGTACGCATGTTTTTTGTACGAAGACAAATACGCCCATATACTATTTGTCGCAATCAGCGTACGAATACAATTTTGGCAACACGATATAAAATTGGTTAGGAACCATTAGACCGGATGACGCTACCGCACAACTTAGACTCCTCAACACTGTGATAAGACGATTTTGCACATTTTTCGAATCACAAGGGGGATATTTTACATTTCTTCGGATGATGTTCATCACTTTTCATTTTTATATCCTCCACCACCAGATTGGCGGTCTACTAACTTTGTCATTCCGTTTGTAACACCTTGTAATATGGAGACCCTGAGACCCTTTAAAGTATATTTATTCTTGATCGTCATAAAATTCTAAGACGATCTAGCCATGTCGGTCCGCCTGTTGAAAGCACGCTAGCATCTAACGTCCAAATTTTCCATAAATGCGTCTTATAGTCGTAGATTGATTTGGATTGAAACTGGGCGAAATCGGCCCAAAGGGAATATTTTTTCCCTCACAAGGACTGAAAATACCCATAAAAATCCCTAATATTTTATAGTATTTAGGTATGTTTTTTTCAATATTTCTGCTTGTACTTACTTGATATTGGGTATGCGTATTCCCACTACACTACAACAAAAACGTGAACCATAAAGTGATTCTTATTCGTAGGGGGTAAAATGGGGCAAAAAGGGTTAAAAATTGTACCTATCAAACGACAACAGCTAGAAACATGAAATTCGGCGTGTACATCTTCTAACTGAGTAGATACATAATATAAACGTATTTTTCCCAAATTCGTACTTTTAAGGGATAAAATGGGAATAGAGGAATAAAAACGGCACCAACCAAACGGCAGCACCTAAAATAATGAAATTCGGTGTATACATTCCTTTGACTGCGTAGACATGAAAATAAGACGGATGTTTCAAAATTCGAACTTTCAAGGGATACAATGGGTACAGAGGGATAAAAATAGTACCAACTAAACGGCTAAATCTAAAATAATGAATTTGGTGTGTACATCCCTCTAATTGCGTAGACACGTAAAAAAGGAGATTTTAGAAAGTCGTTCTCTTAAGACAAAGGGGATAAAAATGGTACCAACCAAATGGCCGCAGCTAGAATGATGGAATTAAGTGTATACATTCCTCTGAGTGAATAGACACGCAAAATAAACACATTTTCGAAATTCGTACTTTTTACTTTTACGGCAAAAATGGGTAGAATCATGAAGGATTTTCAAAATTTATACTTTTAGAATTAAAATAGAATGGAAATACAACCAACTGTAGAACCAACTGTCTACCAATATTTATGGTATTAAAGCTTTATACAGGGTGGCCCAGATAGACCGAAGTGGTGTGAATTCCTTATAACTTTTTTATTATAATTTTTTTTCTTTTCTTTTCAGTATTTTGTAAAGAAGACTTGGATAATTTATAATGGAGCAATACACAATTGAACAACGTGCCCATATTGTTGAAATTTACTTTTCAAATCAACGGTCCATTGTGTTGACTCAGCGTGCATACCGTCGTCAATTTAATGTGCGGGGATTTAACCGCTCCAGACTGTTTTCTTTGGGGCTATTTAAAAGGAAAAGTTTATGTTAATAAGCCTAGGACTATTGAGGAGTTAAAAACCAATATTCGAGAAGAAATTAACAACATACCACCGGAAGTTTTGCGAAAGGTCATGGAAAATGTGTTGGAAAGAGCACATTTGTGCGAAGCAGAATATGGCCACCACTTGCGGGATATCATTTTTAATAACTAATCCAAAAATATTCCCCATAAATTTAATGTATTTAAAAAAAAAAAAAAATAAAAAAATATCTCTTAAATAAAAAGTTATAAACAAAACAATTCACACCACTTCGGTCTTTCTGGGCCACCCTGTACCATAAATATAAGAATATTTATTTTTTGAATTGACTTGAAGTATTATTTCGATATGTAGACGTGTTGAAATTAATTGTAATATATTGGCTTGAAATAATAAAAATATTATACTTATTTATAAAATTATTTTTTCAATATTTGTATTTGTTTTGGCTTGGCTATATTAAAAATAATTATATTTTCCTGTAATATTACTGCACTTGTAGGAAAATCGACAGCCTCTGTGGAATGCAATCCATGGTGGAGGTTATATCAAGTTCGGCCCGGCGGAACTTAACGACGTTTTTACTTGTTCATAGTAGTATTGTGTCAATATTTATTTTGATTTATTACTGCATTTATTTTGATGTATGTACTAAGTATACATACATACATACATTTAAACCACTCGCCTGTAAGTAATTTCTTTTGTGGAATATCATCCCTGGCATGCTTTAGCAGGAACTTCCTTCCGTACTTGCTCAAATTCTAATAAATGCCAAAGTTTCCCTTAACGAGTCTTACAACGTTGCCATAGTTCTTCTGACACGCATTCTTGCTCCTCGCTAGCGTTGAGGAATCAAATAGACAAGCGATTTAATAAACTCATCGCATTCCTGATGGCGTAATTAATTTATTTGAAGAGATTTATATTAGATGGAACAATCTCAGATAGCTCATCAGATGACTTTCATTTCACGTTACGTGCAAATCAGCTCCAAAAAGTGTTCTAGGGATTCTAATATCATGTCCTCCTTCCAACTGTCCGAGAAGAAAACTCATCAAACCACATTTGTTGCCATTAACTTAAATGCGGGCATAATGGCACACGCAATGTATCGACGCGTCGACGTTAAGCGGCGATTTTTAATGACTTCATCAGGCATTCGTTCATTAATCCTTGGGTCGGTCAGGGTAAACACGTTGGAATGTAATTGTCTGATGGCCGGGGGAGTTTAGTTGCCGTTGGAGCAGTCCGCTATCGCAGTGGCTACATCGACAGCTTCTTCGTGTAGGTTTACAGTGGTCTTAAACGATTTTGTGATTGCTTGTGTTAGTTATGTGTGTGTTGAAAGGATCTTCTGTATTGGCATGATGGTCTGAGTGACAACACATTCTTAGCCACTAATAGGTTGACTAACAGCATTATATACTACTCAGAAAAATACATCTATTTGATCTTGCCTTTCTTCTGAAGAAAATCGTGAGCCGCATTAATATTGCGGCGCTAATAAGCAATCTAACTTAGCGTTAGTTAGATTAATTCATGCCCAATGGCATGGTGGTCTTTCCCAACCATCTCTCCTTCACGGGAGAATCAAGATTGATTTCTTTTAATATAAAATATTTTTCAAAATTCTGTATTATCTTTCAAAAACTAATAATGTAATAAGGTGTAAAAACTCGCGACGAAAAACAAAAATTACAGCACCTCCCACACAAATTGGGGATTTATTCGTTTTTTATAAATTAGCATATTCGGAGTACTGTTGCAGTTAGAGTCTTGAATTTTTGTGACAGTCCACTAATTGTTAGTCTGCACAGTTTTGCCAAAAATGGGCGGTATTGGAAAAGTGGGAGTGGCACCTCTCATACGAAGCTAACGCCTATTATTGAATATTGTCAGTTCTATAACACCTAGAGTGCTGAAATTGTGTGTAAGTGCTTATAGCATCAATGTGCGCAGTTGTGCCAAAAATGGGCGGGATTGGACAAATGGTCGTGGCACCTCCCACACAAAGTTAAAACCTATTATTGAATATTGTCAGTTCTATGACACCTAGAGTGCTGAAATTTTATGTAAGTGTATCTAGCATCAATGTGCGCAGTTGTACCACAAATGGGCGGGATTGGACAAATGAGCGTGGCACCTCCCATACAAAGTTAAAACCTATTATTGAATATTGTCAGTTCCATGACACCTAGAGTGCTGAAATTTTGTGTAAGTGCATCTAGCATCAATTTGCGTAGATGTGACAAAAATGGGCGGTAGTGGAAAAGTGGGCGTGGCACGTCCCACACAAAGTTAGAACCCATTTTCGAATATATTCAGTTCTATGACAGATACAATTCTGAAATCTGAAATCTAGCATCAATGTGGGTAGTTGTGTCAAAAATTTGCGGTATTGGAAAAGTGGGCGTGCTATTATTGAATGTTATCAGTTCTATAAAACCTAGATTGCTGAAAATTTTTCTGAATAGATCCAGTGTAAATAGTTGTGCAAATATGGGCGGAATGGGCGGAAAGTATCCGTGACCCTTCCCATACGAAATTAAAACCTGTTTTAGAGTATATTCGACACCGAGATTCCTATATTGTTATACTAATGGGCGGGATTTAAAAGATGGGGAATTTTTGATTTGAATTTTGTAAAATTACTCATTTTCTTTGGATTTTCTTAGACTTATGTCAAGAAAACGGAAATTATACTATTTTTTAGTTTTTGTGTTGTTTGATTAGTGAACAATTTGATTGACTTTCTTTGTGTTTTGAATGTAGTACATTCGAATTCCAGCTATTCGATTAAGTAAGTTCTTCTTACGTAGGAAGTTTTTTGTTTTGGTAATGGAAAGGAGGAGAATCACACTCAACCTACAATCAATTTGATTTTTGACATTTCTTCCTTTATTCGCCGTACTTCGCCGTACTTCCATGGAACATATCCATTTCTTTTGTATCTCAGGGAAATACCTTGATTATAAGTTGTAAGTTTCTGCCTGGCGAAGCGGGCGGGGGTTCAGCTAGTTAAAAATAAAAACAAAAGTAAGTAAAAACGGCGTTAAGTTCGGCCGGGCCGAACTTTATATTCCCTCCACCATGGCTTGAATTCCACAGAGGCTGTCGATTTTCGTAGAATTGCAGTAATATTACAGGAATATATATACTTTATAGGGTCCCAGGTCGATATTTCAAGGTGTTACAAACGGAATGACAAAGTTAGGTGGAGGGTATAAAAAATTAAAATTCGGCAGTGTCAAATCTTATATACCCTCCACCATGGAGTGCATTCCACAGTATTACCGGTAGATTAGAGGCTATCGGCTAACATATTAGGGAAATTATCAGTTTGTTTGCTAATTCCGATATGTATTAAATAAATTCTGACATTTTATTATTATAATTTCGAAATTAAATTAATTAATTAAAATTGGAATGGGGGTATATTCATTTTGTCATTCCGTTTAAAACACCTTGAAATATTTATCATAAAGTATATACATATATTCTATGTCGGGGTAAAATTTTATGACGATCTTGTCATGTCCGTCTGTCTGTGTCACGCTAGCTTCTAAGCGATATAAGCTAGGAGGTTCAAACTTTTCCCAAATGTGTCTAATGTGGTGGAGGAAATTTTTTTCCCATAACAAGGACGGAAAAAAATATTTAGATTATTTGATCTAATTTTTTCAAAATATCTGTTTTATATGCACTTGAAATAAAAGATTAAACGGGACAAAAAGGGATATAAATGGTGCCAATGATACGACAACAGTTAGAAACATGAAATTCTTTGTGTACATCCCAATATACATTAGGCTGGTTCGCGGGCCATACAAATGGAAAAACAATTTCCAGTCACTCTACGAAAATAAAGTTTGGATTTTTTTATGATGATCTGCAAAATATTTCGTCACTGGCGTCACCTGTGAGCTAAACGCACCTGAAAACACCTCCAAAAATCATTTTTTTCACGTGTTGTTTTTTACTTTGTATTTGTGTCCAACATTTTTTCTGAATTAATAGACCCTCGTAGGCACTTTAAATATAAATTTTGATTTTTCTTAGAATAACTTATTGGTCGAATTATTGAACGTTTATAGCATTTTTTTTCGTATTTTCATAGTGACAACTGAACACTTTTCGTATTTGGAGTCTGTACTTTATAAAAAAATAGATATCTGCAATCAATACCTTTCGAATGACGCCTATATGATGGACATCGGAAAGAATTGACGTCACAGCGCTCATTTTGGTAAAAAGAGTTTGAACATTTTTGAAGCCATCTCCTGCATTAAATTATATCACAAAAATGGAGTCAGTGACGTCATTTATTGTCCGACATTCATCATTTAGGCATCATTCTATTTATTTTTTATAACATTTTTACAAAATTTGATTTGAACTGGCTCAAGACCATTTTGCTTCTATATTTAATAGAATGCAATTTTTTTACAAATGGCATGGTGACATTTATTACTTGGCTGCAGACTACCACGATCATGATTTCGACCATGTCAAAAGTCTTTTCAAGTGGCTTCGCAGCGACTTTTCAACATCAAACCCGGCATCTATAAGGAGATGATTCTCACAAACGAACGAGAAGCACAACTCACTTGCCGAATTTGAGTTTAAAATATCGCACCAAGTAATAAAGCACACATGCCATCTTACAAGCATCTCATTGAGTTGCATATGTAAGTATGTGTATACCCAGCAATACTTCTGCCGTGCCAACGCTCATTTGTTTTAGTTTTTTTTTGGTCTGTAATCAATATTTGATTTGAACTGGGATATTGATTACAGACCAAAAAAAATGCAAACGAAAAAATTTTTTTACAAAATGTTACCAAGATCTATGAGTTTGTAGCTGTCACTTTCAAAACCAACAAAAAATCTATCTAAACATCTAATAATGCGACCAATGAGATATTCTAAGACAAGAAAAAAAAATATATTTGAAGTGCTTCCAAAGGTCTATTAATTCAGGAAACAAATGTCATAACATAAAAAATTACACGGGAATAACATGATATTTACACGTGTTTTCAGGAGCGATGGCTTAACCCAGTGACGAAATATTTTGCAGATCATCATTAAACAATCCAATCTTCATTTCTGGGGGGTTACCGCTGCAATTTATTTTCGTGACCCATCCTAATATACATACGTAAAATGAAGAGATTTTTCGAGGTGCGTTCTTTTAAAGCATACAATTGGAAAAGAGGGATAAATATGGTACCAATCAAACAGCAGAGGTTGAAATCATGAAATTCGGTGTATACATTTAACTGACTGTGTAGACGCGAAACATAAAAAATGTTTTCGATATTTGATCTGTAGCTGGAATTAGGAAATTGAAATGGGGGAAATCTGTCCTGAGGGAAAATGTTTCTCTCTTATGACGACTGATAATTGATAATTCTTTAAGTACATTCAAAAAGGCAGTAATCTTCAAAAAAAATATGCTTAAATACCGTAAAAATTAGAGATTATTGGCGGTATTTTCATTCGTTGTTATGGAAGAAATTGTTTCACACAGTAATATTTATGAAGAGATTTCATAAAAGTTTTTTCGCAAATTTAATGAATTTTTTCTTCATATATATGAAAAATTCATAAATAAAATGAAATGTTTCATACAACTTTTTCATAAACATTACATATTTCATAAAACAAAATTGTTAAATTAGTGAAACTTAGTTTCATAAGATCAAAGAAAGATTTCATCGTATTAAAGTAACAAAACAAAGATTATGAACTATGTCATAACCAATAAAATATTTGTAAATGTATACATAAATATAATTTCCATAGTTTTTATGAAATCTTTCATAACTTTCAACTGCATTTTTAGCGTGTCGACTTTATTATGTCGAATGCTAGCAATTCTCATATGTCCTCTGTTAACTCTGACATAAGTATTTACCCTGATTTTGGTCAAAAACTTACGCATTGCAAAGACTCTCGCAATAATGATGATTTTTTGTTTATATTGGAAACTTTATTAATATTTATGAAACTGTTTCATAAAATTAATGAAATTTCTTCAAAAATCTATGAAAATTTTCATGAATCATATTATGAAAAATAATGAACTTGTATGGAAAAATTGTATCAAAGGAAGAACTGTATTTCATAGTTTCTAAGAAATGTTTCATAATTTCTACGACACTTTTCATTAATTCGTGCTTTATGCAACATGTTTCATACATTTTATGAAGTGTTTCTTTAGCGACTTTTTAATGACAATTTTCACTGAGGGCAAGACAAAATCATAAATAGTATGAAGATAATTCTTTCAGTACATGCACATCGAAGTTTGTTCCAGCTACTGCCGATTGTTTGGTTTCATTTCTATACCATTTTTATACAAACAATACGAATTTCGAAAATCCATTATATTTCGGGTAGTGGAATGTAATTTTCCGATTCTAGCTACAGCCATTTGCTAACTACCACTTTGAATCTAACTGCTGAGGTTTGTTTGGTACCATATTTATCCCCTTTCGCTTAATTTTTTCTATAAGTAGGAATTAAAAAAATCATTTTTATTTCGCGTCTCTACGGTCAGAGAAATGTACACACCGAATTTTATGAATCCAGCTGCTGCCATTTGAATATATATTTTTTTTTTCAAAATGATTTTCTATTTCAGCATGGTAAAATTCTTGTTTGCAAAGTTGTTGCGATTTTGTGAAAAATGGATGTAGTAAGAAAAGTAATACCGGGACTTGATAGCCCTATATAAAGAGTGATTTTTTTGAGGTTAGGATTTTCATGCATTAGTATTTGACAGATCACGTGGGATTTCAGACATGGTGTCCAAGAGAAAGATGCTCAGTATGCTTTGACATTTCATCATGAATCGTCTTACAAACGAACAACGCTTGCAAATTATTGAATTTTATTATCAAAATGCGTGCTCTGTTAAGAAAGTTCATTGCGCGCTTCCATTTTATGGTCAGTTTAATCGACCCACTGAAGCGGCTATTCGGGCTATTGTGACTAAATTTCGCACCAAATTTACATTGTTGGACATTAAACCACCAACACGCTTACGTAGAGTGCGAACTGAAGAAAATATCGCAGCTGTATCGGCCAGTGTTAATGATGACCACCAATTTTCGATTCGTCGCCGTTCGCACCAATTGGGTCTCTGTTACTCAAAAACGTGGAAATGCCAAAATTGGACTAAGCGGATGGACCACCTAAGACGCAGCCGCGTTCAACATTTAAATGAAATTATCTTCAAAAAGTAAATGTCATGGACCAATCTAACGTTTCAAATAAAGAACCGATGAGATTTTGCAAATTTTATGCGTTTTTTTTTTAAAAAAAAGTTATCAAGCTCTTAAAAAATCACCCTTTACTTAAACTCTAAAACAATATTTTTTAAAAAACGCCAATTGATTTTTTTTATAGTGGACCAAAATGTTCCACAGTGCAAATCAATTCCACAAAATTGGAGTCAATTTCGAAAGACTTCAGTGCGGTGAATCCACACGATTTTGGGAAAAATGGATGTAGTAAGAAAAGTAACACCGGGACTTGATAGCCCTATATACTTAAACTCTAAAACAATATTTTTTTAAAAAAGCCAATTGATTTTTTTGTAGTGGACCAAAATGTTCCACTGTGCAAATAAATCAATTCCACAAAATTGGAGTCAATTTCGAAAGACTTCAGTGCGGTGAATCCAAATATGATGAATATAAAAAATCTAGCTTTTCGGTTATATTTGGAATTCAAAATAGATCTAGATTTTTTTGCTACTTCCAGGAATTTTCAGGCATGCCCAAATGGTCTAATCGTCCGTCTGCTGAAAGCACGCTACCATCTAAACGAAAGGAGCTAGGACGTCCAAATTTTGCATAAATGCGTCGTAGATCGGTTGGGATTGAAACTGGGCGAAATCGGTCCAAAGGGAACAATTTTTCCCTCACAAGGACTAAAAATACCCATAATAACCCCTAATATTTTATAGTATTTAAGCATATTTATACACTCCACGAGAGTATTATGTCTTTGTGCATTTGTTTGTAACACCAAAAAGGAAGGGATATAGACCCATTGTTAATTATACCGATCGGTTTAGAATCACTTTCTGAGTCGATTTAGCAATGTCCGTCTGTCCGTCTGTCCATCTATTGTTGTAATCACGGTACAGGTCGCAATTGTAGCCAGAACCAAACAAAACTTTGCACAACGAAGTTTTTCGGGACAAGGACGAACGCTATTTAATTTAAAGAAATTCGGTTCAGATTTAGATATAGCCCTCATACGAATTTCACTCCCGATTTGACCCTTTTCACTCTAGATGCCACATATTTCAACAGATTTTCTTCAAAATTGGCAAAATATCTTATAGTTGTACTGGAAACACTTGTGGTAAAAATGTGTTAGATCGGTTCAGATTTATATATAGCTACCATACAAATTTCGTTCTCAATTTGAATTTTTCCGCTCTAGAATCCACATCTTTTAAGAGATTTTCTTCATAATTCGCTAAACATCTTATATTTCCACTGGAAACACTTGTGGTAAAAATGTGTTAGATCGGTTCAGATTTATATATAGCTCCCATACAAATTTCGCTCTCAATTTGAATTTTTCGGCTCTAGAATCCACATCTTTCAATAGATTTTCTTCAAAATTGGCAAAACACCTTATATTTCAACTGGTAACACCTGTAGTAAAAATGTGTTAGATCGGTTTAGATTTATATATATAGCTCCCATACAAATTTCGCTCCCAATTTGATTTTTTCCGCTCCAGAATCCACATATTTTAACAGATTTTCATCAAAATTGGCAAAACATCATATATTTAAACTAGGTACACCTGTGGTGAAAATGGGTCACATCGGTTCAGATTTACATATAGCTCTCATATTGTGAAAGTTAGTCACTTCATTCCATGTTTTGATATAGCCCCGATACAAATATTATTCTCGATTTGACAAATTGGACCAGGTCATATTAGCCTGTGATTAAGATATAAACCAAAAAATTCCCATTTTCACTTTTTTACTGAATTGAATTGTATTCCGATAGAAAGTGGAGTGTATCATATAGTCGGCCCCGCCCGACTTTAGCCTTTCCTTACTTGTTTTACAATATCTCTGCTTGTACTTACTTGATATTAGGTATGCGCATTCCCCCTATAACATAAACGTGCTCCATAAAGTGATTTTTATTCGTATGGGGTAAAATAGGGCAACAAGGGATACAAATGGTACATATCAAACGACAGTAGCTAGAAACAAGAAATTCGGCGTGTATATTCCTCTAATTGACAGTATGTATCTACTATAAAATTATTTTTTCCAAATTCGTACCTTTAAGGAGTCAAATGGGAATAGAGGGATAAAAATGGTACCAACAAAACGGCTGCACCTTCTAGGTGAAATTCGGAGTATACATCCCTCTAATTGTGTAGACACGTGAAGAGAAAGGTATTTTAGAATGTTGTACTCT
This sequence comes from Polietes domitor, assembly GCA_947397865.1. Taxonomy (NCBI): domain Eukaryota; kingdom Metazoa; phylum Arthropoda; class Insecta; order Diptera; family Muscidae; genus Polietes; species Polietes domitor. Next base: position 66,457,314 of record OX377618.1, on the reverse strand, counting down.
TAAGGGGGTAAAATAGAAAAAAGGGATAAAAATGGTACCAACCAAATGGCCGCAGAATTCATGGAATTCGGTGTATACATTCTTTTCACTGCATAGACAAGCAAAATAAAAAGATTTTTCGTACTTTTTACTTTTACTGTAAAAATTGGTTGAATCATGAGGTTAGGTTATTTTGCACTATGTACGTGAGATAATGGATTATCAAAATTTGTACTTTTGGAATTAAAATGGAATGGAAATACAACCAACTGTTGAACCAACTGTCTACCAATATTTATGGTATTAAAGCTTTATACCATAAATATAAGAATATTTATGTTTTGAATTGTCTTGAAGTATTATTTCAATATACATATATAGTGTAAACGTATTTGTAGCCTTGCTTTATAAGCGTGGTTTGAAATAATAAAAATATTATATTTATTTATAAACTTATTTTCTCAATATTTGTATTTGTTTTGGTTTGGCTATATTAAAAAAATGTGTTTTCCTGTAATATTACTGCACTTCTATGAAAATCGACAGTCTCTGTGGAATGCAATCCATGGTCGGAACGGCCGAACTTAACGCCGTTTTTACTTGTTCAGGATTGAAAACGTAAGCAAACGCACGAAATCTGCCGTGCTTTTGTAGATGCACCCTTTACTTGGACATATTTGGAAACGATAAAGTCAAAGTCATACAAAGTTAAACTAAAAAACATGTCCACAAGCAGCAGCAGCAACCACATAAAGAGCTCCGTGTTTTTGTGCCTGAACTGAACTGAGCAAACACCATTTGCATTGAGCGAGTGAATGAGTCCTTTGTTCAATCGCCTCGCCTCACCTCGCTTCGCAGGACCTTGAATGTTGGCATACCCAACAGGTGCAACAACAAGTCGCACCGTAGCTTCGGTCCTCAGTCTTTAGGTACGAACGCGACTACAAAAGGAAACCTATTTCCATTTCTTTACTGCACTTGATGCCGCACTACTAGTAAGCAAGTAGTAGTGTATGAATGTATGTATGTGTGCGCCCAAGGATACTTCCCCTTGCAGGCAGGGGATTCTGTATGTAAATAATAATAATAAAAAAGATTCAAGTCTTTGTTTAAACAAAAGACCTGCAGTTATTGTTCCCCTTTCGGCGTCCATTCGGTTTTTGCAAAACTGTAAACTCACGTTCCGTGCGACTTGATACAGTAATCCCCAGTGTTACGTTACGTTCGTCTATGGACTGGATGGTTGGATGGCTGTGGGTTGCTTACCATGGCAATTTGGCTTGGCAGGTATAGCCATTATGCAAATGGACACATGTTTATTATTTAAAATCCCTTTTACTTCCGATGTAAATCAAGTCATTTTTCTCGAATCGTTTAGCATTTGGACTTTTATCCCAACTAGAGAACTTTAAATCAGAATTGAGGAAGATCTGCATTAATTCGAGGATAATAAGTTCATAGACTTTTATACGGATTGAGGAGGGCAATAACATGAATTTTAATACAGCACTGCTCAATATCACGGTGGGACGGGAGGGACTGCCATAAATTCAGAGAAATCCTACATAGTACAGGGTTTTCCAAAAAGAGGTGTAATTTTGGTATTCAAAGAAAAGAAAAATGCCATTTTTTGAGAGCAAAATCCATCGGCCAAAATTCAATAACTTTTGTTCTAGTAGACATGTAAAAAATCAAAATTAGACAAGGACCCAAGGACTATTTTGAGATATTATCATTAAAAATCGTGAAATCGGATATCTTTTAGAAATTGGCCCAAAGTTGACTACTTTTGGTATTATTCGATTTGATAGAAAATTAAAATTTTTATTTTTTTGTGTTTTTAAATGTTTTTACGTATTTGTTCATAATGCAAAGAAAAAAATTATTTTTTTTTGTATTACAGATTTTCACGTTTTTCAGATTTTGAAAATTGATAAAACGTAATTTTGACTTTGTAGAACTGTTTCTCACACATTTTAAGAGATTTTGCACTCAGATATTTTTTATTTGAAATTGTGGCTTCTTAGCTTTCTTATGACACAAACTATGTTTGTGCCAAATAAAGTTCGTTTGTAATAAATATTTAAAAAATATCGTTTTTGAACAAATGTATGAATGTGGACCAACACAACTTTTTTTCTTCAAAAGCCGATAAAGAAATATATACATATTTAAAAAGGTTAAAGGGTTCTCCTTTAAAGCCTTTAAGGCTTTAGTAGGGTAACTTTTGCCTGCACTAAATTGCACCATTAGAAGATAAGATACATTTAGTGCAAAAAGTCAGGTTTTTTAGTTCCAAAACGCAATTTAGTCATTTTCGTCGCATTAAATTTTGAAAAGTGCGTACGCAGGTAAAAAGGTGAGTAAATTTCCTTTATCCTCATGCTAAATTTTATAACAATCGTAGTTCATTTGCCGGAAATATGCCCATCCTTTTGAAGGAAAAAAGTTGTGTTGGTCCAAAGTCAAACAATTGTTCAAAAAGGATATTTTTTGCAATATTCATTACAACCAAACTATATTTGGCTCAAACATAGTTTTCCCGTCATTATAAAGCTAACAAATCACAATTTCTAATAAAAAAAATTGAGTGCAAAATCTCTTAAAATGTGTGAGAAACGGTTAGACATAGTCAAAAATAAATAAAGTTTTTTTTCAGTTTTCAAAGTTTGAAAAACGTGAAAATTTGTAATACAAGAAAAATTTAAAATTATGAGCAAATACGTAAAAATATGTTAAAAAAACATAAACACAAAAAAATAAAAATTTTAATTTTCTTTAAAATCGAAAAATTCGAAAAGTAGTCAACTTTGGG
>OX377618.1:66284315-66454320 GCA_947397865.1 Polietes domitor | reverse complement strand
GTTTAAATTTTAAGGGCCGATGTTGATTTTGAATAAAACACAAATTATTGTCATTTATTTTTATTACGATAATATTGGTATGGTTCAATTATGTATGGAACAAAATATCGGCCAAATGGCCGCCGCGACCTCGGCGGCACACCTCCATCGATGGTCCAAACTTTCGATGACGCTGAGGCTTAGTTGAGGTTCTATGCCCTTAATGTGCCGAATTATCTCATCCTTTAACTCTTGAATTGTTGCTGGCTTATCGATGTACACCATTCCTTTCAAATAATCCCAAAGAAAGAAGTCCAACGGTGTCAAATCACATGATCTTGGCGGCCAATTAACATCTCCACCACGTGATTTTGTCGCGCAAATAGCCATTGTTTCGTTAGCAGTGTGGCAAGTTGCACCGTCCTGTTGAAACCCCATATCGTCCACATCCATACCTTTCAATTCGGGCCATTCCATCTCACGATAGCGAAGACCATTCACAGTAACTGCCTGACCGGTCTCATTTTGGATGCCGCCAGCAAATAAACCGCAACAAACAGTCACTCTTTGTGGGTGCATTGCCCAAATGCGGCAATTCTGCTTATTGACGAATCCACTGAGGTGAAAATGTGCCTCATCACTGAAGATGATTTTCTTCGAAAATTGATCATCCACTGTTTCCATTTCTTGCCCATTTTCATAATAAGCCTGAATAACTTTAAAGCGTTGCTCGATTGTGTATCTTTCCATGGTTCAAATTGAGTTAGTCTGAAATTGAAAAATGTCACATGATATGCAGAAGAAAACTTGACGTTCAGGTGTGATTCACATTCAACATCGGCCCTTACAATTTAACCACCCTTTATATAGATGGCGGAGGTATAATAAAAAAAATATTTTGAACCTCATCAATTTTGTCATCCAGTAAGCAAATTCTAAAGACGTTTGTGGCATTAGCTCGAACTGATTCTGGAAATAATTCTCAAATAATAACGTAATTAATATTATGGCGCACTCGAGTTTGCATCCAGCGGGATTTCCCGGAAATTTACACATTTTCTATTCCACATATCTCGGGAAAATTGTACGGGATTTCAGCAGAAACTTTTTTCTATTTCTTCGCACATTTTTCCACCATCACAAAAAAAATTGTAAAAAGTAGCAAAACTATTCAACAAAAATCATTTTTAAATAGATAAAAATCGTCTACCTTGACTATGGTAAATTACCATATATAATTGATTTGAAGAAAATATAGCAGAATAGAATAGGGTTAAATTTGGTCAATGTTTTTTGGAAGATCAATCTTTTTCGACACAAAATGTGGGTATAGGGTAATTCCACAAGATTTCGACCCAACATGGATTTCGACCATCAACGATTTTGATGAAATTTGCACATATATTCTACTAGTGGTTGCGGACAATACACTGTTTACCGTAGCTCAAAATTACTACGTGCTTTAAGTTTTACAGTGGTCCAAAGTTGGTAATCTCGGATTTTTGACTTTGGATTGCGTCGTCAGATTTTAACGACATTAATCTCATCTGAAATATCTCTCTTTCTGAATCTGCATGAAAATTTGAATATCCTTATGATCCAAGGACCCCAAAAACTAATAATAATTTTAATACTTGAATAGCCTGAAAAAACACATCTTTAATATTCTCTATTTTGTTTTGTATATTAGCTTATATTATTCTATACAAAATATCAAAAATTCAGAGAGACGGTTGGCCATAGGTTTTCCAAAGTATTGCATTATTTCAGCAAGGCCAAAATTTTTACGGTTTCTCCCAAAATATTTCGCTTCTATCAATGTCCGTTCCTGAGATGGAGCTTTTTTAAGAAAATCTGAAAAATGGTTTAAACAAAATCGTTGTAGAGGATTACAATCTTCTGTGTTATGATGCTCCATTTTTATACCCTACACCACTTCGTGGAATAGGGTATTATAAGTTAGTTTCGCGCCAAATGTTTGTAACACCACGAAATAATCGAGCTAGACCCACCTTTAAGTATACGGACCGCTTTGGAATCACCAGCTGAATCGATCTACCGATGTCTGCCTGTCCGTCTGCTGTCTATCTAAGCTTGTTCGCACTCTACAGGTCGCAATTGCTGTCCGATTATTATGAACTTTGGCAGAAGTTACTTTTTTTGGCCAAGGACCATCGGTATTGAATTTGGAGGAAATCGGTTCAGATTTAGATATAGTCCCTATACAAATGTCGCTCCTGATTTGACATTTTCCGCTCTAGAAACCACATCTTGTACCCGATTCAGGATTTATAAGTGATCACAAATTACCCTTCTTTTAGCTCTCAGGGCTATAGTTTAGAAGTTATGGCCCATTTAAAAATTATAAAATATTCAGGATTTATAAGTGATCACAAATTATCCTTCTTTGAGCTCTCAGGGCTATAGTTTAGAAGTTATGGCCCATTTAAAAATTATAAAAAATTCAGGATTTATGGGTGATCACAAATTATCCTTCTTTTAGCTCTCAGAGCTATAGTTTAGAAGTTATGGCCCATTTAAAAATTATAAAATATTCAGGATTTATAAGTGATCACAAATTATCCTTCTCTCAGCTCCCAGGGCTATAGTTTAGAAGTTATGACCCATCTAAAAATTATAAAATATTCAGGATTTATAAGTGATCACAAATTATTCTTCTTTTAGGTCCCAGGGCTATAGTTTAGAAGTTATGACCCATCTAAAAATTATAAAATATTCAGGATTTATAAGTGATCACACATTATCCTTCTTTTAGCTCTCAGGGCTATATATATATAATTATAAAAAATTCAGGATTTATAGGTGATCACAAATTATCCTTCTTTTAGCTCTCAGGGCTATATTTTAGATGTTATGGCCCATTTAAAAATTATAAAAAATTCTGGATTTATGGGTGATCACAAACTTTCCTTCTTTTAGCTCTCAGGGCTATATTTTAGAAGTTATGGCCCATTTAAAAATTATAAATTATTCAGGATTTATAAGTGATCACAAATTATCCTTCTTTTAGGTCCAAGGCCTATAGTTTAGAAGTTATGGCCCATTTAAAAATTATAAAATATTCAGGATTTATAAGTGATCACAAATTTTCCTTCTTTTAGCTCTCAGGGCTATATTTTAGAAGTTATGGCCCATTTACAAATTATAAATTATTCAGGATCACAAATTATCCTTCTTTTAGCTCTCAGGGCTATATTTTAGAAGTTATGGCCCATTTAAAAATTATAAAATATTCAGGATTTATAGGTGATCACAAATTATCCTTCTTTTAGCTCTCAGGGCTACATTTTAGAAGTTATGGCCCATTTAAAAATTATAAATTATTCAGGATTTATAAGTGATCACAAATTATCCTTATTTTAGCTCTCAGGGCTATATTTTAGAAGTTAGAGCCCATTTAAAAATTATAAATTATTCAGGATTTATAAGTGATCACAAATTATCCTTATTTTAGCTCTCAGGGCTATATTTTAGAAGTTATGGCCCATTTAAAAATTATAAATTATTCAGGATTTATAAGTGATCACAAATTATCCTTCTTTTAGCTCCCAGGGCTATATTTTAGAAGTTATGGCCCATTTAAAAATTATAAAATATTCAGGATTTATAAGTGATCTCAAATTATTCTTCTTTTAGGTCCCAGGGCTATAGTTTAGAAGTTATGACCCATCTAAAAATTACAAAATATTCAGGATTTATAAGTGATCACAAATTATCCTTCGTTTAGCTCCCATGGCTATATTTTAGAAGTTATGGCCCATTTAAAAATTACAAAATATTCAGGATTTATAAGTGATCACAAAATATCCTTCTTTTAGCTCTCAGGGCTATATTTTAGAAGTTATGGCCCATTTAAAAATTATAAAATATTCAGGATTTATAAGTGATCACAAATTATCCTTCTTTTAGCTCCCAGGGCTATATTTTATAAGTTATGGCCCATTTAAAAATTATAAAATATTCAGGATTTATAAGTGATCACAAATTATTCTTCTTTTAGGTCCCAGGGCTATAGTTTAGAAGTTATGACCCATCTAAAAATTATAAAAAATTCAGGATTTATGGGTGATCACAAATTATTCTTCTTTTAGCTCTCAGGGCTATAGTTTAGAAGTTATGGCCCATTTAAAAATTATAAAATATTCAGGATTTATAAGTGATTACAAATTATCCTTCGTTTAGCTCCCAGGGCTATATTTTAGAAGTTATGGCCCATTTAAAAATTATAAAATATTCAGGATTTATAAGTGATCACAAATTATCCTTCTTTTAGCTCCCAGGGCTATATTTTATAAGTTATGGCCCATTTAAAAATTATAAAATATTCAGGATTTATAAGTGATCACAAATTATTCTTCTTTTAGGTCCCAGGGCAATAGTTTAGAAGTTATGACCCATCTAAAAATTATAAAATATTCAGGATTTATAAGTGATCACAAATTATCCTTCGTTTAGCTCCCATGGCTATATTTTAGAAGTTATGGCCCATTTAAAAATTATAAAATATTCAGGATTTATAAGTGATCACAAAATATCCTTCTTTTAGCTCTCAGGGCTATATTTTAGAAGTTATGGCCCATTTAAAAATTATAAAATATTCAGGATTTATAAGTGATCACAAATTATTCTTCTTTTAGGTCCCAGGGCAATAGTTTAGAAGTTATGACCCATCTAAAAATTATAAAATATTCAGGATTTATAAGTGATCACAAATTATTCTTCTTTTAGGTCCCAGGGCAATAGTTTAGAAGTTATGACCCATCTAAAAATTATAAAATATTCAGGATTTATAAGTGATCACAAATTATCCTTCGTTTAGCTCCCATGGCTATATTTTAGAAGTTATGGCCCATTTAAAAATTACAAAATATTCAGGATTTATAAGTGATCACAAAATATCCTTCTTTTAGCTCTCAGGGCTATATTTTAGAAGTTATGGCCCATTTAAAAATTATAAAAAGTTCAGGATTTATGGGTGATCACAAATTATCCTTCTTTTAGTTCCCAGGGCTATAGTTTAGAAGTTATGGCCCATTTAAAAATTATAAAAAATTCAGGATTTATGGGTGATCACAAATTATTCTTCTTTTAGCTCTCAGGGCTATAGTTTAGAAGTTATGTCCCATTTAAAAATTAAAAAATATTCAGGATTTATAAGTGATCACAAATTATCCTTCTTTTAGCCCTCAGGGCTATATTTTAGAAGTTATGACCCATCTAAAAATTATAAAAAATTCAGGATTTATGGGTGATCACAAATTATTCTTCTTTTAGCTCTCAGGGCTATAGTTTAGAAGTTATGGCCCATTTAAAAATTATAAAATATTCAGGATTTATAAGTGATCACAAATTATCCTTCGTTTAGCTCCCAGGGCTATATTTTAGAAGTTATGGCCCATTTAAAAATTATAAAATATTCAGGATTTATAAGTGATCACAAATTATCCTTCTTTTAGCTCCCAGGGCTATATTTTATAAGTTATGGCCCATTTAAAAATTATAAAATATTCAGGATTTATAAGTGATCACAAATTATTCTTCTTTTAGGTCCCAGGGCTATAGTTTAGAAGTTATGACCCATCTAAAAATTATAAAATATTCAGGATTTATAAGTGATCACAAATTATCCTTCGTTTAGCTCCCATGGCTATATTTTAGAAGTTATGGCCCATTTAAAAATTATAAAATATTCAGGATTTATAAGTGATCACAAAATATCCTTCTTTTAGCTCTCAGGGCTATTTTTTAGAAGTTATGGCTCATTTAAAAATTATAAAAAGTTCAGGATTTATGGGTGATCACAAATTATCCTTCCTTTAGTTCCCAGGGCTATAGTTTAGAAGTTATGACCCATCTAAAAATTATAAAATATTCAGGATTTATAAGTGATCACAAATTATCCTTCGTTTAGCTCCCAGGGCTATATTTTAGAAGTTATGGCCCATTTAAAAATTATAAAATATTCAGGATTTATAAGTGATCACAAATTATCCTTCTTTTAGCTCTCAGGGCTATATTTTAGAAGTTATGGCCCATTTAAAAATTATAAAAAATTCAGGATTTATGGGTGATCACAAATTACCCTTCTTTTAGCTCCCAGGGCTATATTTTAGAAGTTATGGCCCATTTAAAAATTATAAAAAAATTCAGGATTTATGGGTGATCACAAATTATCCTTCTTTTAGCCCTCAGGGCCATATTTTAGAAGTTATGGCCTATTTAAAAATTATAAAAAATTCAGGATTTATGGGTGATCACAAATTATTCTTCTTTTAGCTCTCAGAGCTATAGTTTGGAAGTTATGGCCCATTTAAAAATTATAAAATATTCAGGATTTATAAGTGATCACAAATTATCCTTCTTTTAGCTCTCAGGGCTATATATATATAATTATAAAAAAATCAGGATTTATAGGTGATCACAAATTATCCTTCTTTTAGCTCTCAGCGCTATATTTTAGATGTTATGGCCCATTTAAAATTTATAAAAAATTCTGGATTTATGGGTGATCACAAACTTTCATTCTTTTAGCTCCCAGGGCTACATTTTAGAAGTTATGGCCCATTTAAAAATTATAAAATATTCAGGATTTATAGGTGATCACAAATTATTCTTCTTTTAGCTCTCAGGGCTATAGTTTAGAAGTTATGTCCCATTTAAAAATTAAAAAATATTCAGGATTTATAAGTGATCACAAATTATCCTTCTTTTAGCCCTCAGGGCTATATTTTAGAAGTTATGGCCCATTTAAAAATTATAAAAAATTCAGGATTTATGGGTGATCACAAATTATCCTTCTTTTAGCTCTCAGGGCTATATTTTAGAAGTTATGGCCCATTTAAAAACTATAAAAAATTCAGGATTTATGGGTGATCACAAATTATCCCTCTTTTAAATTAAATTTAAAAATTATAAAAAATTCAGGATTTATAAGTGATCACAAATTATCCTTCTTTTAGCTCTCAGGGCTATATTTTAGAAGTTATGGCCCATTTAAAAATTATAAAAAATTCAGGATTTATGGGTGATCACAAATTATCCTTCTTTTAGCTCTCAGGGCTATATTTTAGAAGTTATGGCCCATTTAAAAATTATAAAAAATTCTGGATTTATGGGTGATCACAAACATTCCTTCTTTTAGCTCTCAGGGCTATAGGTTAGAAGTTATGGCCCATTTAAAAATTATAAAAAATTCAGGATTTATGGGTGATCACAAAGTATCCTTCTTTTAGCTCCCAGGGCTATATTTTAGAAGTTATGGCCCATTTAAAAATTATAAAAAAATCAGGATTTATGAGTGATCACAAATTATCCTTCTTTTAGCTCCCAGGGCTATATTTTAGAAGTTATGGCCCATTTAAAAATTCAGGATTTATGGGTGATCACAAATTATCCTTCTTTTAGCTCTCAGGGCTATATTTTAGAAGTTATGGCCCATTTAAAAATTACAAAAAATTCAGGATTTATGGGTGATCACAAATTATCCTTCTTTTAGCTCTCAGGGCTATAGTTTAGATGTTATGGCCCATTTAAAAATTATAAAAAATTCAGGATTTATGGGTGATCACAAATTATCCTTATTTTAGCTCTCAGGGCTATAGTTTAGAAGTTATGGCACATTTAAAATTATAAAAAATTCAGGATTTATGGGTGATCACAAATTATCCCTCTTTTAGCTCTCGTGGCTATATTTTAGAAGTTATGGCCCATTTAAATATTATAAAATATTCAGGATTTATAAGTGATCACAAATTATCCTTCTTTTAGCTCTCAGGGCTATAGTTTAGAAGTTATGGCCCATTTAAAAATTATAAAAAATTCAGGATTTATGGGTGATCACAAATTATCCTTCTTTTAGCTCCCAAGGCTATAGTTTAGATTATCCTTCTTTTAGCTCTCAGGGCTATAGTTTAGAAGTTATGGCCCATTTAAAAATTATAAAATATTCAGGATTTGTAAGTGATCACAAATTATCCTTCTTTTAGCTCTCAGGGCTATATTTTAGAAGTTATGACCCATTTAAAAATTATAAAAAATTCAGGATTTATGGGTGATCACAAATTATCATTCTTTTAGCTCTCAGGGCTATATTTTAGCAGTTATGGCCCATTTAAAATTATAAAATATTCAGGATTTATAAGTGATCACAAATTATCCTTCTTTTAGCTCTCAGGGCTATATTTTAGAAGTTATGACCTGTTTGCGTAGCAAGGATGAAAATAAATAAAAATACGAAAATTTAGTATTTTCAAATAAAACTCAATTCAATTTATTGTCGTAAACAATATTACCTTTTGTACAAAAGTTTGTGAGGGTGTTGTCTGGACGAAATCCAAAAGAACAAGAGATTTACAATAACGAGTAAAACTAGAGCAAAGCTTAGATGGAGAAAGGCGGCTCTCAGTGCATTCGCTACTCGTTAGAAGGTGTTACTACTCTTTTTGTGCGTAATATCACAAAGTCGTATGAAGAAAGCAGTAGACAAAATCTAACGTAGGGGAATAAATAAAGGAATGCCATTTGACCGTAGGCCGCACACCAAGAAAAGGTGGAAGTTGAGAATGACAACATTTGTAATTAAACATTGCCGCCCGCCTTGCAACATCCCGCTATGTTGTAAAGAAAGTTAAACAATTTCAATCAAACCCTAATGTAATATAAATATGTATATACACTTATTGATAAGGCAAATAAAAGGGGTAGTTGTCAGTTTTATGAGCATTTATTTTCGATTTAATTTTTCTTACATACTAATTAACAATACCCTATATAGCTCGTAGAGCCCAAATTCGCAGTACCACAGCTCGTAGAGCCCATAAGTACTGCTGACCACACCATAGACGTCGACGACCCGTAAGGCCAGCCTTGATGTGGTCCTACTCCTACCCTAACTATGCTGGACATGGACCTGATAGGACCCAGCCAAACATAGTGAGTTGCGCCCATGGAAAACCGGGACTCGAATATATCTGTGTGCGCATAACTCTAGGGTACACCTCGGGACCCAGTACTAGACCGATATGTCCCGCACGAAAGAACTGGGGATCGGCTAATTGGAGCCCCATGAAGTGTTCCCGGACACTATCCGCTGCAGACTCCGACGGAGTCACCACACGCGTCAAATCGGTCACCCTTGCCGAAAAAACCAGCTGCTGCGCTGCGTCATACGACGAAACGGCAGTCATCCGACAGAAAGTGTCCTGGTTCACCGCGGCAGAGCTTAGCTGAAGTTTTTGGACCAAAGTCCTACACACCAGACTATGCCCCGCGCAGGGATCCAGGACAGCCCTGACCGGAATAAACCGATTCGGCAACTTCAACTGAATGACCATCGTGGGCCCTAGCGTAACTATGGGCTGAATGGCCATTATTGGTACTGACGCAGCAATATTGGTGGGACGCGAAGCATCCGACGGCCGTAAGCCGTTTTTCCGAGAGGCGGCAATGGGTGGACACGATGCGACGGACGGACGAGAAGAAGTTGGTTTAGGTTTAGGGGCGCTCGTTTTTGACTTATTTGGACGTAGTCCGTTTGAGCTATCAGTGGCTGGAGAGGAGTGCAATAGGGTATGATGGTCCCTGCCGCATTTCTTACACCTACCGATGGATCTGCAACCTCCACGCTCATGGGAAGCACCAAGACAATTGGAGCAAACCCGATGCAGAACAACCATGCGCAGCTTCCTCTCCAGCTTCATTCCCCTAAACTTCTCGCAATCACGCAAATGGTGCTTCCTCTTGCACGCCACACGCGACGGTTTAGGACGACGACTATTCGAGCCCGGAGCGTTAGACGCCGTGACATCAGCAGGAGCTGAATCAACCCCCGGCGGCGGGACAACTGAGAGCGCCGGTACGACACCCTGAAAGGGCGCGACGACTGGGGTTATCCCGACGTCAGGGGCCTGCTCGACAGCTGGAACCGGCTCATTCGGAGCCGTTACCACGTCTAACTGAACTTCGGCGGAGCCTTTTTCCTCGTCAGACATGGGGACGTCATCCTCGTAGTCAGGGAGGGACACAAATAACGATCGGATGCTTTCCATTGCTCTACGAAAATAGAAATGGCGCGATAGTATAACGAAAACGCTTTAAATTACTGGGTCAAAGTGACCAGCTTTACTATAGGTCGTCTTACAACACCGTTTCCCGTTCGAATATCCGCGACTCTAACGCGACCGTCGATACCCGGATGGACGTTATTTAACCGACCTAATTTCCACGAAGTGGGAGGCAGTTGTTCGTCTCGAATAACAACTAAATCGCCTATTTGAACATCGCGCTGCGGATATTTCCATTTATATCTTTTATATAAGCTCTTCAGATACTCGTCTTTCCACCGTAGGCAGAATTGCTGATTTAAAGCCTTAAATTTTCTGTATCGATTCACAATGTGTAATGTCGCATCTTCTATCGCCGACTCCGGTGGAGTCATATTGAAATAGAATAAATCTAACTGAGCATTCCAACGAATACCCAATGGCTTAGAACTACTAGCTTCCACGAAAGTGAGAAGCTTCGCATCGACTAAATGTTCCGTAGGAAAACATTCTAAAATAATCCGGTCATTCGACGTCCATTTCCTCAATTCGAATTTCGCAGAAGACATAGCTGAAATTAATTGATCACGAGAGGTCAATGCAGTCTCCAGATCATGGTAACCCGTTAAAACGTCGTCAACGTACATGCACTTTCGTAGAATGTGTGCAGCATGGGGAAATTCGTCTTCAGAGTCATCGGCCAGTTGTAATAACGTCCGTATGCCTAGATATGGAGCACAGTTAACTCCAAAGGTTACCGTCTGCAGCTCATAATCTTGAACAATCTTTTGAGGAGAATCCCTAAAGAGTATTCTCTGCAGAGGAGTATGGGCCGAATCGACTCTAATCTGGCGGTACATCTGAGTAATATCGCAGTTGAAAACGAATCTAAATAGTCTCCACCTCAGAATGAGGGGAACTAGATCTAATTGCAAGGTCGGACCTATATGAAGAATATAGTTAAGACTCTTCCCATTTGATGTTTTATTTGAGGCGTTAAAAACCACTCGAAGTTTGGTAGTCTTTTTATCCGGGTTAATTACCGGATGATGAGGCAAGTAACATACTGTGGGGGTTGCCGAAGAAGGGGCTGAAACTGGCCTCATGTGGTTCAAGTCCAAATATTCCCTTACCACCCCGTCATAAACTGTCTTGATATGTGGTTTTCTCAGGAGAGAGGCCTCGTTGTGCAGAAATTGTCGTAAACAATTTCCCCTCGATTGTCCTAAGTCCAGTTGTCCGCAGAATTCAGATTTAATGGGAAGTGTAACAATATATCTCCCCTCCGAATCTCTACGGGTCGTCAGTTTATAATTGTCTTCACAAAATTTGTCCGAAGGAGAAAACATAGACCTTTTCGGGGTCTCCTCAAGTTCCCAAAATCGAAGAAGATTCTTGTTAAGATTATCTTCTTCGGCGAACTCAATGGAGGTAGAAAAAACTCGAATGTAAGAAGAGGAAACGGGACCAGTAATGATCCAGCCAAAGACCGTGTTTTGCGCGATCAATGAACCTAATACGTTTTGAAGAGTTCCTTCCATGAGAATTCTCGGATAAAGATCTGCTCCCAGTAAAAGGTCCACAGGTCGACAATCAAAAAGATGCGTATCGGCCAAACGAATATTTGGCAAACGAGAAGTCACATCTGATTTCGTTGAAAAAGATGGCAAGTTGCCCGAAATATGCGGCAGAACTAAGGCATTAGTTTCCATCAACAGCGCCGTATCCAAAATAGACCCTATACACAAAGAACATATTTTGCGAGAAGTAGCCGAGAATGACTGATTTACACCCGATATTCTAGCCTGAGTGGAACTGGCCGGAATGTTGAGGCGATTTTGCAATCGTTCCGTAATGAACGAAGCCTCTGACGCCGGGTCGATAAGAGCCCGAGCTGGGTACGAAGTACCTTGGTGTACGATATTTACCATCGCTGTCCCTAATAACACAGTTCTATCCTGCGAAGCATGATATACCTGTCTATTTATAGCACCAGATGAACCTCCAGAAGAAGTTGACGGCAGGGAAGGATTCACAAATGGAGGATTAGTATGCTGTGTGATCGGAACCAAACTCCCCGCAGGATTCGCTACAACAGCCGAACCCTCAGAATTCGATGTATCACGATGCAAAAGAGTATGATGTCTCTTCTCGCATTTTCCACATTTGTGAATACTTCCACACTTTCTAGCTTCGTGTCCACGCATCAAGCAATTTACACAGCAGTGATGACGTTTGACGGTGTCAAACCGGTCGGAGACCGAAAGGCCCCCAAATCGTGGACAATCACGAAGTTGATGAAATTGTCTGGGACAGAGAATACACAGTTTGTTCTGATGAGAACGAGAAGATCCTGATGAGCCTGCATTTGTAAAATGCGCACCCACCTTCCTACCGTCGGACTTCTTCGCGGAATCGATACCCTTTATGTCACGAAGACATGTCAGAGTTTGTATTCTTTCCGTAAGAAAGAGATCCAAATCTTTCCACGAAGACAAAGCCGACTTATTCTTCACACTCTGTTCCCATAACGTAACACTACTTTTGGGCAATCTCTGAATACACAAAAAAACTAATATAGGATCCCAACGATCCGTGGCTACGTCATAAATGGACATTGCAGAAAGACATCCATTTATTCCGCGTTGCAAATTTTTCAAACCTAAGCTACTTTCGCTATCAAGGATCGGAAGATCAAAAAGCATCTTGAGCTGGTTGTTCACCAAGATGCGAGTGTTATCATACACATCTTTCAAGGCTTTCCAGGCTAGAATAAAACTGCGATGGGTGAGTGGAAATTTGGATACAATTTCGCGAGCCTCGCCGCTCGTTTTCCTAATCAAATGACATAGACGTTCAATGTCACTTAAGCGGGAGTTATTAATGTATACCGCCGAAAACAGATCCCTAAATGTAGGCCAAGCGAGGAAATCGCCATGGAAAACGTCAGTATCACATGGCGGCAACGAAAGGCCGTGAGCCATACTGTTGCTGCCCCCACATTGCTCCTGCTGCTCCCTTATCGATTTCGATCGATCAGAAGGAGAATCCAAGTGATCTATCGAATATGAATCCGTAGAAGTACGGGGCGGAGTCGGAGGGGATGACTTCAGCGGAGCTCGAAGTTCATCCAATTTCCTATTAATAGCAGCGAGGACACGTACAAATGCCCTATACGCTACATCATATTTGCTGTCAGCAGAATCTATGTCCTCCTTCTCCGCATCCTGAGCAGTTTGGAGATGACTGAGACACTTATCGTACCTGTCCTTAACATTACTCCATAATGTTCTCGCTTCTGAACCCTGTATTTCAAGGGAATATATGTCGAGGTCTTCATCCCGTAGGGTACTGAAGTTCGCATCAAATTTTACCAAAGCATCAGTGGCTCTGATAAAGAAGTCGAGTGGAGTGAGAGGCATATTGAACCAATCGAGAATTAAGTAACCCCAAAAAAAGTAAAAACTTTGCTAAATGTATTAAAAAATACCAGGAAAATACACGTAAGTGCCAAATGAATGAAAACTATTCAAAGTTATCCAAAAAATATTTCAGAAAGAAATCCAAAAACATTCACAGTGTACCGAAAAATACCCTGAATATTTTGAAAAAGCACGAAAATGCCAAATGAATGAAAAATGTCTAGCAATAAGGTAGAACGAAACCCCAAAAATAGTCCAATGTATCGAAAAATACACTGAATGTTCAAAGCTGAGCCCGAAATCTTCCCAAATCAGTTAAAAATACTAAAAAATGAGTTAATTCGAACACGCCCAACCAAATTTCCGCCAAATGTATCGAAAAATACACGAACTTTGGCCAAATTGCTATTAAATTTAACCAAAATTTTAATTAAAAATTATTAAACCTCACAGATTTTTTTCCCAGTGTATCGAAAAATACACGAACTTTAATTTAGAAGCACGAAAATGCCCCAAAATATTTCTCTGTAAAAGAAAGTCAATGGAAAAACCGAAAAAAAATATAAATTCCTATGTATGCTCACTTGACCGAGAGTAGGGTGCACGGACTGTATGATGCACGCAATAAATGTACGCTCGTATCTAGCAAAAAAACAAAAAATCAAAAATAAACCGAATACCGAAAATTTTTTTAAAATATTTTTCTGACAGTGTAGAAGACCGACTGTAGGGTACACGGTGTCGCGAAACCAAAAATTTTTACTATATCCGGATAGTCCAACAATAATACTACCCGAGATACGAAACGAAAAAAATTCGATAAATAATTTCAAATGTAACGAAGAACGACCCACGCTAATAAATTTCAAATCTCACCGAGAACGACCCGCGCTAATAAATAAGAGAAAATATATGTATGGCTGTGTGTGTATTGACGTACGTATGTACTCTTTCATACGCTGCCCGTTGGGTATGATGATGTTGTTTTGCAACTTCGAGCCGTATGGTAGGCAAATGTATGTTGTTGTTGTTTTGTTTATTCTTCTTTTAACCGAGAGTAATGCAATTACTCGTTTGCATACATATGTTTTGTTGTTGCAAAAAAACCACCACCGATCAACGTTGAAAACACAGCACTTTATTTATCTGTTTCAATAATTATTAACAGCACACTTTTCTCTTATTTCACTCACTGATAAATATTTTGAATATGCGACGGCAATATTTTAATATTTATCTTTATTTTCGCGTAACGAAAATATGTTCTAATGTACGGATGTATGTCCGTCCGTCTAGATGTATGAGAATCACACAAAGACACAAACCGACGCGGTACCGATGTTGTAAAACGACCGTTTTATTATTATTTTTTTCGGAAATATATCTCTTTATAAATAAACAAAACGCGATATGCTCACTTTTAAATAAAACTGACAATACGCACCTTTTGTTAATAATATATATTATGAAGATGGGCGAAAGAAGATGGCTGATTTATGTGGGTGTTGTTGTTGCTGACGGAGTCAGGTTTGCCTTTGAAGAAAAGATAAAAAACCAATTAATTGCTGGAAGCAAGTATCCGGCTCGAAGGACCAATGTTTGCGTAGCAAGGATGAAAATAAATAAAAATACGAAAATTTAGTATTTTCAAATAAAACTCAATTCAATTTATTGTCGTAAACAATATTACCTTTTGTACAAAAGTTTGTGAGGGTGTTGTCTGGACGAAATCCAAAAGAACAAGAGATTTACAATAACGAGTAAAACTAGAGCAAAGCTTAGATGGAGAAAGGCGGCTCTCAGTGCATTCGCTACTCGTTAGAAGGTGTTACTACTCTTTTTGTGCGTAATATCACAAAGTCGTATGAAGAAAGCAGTAGACAAAATCTAACGTAGGGGAATAAATAAAGGAATGCCATTTGACCGTAGGCCGCACACCAAGAAAAGGTGGAAGTTGAGAATGACAACATTTGTAATTAAACATGACCCATTTAAAAATTATAAAAAATTCAGGATTTATGGGTCATCACAAATTATCCTTCTTTCAGCTCTCAGGGCTATATTTTAGAAGTTATGACCCATTTAAAAATTATAAAAAATTCAGGATTTATGGGTGATCACAAACTATCCTTCTTTTAGCTCCCACGGCTATAGTTTAGAAGTTATGGCCCATTTAAAAACTATAAAAAATTCAGGATTTATGGGTGATCACAAATTAACCCTCTTTTAAATTAAATTTAAAAATTATAAAAAATTCAGGATTTATAAGTGATCACAAATTATCCTTCTTTTAGTTCTCAGGGCTATATTTTAGAAGTTATGGCCCATTTAAAAATTATAAAAAATTCTGGATTTATGGGTGATCACAAATTATCCTTCTTTTAGCTCTCAGGGCTATATTTTAGAAGTTATGGCCCATTTAAAAATTTTAAAAGATTCAGGATTTATGGGTGATCACAAATTATCCTTCTTTTGGCTCTCAGGGCTATATTTTAGAAGTTATGGCCCATTTAAAAATTATAAAAAAATCAGGATTTATGAGTGATCACAAATTATCCTTCTTTTAGCTCCCAGGGCTATATTTTAGAAGTTATGGCCCATTTAAAATTATAAAATATTCAGGATTTATAAGTGATCACAAATTATCCTTCTTTTAGCTCTCAGGGCTATAGTTTAGAAGTTATGGCCCATTTAAAAATTATAAAAGATTCAGGATTTATGGGTGATCACAAATTATCCTTCTTTTGGCTCTCAGGGCTATATTTTAGAAGTTATGGCCCATTTAAAAATTATAAAAAAATCAGGATTTATGAGTGATCACAAATTATCCTTCTTTTAGCTCCCAGGGCTATATTTTAGAAGTTATGGCCCATTTAAAAATTCAGGATTTATGGGTGATCACAAATTATCCTTATTTTAGCTCTTAGGGCTATATTTTAGAAGTTATGGCCCATTTAAAAATTACAAAAAATTCAGGATTTATGGGTGATCACAAATTATCCTTCTTTTAGCTCTCAGGGCTATAGATTAGATGTTATGGCCCATTTAAAAATTATGAAAACTTCAGGATTTATGGGTGATCACAAATTATCCTTATTTTAGCTCTCAGGGCTATAGTTTATCATTCTTTCAGCTCCCAGGGCTATATTTTAGAAGTTATGGCCCATTTAAAAATTATAAAAAATTCAGGATTTATGGGTGATCACAAATTACCCTTCTTTTAGCTCTCAGGGCTATAGTTTAGAAGTTATTGCCCATTTAAAAATTATAAAAAATTCAGGATTTATGGGTGATCACAAATTATCCTTCTTTTAGCTCCCAGGGTTATATTTTAGAAGTTATGGCCCATTTAAAATTATAAAATATTCAGGATTTATAAGTGATCACAAATTATCCTTCTTTTAGCTCTCAGGGCTATAGTTTAGAAGTTATGGCCCATTTAAAAATTATAAAATATTCAGGATTTATAAGTCATCACAAATTATCCTTCTTTCAGCTCTCAGGGCTATATTTTAGAAGTTATGACCCATTTAAAAAATATAAAAAATTCAGGATTTATGGGTGATCACAAATTACCCTTCTTTTAGCTCTCAGGGCTATAGTTTAGAAGTTATCGCCCATTTAAAAATTATAAAAAATTCAGGATTTATGGGTGATCACACATTATCCTTCTTTTAGCTCCCAGGGTTATATTTTAGAAGTTATGGCCCATTTAAAAATTATAAAATATTCAGGATTTATAAGTCATCACAAATTATCCTTCTTTCAGCTCTCAGGGCTATATTTTAGAAGTTATGGCCCATTTAAAAATTATAAAAAATTCAGGATTTATGGGTGATCACAAATTACCCTTCTTTTAGCTCTCAGGGCTATAGTTTAGAACTTATTGCCCATTTAAAAATTATAAAAAATTCAGGATTTATGGGTGATCACAAATTATCTTTCTTTTAGCTCCCAGGGTTATATTTTAGAAGTTATGGCCCATTTAAAAATTATAAAATATTCAGGATTTATAAGTCATCACAAATTATCCTTCTTTCAGCTCCCAGGGCTATATTTTAGAAGTTATGGCCCATTTAAAAATTATAAAAAATTCAGGATTTATGGGTGATCACAAATTACCCTTCTTTTAGCTCTCAGGGCTATAGTTTAGAAGTTATTGCCCATTTAAAATTATAAAAAATTCAGGATTTATGGGTGATCACAAATTATCCTTCTTTTAGCTCCCAGGGTTATATTTTAGAAGTTATGGCCCATTTAAAATTATAAAATATTCAGGATTTATAAGTGATCACAAATTATCCTTCTTTTAGCTCTCAGGGCTATAGTTTAGAAGTTATGGCCCATTTAAAAATTATAAAATATTCAGGATTTATAAGTCATCACAAATTATCCTTCTTTCAGCTCTCAGGGCTATATTTTAGAAGTTATGACCCATTTAAAAATTATAAAAAATTCAGGATTTATGGGTGATCACAAACTATCTTTCTTTTAGCTCCCAAGGCTATAGTTTAGAAGTTATGGCCCATTTAAAAACTATAAAAAATTCAGGATTTATGGGTGATCACAAATTAACCCTCTTTTAAATTAAATTTAAAAATTATAAAAAATTCAGGATTTATAAGTGATCACAAATTATCCTTCTTTTAGTTCTCAGGGCTATATTTTGGAAATTTAAAAATTATAAAAAATTCAGGATTTATGGGTGATCACAAATTATCCTTCTTTTAGCTCTCAGGGCTATATTTTAGAAGTTATGGCCCATTTAAAAACTATAAAAAATTCAGGATTTATGGGTGATCACAAATTATCCCTCTTTTAGCTCTCGTGGCTATATTTTAGAAGTTATGGCCCATTTAAAAATTATAAAATATTCAGGATTTATAAGTGATCACAAATTATCCTTCTTTTAGCTCTCAGGGCTATAGTTTAGAAGTTATGGCCCATTTAAAATTATAAAATATTCAGGATTTATAAGTGATCACAAATTATCCATCTTTTAGCTCTCAGGGCTATAGTTTAGAAGTTATGGCCCATTTAAAAATTATAAAATATTCAGGATTTATAAGTCATCACAAATTATCCTTCTTTCAGCTCTCAGGGCTATATTTTAGAAGTTATGGCCCATTTAAAAATTATAAAAAATTCTGGATTTATGGGTGATCACAAATTATCCTTCTTTTAGCTCTCAGGGCTATATTTTAGAAGTTATGGCCCATTTAAAAATTTTAAAAGATTCAGGATTTATGGGTGATCACAAATTATCCTTCTTTTGGATCTCAGGGCTATATTTTAGAAGTTATGGCCCATTTAAAAATTATAAAAAAATCAGGATTTATGAGTGATCACAAATTATCCTTCTTTTAGCTCTCAGGGCTATAGTTTAGAAGTTATGGCCCATTTAAAAATTATAAAAGATTCAGGATTTATGGGTGATCACAAATTATCCTTCTTTTGGCTCTCAGGGCTATATTTTAGAAGTTATGGCCCATTTAAAAATTATAAAAAAATCAGGATTTATGAGTGATCACAAATTATCCTTCTTTTAGCTCCCAGGGCTATATTTTAGAAGTTGTGGCCCATTTAAAAATTCAGGATTTATGGGTGATCACAAATTATCCTTATTTTAGCTCTCAGGGCTATATTTTAGAAGTTATGGCCCATTTAAAAATTACAAAAAATTCAGGATTTATGGGTGATCACAAATTATCCTTCTTTTAGCTCTCAGGGCTATAGATTAGATGTTATGGCCCATTTAAAAATTATGAAAACTTCAGGATTTATGGGTGATCACAAATTATCCTTATTTTAGCTCTCAGGGCTATAGTTTATCATTCTTTCAGCTCTCAGGGCTATATTTTAGAAGTTATGACCCATTTAAAAAATATAAAAAATTCAGGATTTATGGGTGATCACAAATTACCCTTCTTTTAGCTCTCAGGGCTATAGTTTAGAAGTTATCGCCCATTTAAAAATTATAAAAAATTCAGGATTTATGGGTGATCACAAATTATCCTTCTTTTAGCTCCCAGGGTTATATTTTAGAAGTTATGGCCCATTTAAAAATTATAAAATATTCAGGATTTATAAGTCATCACAAATTATCCTTCTTTCAGCTCTCAGGGCTATATTTTAGAAGTTATGACCCATTTAAAAATTATAAAAAATTCAGGATATATGGGTGATCACAAATTACCCTTCTTTTAGCTCTCAGGGCTATAGTTTAGAACTTATTGCCCATTTAAAAATTATAAAAAATTCAGGATTTATGGGTGATCACAAATTATCCTTCTTTTAGCTCCCAGGGCTATATTTTAGAAGTTATGGCCCATTTAAAAATTATAAAATATTCAGGATTTATAAGTCATCACAAATTATCCTTCTTTCAGCTCCCAGGGCTATATTTTAGAAGTTATGGCCCATTTAAAAATTATAAAAAATTCAGGATTTATGGGTGATCACAAACTATCCTTCTTTTAGCTCCCAAGGCTATAGTTTAGAAGTTATGGCCCATTTAAAAACTATAAAAAATTCAGGATTTATGGGTGATCACAAAGTATCCTTCTTTTAGCTCTCAGGGCTATATTTTAGAAGTTATGGCCCATTTAAAAATTATAAAAAATTCTGGATTTATGGGTGATCACAAATTATCCCTCTTTTAAATTAAATTTAAAAATTATAAAAAATTCAGGATTTATAAGTGATCGCAAATTATCCTTCTTTTAGTTCTCAGGGCTATATTTTAGAAGTTATGGCCCATTTAAAAACTATAAAAAATTCAGGATTTATGGGTGATCACAAATTATCCTTATTTTAGCTCTCAGGGCTATATTTTAGAAGTTATGGCCCATTTAAAATTATAAAATATTCAGGATTTATAAGTGATCACAAATTATCCTTCTTTTAGCTCTCAGGGCTATAGTTTAGAAGTTATGGCCCATTTAAAATTATAAAATATTCAGGATTTATAAGTGATCACAAATTATCCTTCTTTTAGCTCTCAGGGCTATAGTTTAGAAGTTATGGCCCATTTAAAAATTATAAAATATTCAGGATTTATAAGTCATCACAAATTATCCTTCTTTCAGCTCTCAGGGCTATATTTTAGAAGTTATGGCCCATTTAAAAATAATAAAAAATTCTGGATTTATGGGTGATCACAAATTATCCTTCTTTTAGCTCTCAGGGCTATATTTTAGAAGTTATGGCCCATTTAAAAATTATAAAAGATTCAGGATTTATGGGTGATCACAAATTATCCTTCTTTTGGATCTCAGGGCTACATTTTAGAAGTTATGGCTCATTTAAAAATTATAAAAAAATCAGGATTTATGAGTGATCACAAATTATCCTTCTTTTAGCTCCCAGGGCTATATTTTAGAAGTTATGGCCCATTTAAAATTATAAAATATTCAGGATTTATAAGTGATCACAAATTATCCTTCTTTTAGCTCTCAGGGCTATAGTTTAGAAGTTATGGCCCATTTAAAAATTATAAAAGATTCAGGATTTATGGGTGATCACAAATTATCCTTATTTTGGCTCTCAGGGCTATATTTTAGAAGTTATGGCCCATTTAAAAATTATAAAAAAATCAGGATTTATGAGTGATCACAAATTATCCTTCTTTTAGCTCCCAGGGCTATATTTTAGAAGTTGTGGCCCATTTAAAAATTCAGGATTTATGGGTGATCACAAATTATCCTTATTTTAGCTCTCAGGGCTATATTTTAGAAGTTATGGCCCATTTAAAAATTACAAAAAATTCAGGATTTATGGGTGATCACAAATTATCCTTCTTTTAGCTCTCAGGGCTATAGATTAGATGTTATGGCCCATTTAAAAATTATGAAAACTTCAGGATTTATGGGTGATCACAAATTATCCTTATTTTAGCTCTCAGGGCTATAGTTTATCATTCTTTCAGCTCCCAGGGCTATATTTTAGAAGTTATGGCCCATTTAAAAATTATAAAAAATTCAGGATTTATGGGTGATCACAAATTACCCTTCTTTTAGCTCTCAGGGCTATAGTTTAGAAGTTATTGCCCATTTAAAAATTATAAAATATTCAGGATTTATAAGTCATCACAAATTACCCTTCTTTTAGCTCTCAGGGCTATAGTTTAGAAGTTATTGCCCATTTAAAATTACAAAAAATTCAGGATTTATGGGTGATCACAAATTATCCTTCTTTTAGCTCCCAGGGTTATATTTTAGAAGTTATGGCCCATTTAAAATTATAAAATATTCAGGATTTATAAGTGATCACAAATTATCCTTCTTTTAGCTCTCAGGGCTATAGTTTAGAAGTTATGGCCCATTTAAAAATTATAAAATATTCAGGATTTATAAGTCATCACAAATTATCCTTCTTTCAGCTCTCAGGGCTATATTTTAGAAGTTATGACCCATTTAAAAAATATAAAAAATTCAGGATTTATGGGTGATCACAAATTACCCTTCTTTTAGCTCTCAGGGCTATAGTTTAGAAGTTATTGCCCATTTAAAAATTATAAAAAATTCAGGATTTATGGGTGATCACAAATTATCCTTCTTTTAGCTCCCAGGGTTATATTTTAGAAGTTATGGCCCATTTAAAAATTATAAAATATTCAGGATTTATAAGTCATCACAAATTATCCTTCTTTCAGCTCTCAGGGCTATATTTTAGAAGTTATGACCCATTTAAAAATTATAAAAAATTCAGGATTTATGGGTGATCACAAATTACCCTTCTTTTAGCTCTCAGGGCTATAGTTTAGAACTTATTGCCCATTTAAAAATTATAAAAAATTCAGGATTTATGGGTGATCACAAATTATCCTTCTTTTAGCTCCCAGGGTTATATTTTAGAAGTTATGGCCCATTTAAAAATTATAAAATATTCAGGATTTATGGGTGATCACAAACTATACTTCTTTTAGCTCCCAAGGCTATAGTTTAGAAGTTATGGCCCATTTAAAAACTATAAAAAATTCAGGATTTATGGGTGATCACAAATTATCCTTCTTTTAGCTCCCAGGGTTATATTTTAGAAGTTATGGCCCATTTAAAAATTATAAAAAATTCAGGATTTATGGGTGATCACAAACTATACTTCTTTTAGCTCCCAAGGCTATAGTTTAGAAGTTATGGCCCATTTAAAAACTATAAAAAATTCAGGATTTATGGGTGATCACAAATTAACCCTCTTTTAAATTAAATTTAAAAATTATAAAAAATTCAGGATTTATAAGTGATCACAAATTATCCTTCTTTTAGTTCTCAGGGCTATATTTTGGAAGTTATGGCCCATTTAAAAATTATAAAAAATTCAGGATTTATGGGTGATCACAAAGTATCCTTCTTTTAGCTCTCAGGGCTATATTTTAGAAGTTATGGCCCATTTAAAAATTATAAAAAATTCTGGATTTATGGGTGATCACAAATTATCCCTCTTTTAAATTAAATTTAAAAATTATAAAAAATTCAGGATTTATAAGTGATCACAAATTATCCTTCTTTTAGTTCTCAGGGCTATATTTTGGAAATTTAAAAATTATAAAAAATTCAGGATTTATGGGTGATCACAAATTATCCTTCTTTTAGCTCTCAGGGCTATATTTTAGAAGTTATGGCCCATTTAAAAACTATAAAAAATTCAGGATTTATGGGTGATCACAAATTATCCCTCTTTTAAATTAAATTTAAAAATTATAAAAAATTCAGGATTTATAAGTGATCACAAATTATCCTTCTTTTAGCTCTCAGGGCTATATTTTAGAAGTTATGGCCCATTTAAAAATTATAAAAAATTCAGGATTTATGGGTGATCACAAATTATCCTTCTTTTAGCTCTCAGGGCTATATTTTAGAAGTTATGGCCCATTTAAAAATTATAAAAAATTCTAGATTTATGGGTGATCACAAACATTCCTTCTTTTAGCTCTCAGGGCTATAGTTTAGAAGTTATGGCCCATTTAAAAATTATAAAAAATTCAGGATTTATGAGTGATCACAAATTATCCTTCTTTTAGCTCCCATGGCAATATTTTAGAAGTTATGGCTCATTTAAAAATTCAGGATTTATGGGTGATCACAAATTATCCTTCTTTTAGCTCTCAGGGCTATATTTTAGAAGTTATGGCCCATTTAAAATTATAAAATATTCAGGATTTATAAGTGATCACAAATTATCCTTCTTTTAGCTCTCAGGGCTATAGTTTAGAAGTTATGGCCATTTAAAAATTATAAAAGATTCAGGATTTATGGGTGATCACAATTTATCCTTCTTTTGGCTCTCAGGGCTATATTTTAGAAGTTATGGCCCATTTAAAAATTATAAAAAAATCAGGATTTATGAGTGATCACAAATTATCCTTCTTTTAGCTCCCAGGGCTATATTTTAGAAGTTATGGCCCATTTCAAATTATAAAATATTCAGGATTTATAAGTGATCACAAATTATCCTTCTTTTAGCTCTCATGGCTATAGTTTAGAAGTTATGGCTCATTTAAAAATTCAGGATTTATGGGTGATCACAAATTATCCTTCTTTTAGCTCTCAGGGCTATATTTTAGAAGTTATGGCCCATTTAAAATTATAAAATATTCAGGATTTATAAGTGATCACAAATTATCCTTCTTTTAGCTCTCAGGGCTATAGTTTAGAAGTTATGGCCATTTAAAAATTATAAAAGATTCAGGATTTATGGGTGATCACAAATTATCCTTCTTTTGGCTCTCAGGGCTATATTTTAGAAGTTATGGCCCATTTAAAAATTATAAAAAAATCAGGATTTATGAGTGATCACAAATTATCCTTCTTTTAGCTCCCAGGGCTATATTTTAGAAGTTATGGCCCATTTAAAATTATAAAATATTCAGGATTTATAAGTGATCACAAATTATCCTTCTTTTAGCTCTCATGGCTATAGTTTAGAAGTTATGGCCCATTTAAAAATTACAAAAAATTCAGGATTTATGGGTGATCACAAATTATCCTTCTTTTAGCTCTCAGGGCTATAGATTAGATGTTATGGCCCATTTAAAAATTATAAAAACTTCAGGATTTATGGGTGATCACAAATTATCCTTATTTTAGCTCTCAGGGCTATAGTTTATCATTCTTTCAGCTCCCAGGGCTATATTTTAGAAGTTATGGCCCATTTAAAAATTATAAAAAATTCAGGATTTATGGGTGATCACAAATTACCCTTCTTTTAGCTCTCAGGGCTATAGTTTAGAAGTTATTGCCCATTTAAAAATTATAAAAAATTCAGGATTTATGGGTGATCACAAATTATCCTTCTTTTAGCTCCCATGGTTATATTTTAGAAGTTATGGCCCATTTAAAATTATAAAATATTCAGGATTTATAAGTGATCACAAATTATCCTTCTTTTAGCTCTCAGGGCTATATTTTAGAAGTTATGGCCCATTTAAAAATTATAAAAAATTCTGGATTTATGGGTGATCACAAATTATCCCTCTTTTAAATTAAATTTAAAAATTATAAAAAATTCAGGATTTATAAGTGATCACAAATTATCCTTCTTTTAGTTCTCAGGGCTATATTTTGGAAATTTAAAAATTATAAAAAATTCAGGATTTATGGGTGATCACAAATTATCCTTCTTTTAGCTCTCAGGGCTATATTTTAGAAGTTATGGCCCATTTAAAAACTATAAAAAATTCAGGATTTATGGGTGATCACAAATTATCCCTCTTTTAAATTAAATTTAAAAATTATAAAAAAATCAGGATTTATAAGTGATCACAAATTATCCTTCTTTTAGTTCTCAGGGCTATATTTTGGAAGTTATGGCCCATTTAAAAATTATAAAAAATTCAGGATTTATGGGTGATCACAAAGTATCCTTCTTTTAGCTCTCAGGGCTATATTTTAGAAGTTATGGCCCATTTAAAAATTATAAAAAATTCTGGATTTATGGGTGATCACAAATTATCCCTCTTTTAAATTAAATTTAAAAATTATAAAAAATTCAGGATTTATAAGTGATCACAAATTATCCTTCTTTTAGTTCTCAGGGCTATATTTTGGAAATTTAAAAATTATAAAAAATTCAGGATTTATGGGTGATCACAAATTATCCTTCTTTTAGCTCTCAGGGCTATATTTTAGAAGTTATGGCCCATTTAAAAACTATAAAAAATTCAGGATTTATGGGTGATCACAAATTATCCCTCTTTTAAATTAAATTTAAAAATTATAAAAAATTCAGGATTTATAAGTGATCACAAATTATCCTTCTTTTAGCTCTCAGGGCTATATTTTAGAAGTTATGGCCCATTTAAAAATTATAAAAAATTCAGGATTTATGGGTGATCACAAATTATCCTTCTTTTAGCTCTCAGGGCTATATTTTAGAAGTTATGGCCCATTTAAAAATTATAAAAAATTCTAGATTTATGGGTGATCACAAACATTCCTTCTTTTAGCTCTCAGGGCTATAGTTTAGAAGTTATGGCCCATTTAAAAATTATAAAAAATTCAGGATTTATGAGTGATCACAAATTATCCTTCTTTTAGCTCCCATGGCAATATTTTAGAAGTTATGGCTCATTTAAAAATTCAGGATTTATGGGTGATCACAAATTATCCTTCTTTTAGCTCTCAGGGCTATATTTTAGAAGTTATGGCCCATTTAAAATTATAAAATATTCAGGATTTATAAGTGATCACAAATTATCCTTCTTTTAGCTCTCAGGGCTATAGTTTAGAAGTTATGGCCATTTAAAAATTATAAAAGATTCAGGATTTATGGGTGATCACAAATTATCCTTCTTTTGGCTCTCAGGGCTATATTTTAGAAGTTATGGCCCATTTAAAAATTATAAAAAAATCAGGATTTATGAGTGATCACAAATTATCCTTCTTTTAGCTCCCAGGGCTATATTTTAGAAGTTATGGCCCATTTCAAATTTTAAAATATTCAGGATTTATAAGTGATCACAAATTATCCTTCTTTTAGCTCTCATGGCTATAGTTTAGAAGTTATGGCTCATTTAAAAATTCAGGATTTATGGGTGATCACAAATTATCCTTCTTTTAGCTCTCAGGGCTATATTTTAGAAGTTATGGCCCATTTAAAATTATAAAATATTCAGGATTTATAAGTGATCACAAATTATCCTTCTTTTAGCTCTCAGGGCTATAGTTTAGAAGTTATGGCCATTTAAAAATTGTAAAAGATTCAGGATTTATGGGTGATCACAAATTATCCTTCTTTTGGCTCTCAGGGCTATATTTTAGAAGTTATGGCCCATTTAAAAATTATAAAAAAATCAGGATTTATGAGTGATCACAAATTATCCTTCTTTTAGCTCCCAGGGCTATATTTTAGAAGTTATGGCCCATTTAAAATTATAAAATATTCAGGATTTATAAGTGATCACAAATTATCCTTCTTTTAGCTCTCATGGCTATAGTTTAGAAGTTATGGCCCATTTAAAAATTACAAAAAATTCAGGATTTATGGGTGATCACAAATTATCCTTCTTTTAGCTCTCAGGGCTATAGATTAGATGTTATGGCCCATTTAAAAATTATAAAAACTTCAGGATTTATGGGTGATCACAAATTATCCTTATTTTAGCTCTCAGGGCTATAGTTTATCATTCTTTCAGCTCCCAGGGCTATATTTTAGAAGTTATGGCCCATTTAAAAATTATAAAAAATTCAGGATTTATGGGTGATCACAAATTACCCTTCTTTTAGCTCTCAGGGCTATAGTTTAGAAGTTATTGCCCATTTAAAAATTATAAAAAATTCAGGATTTATGGGTGATCACAAATTATCCTTCTTTTAGCTCCCAGGGTTATATTTTAGAAGTTATGGCCCATTTAAAATTATAAAATATTCAGGATTTATAAGTGATCACAAATTATCCTTCTTTTAGCTCTCAGGGCTATAGTTTAGAAGTTATGGCCCATTTAAAAACTATAAAAAATTCAGGATTTATGGGTGATCACAAATTACCCTTCTTTTAGCTCTCAGGGCTATAGTTTAGAAGTTATGGCCCATTTAAAAATTATAAAATATTCAGGATTTATAAGTCATCACAAATTATCCTTCTTTCAGCTCTCAGGGCTATAGTTTAGAAGTTATGACCCATTTAAAAATTATAAAAAATTCAGGATTTATGGGTGATCACAAACTATCCTTCTTTTAGCTCCCAAGGCTATAGTTTAGAAGTTATGGCCCATTTAAAAACTATAAAAAATTCAGGATTTATGGGTGATCACAAATTAACCCTCTTTTAAATTAAATTTAAAAATTATAAAAAATTCAGGATTTATAAGTGATCACAAATTATCCTTCTTTTAGTTCTCAGGGCTATATTTTAGAAGTTATGGCCCATTTAAAAATTATAAAAAATTCAGGATTTATGGGTGATCACAAATTATCCTTCTTTTAAATTAAATTTAAAAATTATAAAAAATTCAGGATTTATAAGTGATCACAAATTATCCTTCTTTTAGCTCTCAGGGCTATATTTTAGAAGTTATGGCCCATTTAAAAATTATAAAAAATTCAGGATTTATGGGTGATCACAAATTATCCTTCTTTTAGCTCTCAGGGCTATATTTTAGAAGTTATGGCCCATTTAAAAATTATAAAAAATTCAGGATTTATGGGTGATCACAAATTATCCCTCTTTTAAATTAAATTTAAAAATTATAAAAAATTCAGGATTTATAAGTGATCACAAATTATCCTTCTTTTAGCTCTCAGGGCTATATTTTAGAAGTTATGGCCCATTTAAAAATTATAAAAAATTCAGGATTTATGGGTGATCACAAATTATCCTTCTTTTAGCTCTCAGGGCTATATTTTAGAAGTTATGGCCCATTTAAAAATTATAAAAAATTCTGGATTTATGGGTGATCACAAACATTCCTTCTTTTAGCTCTCAGGGCTATAGTTTAGAAGTTATGGACCATTTAAAAATTATAAAAAATTCAGGATTTATGGGTGATCACAAATTATCCTTCTTTTAGCTCTCAGGGCTATATTTTAGGAGTTATGGCCCATTTAAAAATTATAAAAAATTCAGGATTTATGAGTGATCACAAATTATCCTTCTTTTAGCTCCCAGGGCTATATTTTAGAAGTTATGGCCCATTTAAAAATTCAGGATTTATGGGTGATCACAAATTATCCTTCTTTTAGCTCTCAGGGCTATATTTTAGAAGTTATGGCCCATTTAAAATTATAAAATATTCAGGATTTATAAGTGATCACAAATTATCCTTCTTTTAGCTCTCAGGGCTATAGTTTAGAAGTTATGGCCCATTTAAAAATTATAAAAGATTCAGGATTTATGGGTGATCACAAATTATCCTTCTTTTGGCTCTCAGGGCTATATTTTAGAAGTTATGGCCCATTTAAAAATTATAAAAAAATCAGAATTTATGAGTGATCACAAATTATCCTTCTTTTAGCTCCCAGGGCTATATTTTAGAAGTTATGGCCCATTTAAAAATTCAGGATTTATATGTGATCACAAATTATCCTTCTTTTAGTTCTCAGGGCTATATTTTGGAAGTTATGGCCCATTTAAAAATTATAAAAAATTCAGGATTTATGGGTGATCACAAAGTATCCTTCTTTTAGCTCTCAGGGCTATATTTTAGAAGTTATGGCCCATTTAAAAATTATAAAAAATTCTGGATTTATGGGTGATCACAAATTATCCCTCTTTTAAATTAAATTTAAAAATTATAAAAAATTCAGGATTTATAAGTGATCACAAATTATCCTTCTTTTAGTTCTCAGGGCTATATTTTGGAAATTTAAAAATTATAAAAATTATATTTTGGAAGTTATGGCCCATTTAAAAATTATAAAAAATCAGGATTTATGAGTGATCACAAATTATCCTTCTTTTAGCTCCCAGGGCTATATTTTAGAAGTTATGGCCCATTTAAAAATTCAGGATTTATGGGTGATCACAAATTATCCTTCTTTTAGCTCTCAGGGCTATATTTTAGAAGTTATTGCCCATTTAAAATTATAAAAAATTCAGGATTTATGGGTGATCACAAATTATCCTTCTTTTAGCTCCCAGGGTTATATTTTAGAAGTTATGGCCCATTTAAAATTATAAAATATTCAGGATTTATAAGTGATCACAAATTATCCTTCTTTTAGCTCTCAGGGCTATAGTTTAGAAGTTATGGCCCATTTAAAAATTATAAAATATTCAGGACTTATAAGTCATCACAAATTATCCTTCTTTCAGCTCTCAGGGCTATATTTTAGAAGTTATGACCCATTTAAAAATTATAAAAAATTCAGGATTTATGGGTGATCACAAACTATACTTCTTTTAGCTCCCAAGGCTATAGTTTAGAAGTTATGGCCCATTTAAAAACTATAAAAAATTCAGGATTTATAAGTGATCACAAATTATCCTTCTTTTAGCTCTCAGGGCTATAGTTTAGAAGTTATGACCCATTTAAAAATTATAAAAAATTCAGGATTTATGGGTGATCACAAACTATCCTTCTTTTAGCTCCCAAGGCTATAGTTTAGAAGTTATGGCCCATTTAAAATTATAAAATATTCAGGATTTATAAGTGATCACAAATTATCCTTCTTTCAGCTCTCAGGGCTATATTTTAGAAGTTATGACCCATTTAAAAATTATAAAAAATTCAGGATTTATGGGTGATCACAAACTATCCTTCTTTTAGCTCCCAAGGCTATAGTTTAGAAGTTATGGCCCATTTAAAAACTATAAAAAATTCAGGATTTATGGGTGATCACAAATTAACCCTCTTTTAAATTAAATTTAAAAATTATAAAAAATTCAGGATTTATAAGTGATCACAAATTAACCTTCTTTTAGTTCTCAGGGCTATATTTTGGAAGTTATGGCCCATTTAAAAATTATAAAAAATTCAGGATTTATGGGTGATCACAAATTATCCTTCTTTTAGCTCTCAGGGCTATATTTTAGAAGTTATGGCCCATTTAAAAATTATAAAAAATTCTGGATTTATGGGTGATCACAAATTATCCTTCTTTTAGCTCCCAGGGTTATATTTTAGAAGTTATGGCCCATTTAAAAATTATAAAAAATTCAGGATTTATGGGTGATCACAAACTATCCTTCTTTTAGCTCCCAAGGCTATAGTTTAGAAGTTATGGCCCATTTAAAAACTATAAAAAATTCAGGATTTATGGGTGATCACAAATTATCCCTCTTTTAAATTAAATTTAAAAATTATAAAAAATTCAGGATTTATAAGTGATCACAAATTATCCTTCTTTTAGTTCTCAGGGCTATATTTTGGAAGTTATGGCCCATTTAAAAATTATAAAAAATTCAGGATTTATGGGTGATCACAAATTATCCTTCTTTTAGCTCTCAGGGCTATATTTTAGAAGTTATGGCCCATTTAAAATTATAAAATATTCAGGATTTATAAGTGATCACAAATTATCCTTCTTTTAGCTCCCAGGGTTATATTTTAGAAGTTATGGCCCATTTAAAATTATAAAATATTCAGGATTTATAAGTGATCACAAATTATCCTTCTTTCAGCTCTCAGGGCTATATTTTAGAAGTTATGGCCCATTTAAAATTATAAAATATTCAGGATTTATAAGTGATCACAAATTATCCTTCTTTCAGCTCTCAGGGCTATATTTTAGAAGTTATGACCCATTTAAAAATTATAAAAAATTCAGGATTTATGAGTGATCACAAATTATCCTTCTTTTAGCTCCCAGGGCTATATTTTAGAAGTTATGGCCCATTTAAAAATTCAGGATTTATGGGTGATCACAAATTATCCTTCTTTTAGCTCTCAGGGCTATATTTTAGAAGTTATGGCCCATTTAAAATTATAAAATATTCAGGATTTATAAGTGATCACAAATTATCCTTCTTTCAGCTCTCAGGGCTATATTTTAGAAGTTATGGCCCATTTAAAATTATAAAATATTCAGGATTTATAAGTGATCACAAATTATCCTTCTTTTAGCTCTCAGGGCTATATTTTAGAAGTTATGGCCCATTTAAAAATTATAAAAAATTCAAGATTTATGAGTGATCACAAATTATCCTTCTTTTAGCTCCCAGGGCTATATTTTAGAAGTTATGGCCCATTTAAAAATTCAGGATTTATGGGTGATCACAAATTATCCTTCTTTTAGCTCTCAGGGCTATATTTTAGAAGTTATGGCCCATTTAAAAATTATAAAAAATTCAGGATTTATGGGTGATCACAAATTATCCTTCTTTTAGCTCTCAGGGCTATATTTTAGAAGTTATGGCCCATTTAAAAATTATAAAAAATTCTGGATTTATGGGTGATCACAAACATTCCTTCTTTTAGCTCTCAGGGCTATAGTTTAGAAGTTATGGCCCATTTAAAAATTATAAAAAATTCAGGATTTATGGGTGATCACAAATTATCCTTCTTTTAGCTCTCAGGGCTATATTTTAGAAGTTATGGCCCATTTAAAAATTATAAAAAATTCAGGATTTATGAGTGATCACAAATTATCCTTCTTTTAGCTCCCAGGGCTATATTTTAGAAGTTATGGCCCATTTAAAAATTCAGGATTTATGGGTGATCACAAATTATCCTTCTTTTAGCTCTCAGGGCTATATTTTAGAAGTTATGGCCCATTTAAAATTATAAAATATTCAGGATTTATAAGTGATCACAAATTATCCTTCTTTTAGCTCTCAGGGCTATAGTTTAGAAGTTATGGCCCATTTAAAAATTATAAAAGATTCAGGATTTATGGGTGATCACAAATTATCCTTATTTTAGCTCTCAGGGCTATATTTTAGAAGTTATGGCCCATTTAAAAATTACAAAAAATTCAGGATTTATGGGTGATCACAAATTATCCTTCTTTTAGCTCTCAGGGCTATAGATTAGATGTTATGGCCCATTTAAAAATTATAAAAACTTCAGGATTTATGGGTGATCACAAATTATCCTTATTTTAGCTCTCAGGGCTATAGTTTATCATTCTTTTAGCTCCCAGGGCTATATTTTAGAAGTTATGGCCCATTTAAAAATTATAAAAAATTCAGGATTTATGGGTGATCACAAATTACCCTTCTTTTAGCTCTCAGGGCTATAGTTTAGAAGTTATTGCCCATTTAAAAATTATAAAAAATTCAGGATTTATGGGTGATCACAAATTATCCTTCTTTTAGCTCCCAGGGTTATATTTTAGAAGTTATGGCCCATTTAAAATTATAAAATATTCAGGATTTATAAGTGATCACAAATTATCCTTCTTTCAGCTCTCAGGGCTATATTTTAGAAGTTATGACCCATTTAAAAATTATAAAAAATTCAGGATTTATGGGTGATCACAAACTATCCTTCTTTTAGCTCCCAAGGCTATAGTTTAGAAGTTATGGCCCATTTAAAAACTATAAAAAATTCAGCATTTATGGGTGATCACAAATTAACCCTCTTTTAAATTAAATTTAAAAATTATAAAAAATTCAGGATTTATAAGTGATCACAAATTAACCTTCTTTTAGTTCTCAGGGCTATATTTTGGAAGTTATGGCCCATTTAAAAATTATAAAAAATTCAGGATTTATGGGTGATCACAAATTATCCTTCTTTTAGCTCTCAGGGCTATATTTTAGAAGTTATGGCCCATTTAAAAATTATAAAAAATTCTGGATTTATGGGTGATCACAAATTATCCTTCTTTTAGCTCCCAGGGTTATATTTTAGAAGTTATGGCCCATTTAAAATTATAAAATATTCAGGATTTATAAGTGATCACAAATTATCCTTCTTTTAGCTCTCAGGGCTATAGTTTAGAAGTTATGGCCCATTTAAAAATTATAAAATATTCAGGATTTATAAGTCATCACAAATTATCCTTCTTTCAGCTCTCAGGGCTATATTTTAGAAGTTATGACCTATTTAAAAATTATAAAAAGTTCAGGACTTATGGGTGATCACAAATTATCCTTCTTTTAGCTCTCAGGGCTATATTTTAGAAGTTATGGCCCATTTAAAAATTATAAAAAATTCAGGATTTATGGGTGATCACAAATTATCCCTCTTTTAAATTAAATTTAAAAATTATAAAAAATTCAGGATTTATAAGTGATCACAAATTATCCTTCTTTTAGTTCTCAGGGCTATATTTTGGAAGTTATGGCCCATTTAAAAATTATAAAAAATTCAGGATTTATGGGTGATCACAAATTATCCTTCTTTTAGCTCTCAGGGCTATATTTTAGAAGTTATGGCCCATTTAAAAACTATAAAAAATTCAGGATTTATGGGTGATCACAAATTATCCCTCTTTTAAATTAAATTTAAAAATTATAAAAAATTCAGGATTTATAAGTGATCACAAATTATCCTTCTTTTAGCTCTCAGGGCTATATTTTAGAAGTTATGGCCCATTTAAAAATTATAAAAAATTCAGGATTTATGGGTGATCACAAATTATCCTTCTTTTAGCTCTCAGGGCTATATTTTAGAAGTTATGGCCCATTTAAAAATTATAAAAAATTCTGGATTTATGGGTGATCACAAACATTCCTTCTTTTAGCTCTCAGGGCTATAGTTTAGAAGTTATGGCCCATTTAAAAATTATAAAAAATTCAGGATTTATGGGTGATCACAAATTATCCTTCTTTTAGCTCTCAGGGCTATATTTTAGAAGTTATGGCCCATTTAAAAATTATAAAAAATTCAGGATTTATGAGTGATCACAAATTATCCTTCTTTTAGCTCCCAGGGCTATATTTTAGAAGTTATGGCCCATTTAAAATTATAAAATATTCAGGATTTATAAGTGATCACAAATTATCCTTC
Source organism: Polietes domitor (assembly GCA_947397865.1). Lineage (NCBI taxonomy): Eukaryota > Metazoa > Arthropoda > Insecta > Diptera > Muscidae > Polietes > Polietes domitor. Next base: position 66,420,028 of record OX377618.1, on the reverse strand, counting down.
TTTTAGCTCTCAGGGCTATAGTTTAGAAGTTATGGCCCATTTAAAAATTATAAAAGATTCAGGATTTATGGGTGATCACAAATTATCCTTCTTTTGGCTCTCAGGGCTATATTTTAGAAGTTATGGCCCATTTAAAAATTATAAAAAAATCAGGATTTATGAGTGATCACAAATTATCCTTCTTTTAGCTCCCAGGGCTATATTTTAGAAGTTATGGCCCATTTAAAAATTCAGGATTTATGGGTGATCACAAATTATCCTTATTTTAGCTCTCAGGGCTATATTTTAGAAGTTATGGCCCATTTAAAAATTACAAAAAATTCAGGATTTATGAGTGATCACAAATTATCCTTCTTTTAGCTCCCAGGGCTATATTTTAGAAGTTATGGCCCATTTAAAAATTCAGGATTTATGGGTGATCACAAATTATCCTTCTTTTAGCTCTCAGGGCTATAGATTAGATGTTATGGCCCATTTAAAAATTATAAAAAATTCAGGATTTATGGGTGATCACAAATTATCCTTCTTTTAGCTCCAAAGGCTATAGTTTAGAAGTTATGGCCCATTTAAAAACTATAAAAAATTCAGGATTTATGGGTGATCACAAATTAACCCTCTTTTAAATTAAATTTAAAAATTATAAAAAATTCAGGATTTATAAGTGATCACAAATTATCCTTCTTTTAGTTCTCAGGGCTATATTTTGGAAGTTATGGCCCATTTAAAAATTATAAAAAATTCAGGATTTATGGGTGATCACAAATTATCCTTCTTTTAGCTCTCAGGGCTATATTTTAGAAGTTATGGCCCATTTAAAAATTATAAAAAATTCTGGATTTATGGGTGATCACAAATTATCCCTCTTTTAAATTAAATTTAAAAATTATAAAAAATTCAGGATTTATAAGTGATCACAAATTATCCTCCTTTTAGTTCTCAGGGCTATATTTTGGAAGTTATGGCCCATTTAAAAATTATAAAAAATTCAGGATTTATGGGTGATCACAAATTATCCTTCTTTTAGCTCTCAGGGCTATATTTTAGAAGTTATGGCCCATTTAAAAACTATAAAAAATTCAGGATTTATGGGTGATCACAAATTATCCCTCTTTTAAATTAAATTTAAAAATTATAAAAAATTCAGGATTTATAAGTGATCACAAATTATCCTTCTTTTAGCTCTCAGGGCTATATTTTAGAAGTTATGGCCCATTTAAAAATTATAAAAAATTCAGGATTTATGGGTGATCACAAATTATCCTTCTTTTAGCTCTCAGGGCTATATTTTAGAAGTTATGGCCCATTTAAAAACTATAAAAAATTCAGGATTTATGGGTGATCACAAATTATCCCTCTTTTAAATTAAATTTAAAAATTATAAAAAATTCAGGATTTATAAGTGATCACAAATTATCCTTCTTTTAGCTCTCAGGGCTATAGTTTAGAAGTTATGGACCATTTAAAAATTATAAAAAATTCCGGATTTATGGGTGATCACAAATTATCCTTCTTTTAGCTCTCAGGGCTATATTTTAGAAGTTATGGCCCATTTAAAAACTATAAAAAATTCAGGATTTATGGGTGATCACAAATTATCCCTCTTTTAAATTAAATTTAAAAATTATAAAAAATTCAGGATTTATAAGTGATCACAAATTATCCTTCTTTTAGCTCTCAGGGCTATAGTTTAGAAGTTATGGCCCATTTAAAAATTATAAAAAATTCCGGATTTATGGGTGATCACAAATTATCCTTCTTTTAGCTCTCAGGGCTATATTTTAGAAGTTATGGCCCATTTAAAAACTATAAAAAATTCAGGATTTATGGGTGATCACAAATTATCCCTCTTTTAAATTAAATTTAAAAATTATAAAAAATTCAGGATTTATAAGTGATCACAAATTATCCTTCTTTTAGCTCTCAGGGCTATAGTTTAGAAGTTATGGCCCATTTAAAAATTACAAAAAATTCAGGATTTATGAGTGATCACAAATTATCCTTCTTTTAGCTCCCAGGGCTATATTTTAGAAGTTATGGCCCATTTAAAAATTCAGGATTTATGGGTGATCACAAATTATCCTTCTTTTAGCTCTCAGGGCTATATTTTAGAAGTTATGGCCCATTTAAAATTATAAAATATTCAGGATTTATAAGTGATCACAAATTATCCTTCTTTTAGCTCCCAGGGTTATATTTTAGAAGTTATGGCCTATTTAAAATTATAAAATATTCAGGATTTATAAGTGATCACAAATTATCCTTCTTTCAGCTCTCAGGGCTATATTTTAGAAGTTATGGCCCATTTAAAATTATAAAATATTCAGGATTTATAAGTGATCACAAATTATCCTTCTTTCAGCTCTCAGGGCTATATTTTAGAAGTTATGACCCATTTAAAAATTATAAAAAATTCAGGATTTATGGGTGATCACAAACTATCCTTCTTTTAGCTCCCAAGGCTATAGTTTAGAAGTTATGGCCCATTTAAAAACTATAAAAAATTCAGGATTTATGGGTGATCACAAATTAACCCTCTTTTAAATTAAATTTAAAAATTATAAAAAATTCAGGATTTATAAGTGATCACAAATTAACCTTCTTTTAGTTCTCAGGGCTATATTTTGGAAGTTATGGCCCATTTAAAAATTATAAAAAATTCAGGATTTATGGGTGATCACAAATTATCCTTCTTTTAGCTCTCAGGGCTATATTTTAGAAGTTATGGCCCATTTAAAAACTATAAAAAAATCAGGATTTATGAGTGATCACAAATTATCCTTCTTTTAGCTCCCAGGGCTATATTTTAGAAGTTATGGCCCATTTAAAAATTATAAAAAAATCAGGATTTATGAGTGATCACAAATTATCCTTCTTTTAGCTCCCAGGGCTATATTTTAGAAGTTATGGCCCATTTAAAAATTCAGGATTTATGGGTGATCACAAATTATCCTTATTTTAGCTCTCAGGGCTATATTTTAGAAGTTATGGCCCATTTAAAAATTACAAAAAATTCAGGATTTATGGGTGATCACAAATTATCCTTCTTTTAGCTCTCAGGGCTATAGATTAGATGTTATGGCCCATTTAAAAATTATAAAAAATTCAGGATTTATGGGTGATCACAAATTATCCTTCTTTTAGCTCCAAAGGCTATAGTTTAGAAGTTATGGCCCATTTAAAAACTATAAAAAATTCAGGATTTATGGGTGATCACAAATTAACCCTCTTTTAAATTAAATTTAAAAATTATAAAAAATTCAGGATGTATAAGTGATCACAAATTATCCTTCTTTTAGTTCTCAGGGCTATATTTTGGAAGTTATGGCCCATTTAAAAATTATAAAAAATTCAGGATTTATGGGTGATCACAAATTATCCTTCTTTTAGCTCTCAGGGCTATATTTTAGAAGTTATGGCCCATTTAAAAATTATAAAAAATTCTGGATTTATGGGTGATCACAAATTATCCCTCTTTTAAATTAAATTTAAAAATTATAAAAAATTCAGGATTTATAAGTGATCACAAATTATCCTCCTTTTAGTTCTCAGGGCTATATTTTGGAAGTTATGGCCCATTTAAAAATTATAAAAAATTCAGGATTTATGGGTTATCACAAACTATCCTTCTTTTAGCTCTCAGGGCTATATTTTAGAAGTTATGGCCCATTTAAAAACTATAAAAAATTCAGGATTTATGGGTGATCACAAATTATCCCTCTTTTAAATTAAATTTAAAAATTATAAAAAATTCAGGATTTATAAGTGATCACAAATTATCCTTCTTTTAGCTCTCAGGGCTATATTTTAGAAGTTATGGCCCATTTAAAATTTATAAAAAATTCAGGATTTATGGGTGATCACAAATTATCCTTCTTTTAGCTCTCAGGGCTATATTTTAGAAGTTATGGCCCATTTAAAAATTATAAAAAATTCTGGATTTATGGGTGATCACAAACATTCCTTCTTTTAGCTCTCAGGGCTATAGTTTAGAAGTTATGGCCCATTTAAAAATTATAAAAAATTCCGGATTTATGGGTGATCACAAATTATCCTTCTTTTAGCTCTCAGGGCTATATTTTAGAAGTTATGGCCCATTTAAAAATTATAAAAAATTCAGGATTTATGAGTGATCACAAATTATCCTTCTTTTAGCTCCCAGGGCTATATTTTAGAAGTTATGACCCATTTAAAAATTCAGGATTTATGGGTGATCACAAATTATCCTTCTTTTAGCTCTCAGGGCTATATTTTAGAAGTTATGGCCCATTTAAAATTATAAAATATTCAGGATTTATAAGTGATCACAAATTATCCTTCTTTTAGCTCCCAGGGTTATATTTTAGAAGTTATGGCCCATTTAAAATTATAAAATATTCAGGATTTATAAGTGATCACAAATTATCCTTCTTTCAGCTCTCAGGGCTATATTTTAGAAGTTATGGCCCATTTAAAATTATAAAATATTCAGGATTTATAAGTGATCACAAATTATCCTTCTTTCAGCTCTCAGGGCTATATTTTAGAAGTTATGACCCATTTAAAAATTATAAAAAATTCAGGATTTATGGGTGATCACAAACTATCCTTCTTTTAGCTCCCAAGGCTATAGTTTAGAAGTTATGGCCCATTTAAAAACTATAAAAAATTCAGGATTTATGGGTGATCACAAATTAACCCTCTTTTAAATTAAATTTAAAAATTATAAAAAATTCAGGATTTATAAGTGATCACAAATTAACCTTCTTTTAGTTCTCAGGGCTATATTTTGGAAGTTATGGCCCATTTAAAAATTATAAAAAATTCAGGATTTATGGGTGATCACAAATTATCCTTCTTTTAGCTCTCAGGGCTATATTTTAGAAGTTATGGCCCATTTAAAAACTATAAAAAATTCAGGATTTATGGGTGATCATAAATTATCCTTCTTTTAGCTCTCAGGGCTATATTTTAGAAGTTATGGCCCATTTAAAAATTATAAAAAATTCAGGATTTATGAGTGATCACAAATTATCCTTCTTTTAGCTCCCAGGGCTATATTTTAGAAGTTATGGCCCATTTAAAAATTCAGGATTTATGGGTGATCACAAATTATCCTTATTTTAGCTCTCAGGGCTATATTTTAGAAGTTATGGCCCATTTAAAAATTACAAAAAATTCAGGATTTATGGGTGATCACAAATTATCCTTCTTTTAGCTCTCAGGGCTATAGATTAGATGTTATGGCCCATTTAAAAATTATAAAAAATTCAGGATTTATGGGTGATCACAAATTATCCTTCTTTTAGCTCCAAAGGCTATAGTTTAGAAGTTATGGCCCATTTAAAAACTATAAAAAATTCAGGATTTATGGGTGATCACAAATTAACCCTCTTTTAAATTAAATTTAAAAATTATAAAAAATTCAGGATTTATAAGTGATCACAAATTATCCTTCTTTTAGTTCTCAGGGCTATATTTTGGAAGTTATGGCCCATTTAAAAATTATAAAAAATTCAGGATTTATGGGTGATCACAAATTATCCTTCTTTTAGCTCTCAGGGCTATATTTTAGAAGTTATGGCCCATTTAAAAATTATAAAAAATTCTGGATTTATGGGTGATCACAAATTATCCTTCTTTTAGCTCTCAGGGCTATATTTTAGAAGTTATGGCCCATTTAAAAATTATAAAAAATTCTGGATTTATGGGTGATCACAAACATTCCTTCTTTTAGCTCTCAGGGCTATAGTTTAGAAGTTATGGCCCATTTAAAAATTATAAAAAATTCCGGATTTATGGGTGATCACAAATTATCCCTCTTTTAAATTAAATTTAAAAATTATAAAAAATTCAGGATTTATAAGTGATCACAAATTATCCTTCTTTTAGCTCTCAGGGCTATATTTTAGAAGTTATGGCCCATTTAAAAATTATAAAAAATTCAGGATTTATGGGTGATCACAAATTATCCTTCTTTTAGCTCTCAGGGCTATATTTTAGAAGTTATGGCCCATTTAAAAATTATAAAAAATTCTGGATTTATGGGTGATCACAAACATTCCTTCTTTTAGCTCTCAGGGCTATAGTTTAGAAGTTATGGCCCATTTAAAAATTATAAAAAATTCCGGATTTATGGGTGATCACAAATTATCCTTCTTTTAGCTCTCAGGGCTATATTTTAGAAGTTATGGCCCATTTAAAAATTATAAAAAATTCAGGATTTATGAGTGATCACAAATTATCCTTCTTTTAGCTCCCAGGGCTATATTTTAGAAGTTATGGCCCATTTAAAAATTCAGGATTTATGGGTGATCACAAATTATCCTTCTTTTAGCTCTCAGGGCTATATTTTAGAAGTTATGGCCCATTTAAAATTATAAAATATTCAGGATTTATAAGTGATCACAAATTATCCTTCTTTTAGCTCCCAGGGTTATATTTTAGAAGTTATGGCCCATTTAAAATTATAAAATATTCAGGATTTATAAGTGATCACAAATTATCCTTCTTTCAGCTCTCAGGGCTATATTTTAGAAGTTATGGCCCATTTAAAATTATAAAATATTCAGGATTTATAAGTGATCACAAATTATCCTTCTTTCAGCTCTCAGGGCTATATTTTAGAAGTTATGACCCATTTAAAAATTATAAAAAATTCAGGATTTATGGGTGATCACAAACTATCCTTCTTTTAGCTCCCAAGGCTATAGTTTAGAAGTTATGGCCCATTTAAAAACTATAAAAAATTCAGGATTTATGGGTGATCACAAATTAACCCTCTTTTAAATTAAATTTAAAAATTATAAAAAATTCAGGATTTATAAGTGATCACAAATTAACCTTCTTTTAGTTCTCAGGGCTATATTTTGGAAGTTATGGCCCATTTAAAAATTATAAAAAATTCAGGATTTATGGGTGATCACAAATTATCCTTCTTTTAGCTCTCAGGGCTATATTTTAGAAGTTATGGCCCATTTAAAAACTATAAAAAATTCAGGATTTATGGGTGATCACAAATTATCCTTCTTTTAGCTCTCAGGGCTATATTTTAGAAGTTATGGCCCATTTAAAAATTATAAAAAATTCAGGATTTATGGGTGATCACAAATTATCCCTCTTTTAAATTAAATTTAAAAATTATAAAAAATTCAGGATTTATAAGTGATCACAAATTATCCTTCTTTTAGTTCTCAGGGCTATATTTTGGAAGTTATGGCCCATTTAAAAATTATAAAAAATTCAGGATTTATGGGTGATCACAAATTATCCTTCTTTTAGCTCTCAGGGCTATATTTTAGAAGTTATGGTCCATTTAAAAACTATAAAAAATTCAGGATTTATGGGTGATCACAAATTATCCCTCTTTTAAATTAAATTTAAAAATTATAAAAAATTCAGGATTTATAAGTGATCACAAATTATCCTTCTTTTAGCTCTCAGGGCTATATTTTAGAAGTTATGGCCCATTTAAAAATTATAAAAAATTCAGGATTTATGGGTGATCACAAATTATCCTTCTTTTAGCTCTCAGGGCTATATTTTAGAAGTTATGGCCCATTTAAAAATTATAAAAAATTCTGGATTTATGGGTGATCACAAACATTCCTTCTTTTAGCTCTCAGGGCTATAGTTTAGAAGTTATGGCCCATTTAAAAATTATAAAAAATTCAGGATTTATGGGTGATCACAAATTATCCTTCTTTTAGCTCTCAGGGCTATATTTTAGAAGTTATGGCCCATTTAAAAATTATAAAAAATTCAGTATTTATGAGTGATCACAAATTATCCTTCTTTTAGCTCCCAGGGCTATATTTTAGAAGTTATGGCCCATTTAAAAATTCAGGATTTATGGGTGATCACAAATTATCCTTCTTTTAGCTCTCAGGGCTATATTTTAGAAGTTATGGCCCATTTAAAATTATAGAATATTCAGGATTTATAAGTGATCACAAATTATCCTTCTTTTAGCTCTCAGGGCTATAGTTTAGAAGTTATGGCCCATTTAAAAATTATAAAAGATTCAGGATTTATGGGTGATCACAAATTATCCTTATTTTAGCTCTCAGGGCTATATTTTAGAAGTTATGGCCCATTTAAAAATTACAAAAAATTCAGGATTTATGGGTGATCACAAATTATCCTTCTTTTAGCTCTCAGGGCTATAGATTAGATGTTATGGCCCATTTAAAAATTATAAAAACTTCAGGATTTATGGGTGATCACAAATTATCCTTATTTTAGCTCTCAGGGCTATAGTTTATCATTCTTTTAGCTCCCAGGGCTATATTTTAGAAGTTATGGCCCATTTAAAAATTATAAAAAATTCAGGATTTATGGGTGATCACAAATTACCCTTCTTTTAGCTCTCAGGGCTATAGTTTAGAAGTTATTGCCCATTTAAAAATTATAAAATATTCAGGATTTATGGGTGATCACAAATTATCCTTCTTTTAGCTCCCAGGGTTATATTTTAGAAGTTATGGCCCATTTAAAATTATAAAATATTCAGGATTTATAAGTGATTACAAATTATCCTTCTTTCAGCTCTCAGGGCTATATTTTAGAAGTTATGACCCATTTAAAAATTATAAAAAATTCAGGATTTATGGGTGATCACAAACTATCCTTCTTTTAGCTCCCAAGGCTATAGTTTAGAAGTTATGGCCCATTTAAAAATTATAAAAAATTCAGGATTTATGGGTGATCACAAATTAACCCTCTTTTAAATTAAATTTAAAAATTATAAAAAATTCAGGATTTATAAGTGATCACAAATTAACCTTCTTTTAGTTCTCAGGGCTATATTTTGGAAGTTATGGCCCATTTAAAAATTATAAAAAATTCAGGATTTATGGGTGATCACAAATTATCCTTCTTTTAGCTCTCAGGGCTATATTTTAGAAGTTATGGCCCATTTAAAAATTATAAAAAATTCTGGATTTATGGGTGATCACAAATTATCCTTCTTTTAGCTCCCAGGGTTATATTTTAGAAGTTATGGCCCATTTAAAATTATATAATATTCAGGATTTATAAGTGATCACAAATTATCCTTCTTTTAGCTCTCAGGGCTATAGTTTAGAAGTTATGGCCCATTTAAAAATTATAAAATATTCAGGATTTATAAGTCATCACAAATTATCCTTCTTTCAGCTCTCAGGGCTATATTTTAGAAGTTATGACCCATTTAAAAATTATAAAAAAATCAGGACTTATGGGTGATCACAAATTATCCTTCTTTTAGCTCTCAGGGCTATATTTTAGAAGTTATGGCCCATTTAAAAATTATAAAAAATTCAGGATTTATGGGTGATCACAAATTATCCCTCTTTTAAATTAAATTTAAAAATTATAAAAAATTCAGGATTTATAAGTGATCACAAATTATCCTTCTTTTAGTTCTCAGGGCTATATTTTGGAAGTTATGGCCCATTTAAAAATTATAAAAAATTCAGGATTTATGGGTGATCACAAATTATCCTTCTTTTAGCTCTCAGGGCTATATTTTAGAAGTTATGGCCCATTTAAAAACTATAAAAAATTCAGGATTTATGGGTGATCACAAATTATCCCTCTTTTAAATTAAATTTAAAAATTATAAAAAATTCAGGATTTATAAGTGATCACAAACATTCCTTCTTTTATCTCTCAGGGCTATAGTTTAGAAGTTATGGCCCATTTAAAAATTATAAAAAATTCAGGATTTATGGGTGATCACAAATTATCCTTCTTTTAGCTCTCAGGGCTATATTTTAGAAGTTATGGCCCATTTAAAAATTATAAAAAATTCAGGATTTATGAGTGATCACAAATTATCCTTCTTTTAGCTCTCAGGGCTATAGATTAGATGTTATGGCCCATTTAAAAATTATAAAAAATTCAGGATTTATGGGTGATCACAAATTATCCTTCTTTTAGCTCTCAGGGCTATATTTTAGAAGTTATGGCCCATTTAAAAATTATAAAAAATTCTGGATTTATGGGTGATCACAAATTATCCCTCTTTTAAATTAAATTTAAAAATTATAAAAAATTCAGGATTTATAAGTGATCACAAATTATCCTTCTTTTAGTTCTCAGGGCTATATTTTGGAAGTTATGGCCCATTTAAAAATTATAAAAAATTCAGGATTTATGGGTGATCACAAATTATCCTTCTTTTAGCTCTCAGGGCTATATTTTAGAAGTTATGGCCCATTTAAAAACTATAAAAATTTCAGGATTTATGGGTGATCGCAAATTATCCCTCTTTTAAATTAAATTTAAAAATTATAAAAAATTCAGGATTTATAAGTGATCACAAATTATCCTCCTTTTAGCTCTCAGGGCTATATTTTAGAAGTTATGGGCCATTTAAAAATTATAAAAAATTCAGGATTTATGGGTGATCACAAATTATCCTTCTTTTAGCTCTCAGGGCTATATTTTAGAAGTTATGGCCCATTTAAAAATTACAAAAAATTCAGGATTTATGGGTGATCACAAATTATCCTTCTTTTAGCTCTCAGGGCTATAGTTTAGATGTTATGGCCCATTTAAAAATTATAAAAAATTCAGGATTTATGGGTGATCACAAATTATCCTTATTTTAGCTCTCAGGGCTATAGTTTAGAAGTTATGGCCCATTTAAAAATTATAAAAATTCAGGATTTATGGGTGATCACAAATTATCCCTCTTTTAGCTCTCGTGGCTATATTTTAGAAGTTATGGCCCATTTAAAAATTATAAAATATTCAGGATTTATAAGTGATCACAAATTATCCTTCTTTTAGCTCTCAGGGCTATAGTTTAGAAGTTATGGCCCATTTAAAAATTATAAAAAATTCAGGATTTATGGGTGATCACAAATTATCCTTCTTTTAGCTCCCAAGGCTATAGTTTAGATTATCCTTCTTTTAGCTCTCAGGGCTATAGTTTAGAAGTTATGGCCCATTTAAAAATTATAAAAAATTCAGGATTTATGGGTGATCACAAAATATCCTTCTTTTAGCTCTCAGGGCTATATTTTAGAAGTTATGGCCCATTTAAAAATTATAAAAAATTCTGGATTTATGGGTGATCACAAACATTCCTTCTTTTAGCTCTCAGGGCTATAGTTTAGAAGTTATGGCCCATTTAAAAATTATAAAAAATTCAGGATTTATGGGTGATCACAAAGTATCCTTCTTTTAGCTCTCAGGGCTATATTTTAGAAGTTATGGCCCATTTAAAAATTATAAAAAATTCAGGATTTATGAGTGATCACAAATTATCCTTCTTTTAGCTCCCAGGGCTATATTTTAGAAGTTATGGCCCATTTAAAAATTCAGGATTTATGGGTGATCACAAATTATCCTTCTTTTAGCTCTCAGGGCTATATTTTAGAAGTTATGGCCCATTTAAAAATTACAAAAAATTCAGGATTTATGGGTGATCACAAATTATCCTTCTTTTAGCTCTCAGGGCTATAGTTTAGATGTTATGGCCCATTTAAAAATTATAAAAAATTCAGGATTTATGGGTGATAACAAATTATCCTTATTTTAGCTCTCAGGGCTATAGTTTAGAAGTTATGGCCCATTTAAAAATTATAAAAATTCAGGATTTATGGGTGATCACAAATTATCCCTCTTTTAGCTCTCGTGGCTATATTTTAGAAGTTATGGCCCATTTAAAAATTATAAAATATTCGGGATTTATAAGTGATCACAAATTATCCTTCTTTTAGCTCTCAGGGCTATAGTTTAGAAGTTATGGCCCATTTAAAAATTATAAAAAATTCAGGATTTATGGGTGATCACAAAGTATCCTTCTTTTAGCTCTCAGGGCTATATTTTAGAAGTTATGGCCCATTTAAAAATTATAAAAAATTCAGGATTTATGAGTGATCACAAATTATCCTTCTTTTAGCTCCCAGGGCTATATTTTAGAAGTTATGGCCCATTTAAAAATTCAGGATTTATGGGTGATCACAAATTATCCTTCTTTTAGCTCTCAGGGCTATATTTTAGAAGTTATGGCCCATTTAAAAATTACAAAAAATTCAGGATTTATGGGTGATCACAAATTATCCTTCTTTTAGCTCGCAGGGCTATATTTTAGAAGTTATGGCCCATTTAAAATTATAAAAAATTCAGGATTTATGGGTGATCACAAATTATCCTTATTTTAGCTCTCAGGGCTATAGTTTAGAAGTTATGGCCCATTTAAAAATTATAAAAATTCAGGATTTATGGGTGATCACAAATTATCCCTCTTTTAGCTCTCGTGGCTATATTTTAGAAGTTATGGCCCATTTAAAAATTATAAAATATTCGGGATTTATAAGTGATCACAAATTATCCTTCTTTTAGCTCTCAGGGCTATAGTTTAGAAGTTATGGCCCATTTAAAAATTATAAAAAATTCAGGATTTATGGGTGATCACAAATTTTCCTTCTTTTAGCTCCCAAGGCTATAGTTTAGATTATCCTTCTTTTAGCTCTCAGGGCTATAGTTTAGAAGTTATGGCCCATTTAAAAATTATAAAATATTCGGGATTTATAAGTGATCACAAATTATCCTTCTTTTAGCTCCCAAGGCTATAGTTTAGAAGCTATGGCCCATTTAAAAATTATAAAAAATTCTGGATTTTTGGATGATCACAAATTATCCTTCTTTTAGCTCTCAGGGCTATATTATAGAAGTTATGGCCCATTTAAAAATTATAAAATATTCAGGAATTATGAGTGATCACAAATTATCCTTCTTTTAGTTCCCAGGGCTATATTTTAGAAGTTATGGCCCATTTAAAAATTATAAAAAAATCAGGATTTATGGGTGATCACAAATTATCCTTATTTTAGCTCTCAGGGCTATAGTTTAGAAGTTATGGCCCATTTAAAAATTATAAAAAATTCAGGATTTATGGGTGATCACAAATTATCCTTATGTTAGCTCTCAGGGCTATATTTTAAAAGTTATGGCCCATTTAAAAATTATAAACAAGTAAGGAAAGGCTAAAGTCGGGCGGGGCCGACTATATAATACCCTACACCACTCCCTGCGTATGTACCTCGCTTTTTTATGTAGTTCATATAAATTATACAGTTACTATAAATTCATCTTTAGTCATATTTAACGAATATGGTTAATAATATGGTAATTGATCCAATTATCCGACAGACAAATACAAATTATACAGTAGTAATAGGATCAATCGGACCGACATTTCAAAAGGGAGCCTATAACAACATTTTGGGCCTGGTCCAAAACATGGGCCTATATATTTCTCATTCACGGTAGGTATTCATAGTTGAAAAATATCATGATCTACAAAATTTGATGAAGATACGATGTAAGATGTAGTTTCTAGAGCTGTAATAGATCAGAATGGGCCCCATTTGGGTTATACCAAAGTATGGACATATGGGCATCTCCCAAACATGTAAGGACAGGCTAAAGATGGACTGACTTTCTATCTCATTACAATTCAATTCGGTAAAAAGTGAAATCGAGAAGAATTTTTGCATCCTGTAAATGTATGTGTTTGACACAAAAAGTTAAATTGGAAAGGACGTTTGTATGGGGGTATATTAAAACCTGGAATGATGTGACCCGCTTTCACCATGTATGTTTATTTGTGAAATATAATATGTAAAGTTTGGCCAAAATTGGTTAAACATTCGGGAGCAACATTTGTATGAGGGCTATATCTAAATCAGAACCGATCTTACCCACTTACACCACAGGTTTTTTTAGTTCGATTATAAAATGTTGTTCTAATTTTAAAGAAAATCGGGTACAATATGTGGTTTCTAAAAGTAAAGTTTGTAAAGTTTGGCCAAAATTGGTTAAACATTCGGGAGCAACATTTGTATGAGGGCTATATCTAAATCAGAACCGATCTTACCCACTTACACCACAGGTTTTTTAGTTCGATTATAAAATGTTGTTCTAATTTTAAAGAAAATCGGGTACAATATGTGGTTTCTAAAGCGGAAAAAGTAAAATAGGGAGCGACATTTGTATGGGGGCTATATCTAAATCTGAACCGATCTTACCCATATTCTGCATAGGTGTTTCTAGTTGGATTATAAGATGTTGTACCAATTTTAAAGAAAATCGGGTACAATTTGTGGTTTCTAGAGCGGAAAATGTCAAATCGGGAGCGACATTTGTATGGGGGCTATATCTAAATCTGAACCGATCTTACCCATTTTCATCGTAGGTGGTTCTAGTTCGATTATAAAATGTTGTGCCAATTTTAAAGAAAATCGGGTACAATATGTGGTTTCTAAAGCGGAAAAACTGAAATAGGGAGCGAAATTTGTATGGTGACTATATCTAAATCTGAACCGATCTTACCCATATTCTGCATAGGTGTTTCTAGTTGGATTATAAGATGTTGTACCAAATTTAAAGAAAATCACATATTGTACATGTGGTTTCTAGAGCGGAAAATGTCAAATCTGGAGCGACATTTGTATGGGGGCTTTATCTAAATCTCAACCGATCTTACCCAATTTCCGCATAGGTGTTTCTAGTTGGATTATAAGATGTTGTACCAAATTTAAAGAAAATCGGGTACAATATGTGGTTTCTAGAGCAGAAAATGTCAAATCGGGAGCGACATTTGTATGGGGGCTATATCTAAATCTGAACCGATCTTACCCAATTTCTGCATAGGTGTTTTTAGTTGGATTGTAAGATGTTGTGCCAATTTTAAAGAAAATCGGGTACAATATGTGGTTTCTACAGCGGAAAAACTGAAATAGGGAGCGACATTTGTATGGGGACTATATCTAAATCTGAACCGATCTCGCCAAATTTCTGCATAGGTGTTTCTAGTTGGATTATAAGATGTTGTGCCAAATTTAAAGAAAATCTGGTACTATATGTGCTTTATAGGGCGGAAAAAGTCAAATCGGGAGCGACATTTGTATGGGGGCTATATCTAAATCTGAACCGATTTTCTCCAAATTCAATACCGATGGTCATTGGCCAGAAAAAATAACTTCTGCCAAGTTTCATGACAATCGGACAACAATTGCGACCTGTAGAGTGCGAACAAGCTTAGATGGACAGCAGACGGACAGACGGACGGACAGACAGACATCGTTAAATCGACTCAGCTGGTGATTCTAAGCCGATCGGTATACTTAAAGGTGGGTCTAGCTCGATTATTTCTTGGTGTTACAAACATTTGGCGCGAAACTAACTTATAATACCCTAGTCCACGAAGTGGTGTAGGGTATAAAAATTCAGGATTTATGGGTGATCACAAATTACCCTTCGTTTAGCTCCCAGGGCTATATTTTAGAAGTTATGGCCCATTTAAAAATTATAAAATATTCAGGATTTATATTATTAAATTTGGCACAACATCTTATAATCCAACTAGAAACACCTATGCAGAAATTGGGTAAGATCGGTTCAGATTTAGCTATAGCCCCCATGTAAATGTCGCTCCCGATTCCACTTTTTCCGCTCTAGAAACCACATATTGTATCCGATTTTCTTTAAATTGGGTACAACATCTTATAATCGAACTAGAAACACTTATGCAGAAATTGGGTAAGATCTGTTCAGATTTAGATATAGTCCCCATACAAATGTCGCTCCCGATTTGACATTTTCCGCTCTAGAAACCACATCTTGTACCCGATTTTCTTTAAATTTGGCACAACATCTTATAATCCAACTAGAAACACCTAT
The DNA here is from genome assembly GCA_947397865.1 of Polietes domitor. Taxonomy (NCBI): domain Eukaryota; kingdom Metazoa; phylum Arthropoda; class Insecta; order Diptera; family Muscidae; genus Polietes; species Polietes domitor. The sequence goes on along the minus strand of OX377618.1, from coordinate 66,404,374 downwards.
GCAGAAATTGGGTAAGATATGTTCAGATTAAGATATAGCCCCCATACAAATGTCGCTCCCGATTTTACATTTTCCGCTCTAGAAACCACAAATTGTACCCGATTTTCTTTCAAATTGGCACAACTTTTTATAATGGAACTAGAAACACCTATGCTGAAAGTGGCTATGATCGGTTCAGACTTAGGTATAGGCTCCATACAAATGTCGCTCCGATTTGACATTTTCCGCTCTAGAAACCAAATATTGTACCCGATTTTCTTTAAATTGGGTATAAAATCTTATAATCCAACTAGAAACTCCTATGCAGAAATTGGGTAAGATCGGTTCAGATTTAGATATAGCCCCTACACAAATTCGCTCCCTATTTCACTTTTTCCGCTTTAGAAACCACATATTTAGATATAGCCCATACACAAATGTCGCTCCCTATTTCACTTTTTCCGCTTTAATTTGGCACAACATTTTAAAATGGAACTAGAAACACCTATGCTGAAAGTGGCTATGATCGGTTCAGATTTAGATATAGCCCCCATACAATTGTCGCTACCGATTTGACTTTTTCCGCTCTAGAAACCACATATTGTACCCGATTTTCTTTGAAATTGACACAACATTTTATAATCGAGCTAGAAACACCTATGATGAAAGTGGGTAAGATCGGTTCAGATTTAGATATAGCCCCCATACAAATGTCGCTACCGATTTCACACCTATGCTGAAAGTGGGTAAGATCAGTTCAGATTTAGATATAGCCCCATACAAATGTCGCTCCAGATTTGACTTTTTCCGCTCAGAAACCACATATTGTACCCGATTTTCATTAAAATTGGCACAACATCTTATAATCTAACTAAAGACACCCATGCTGAAAGTGGATAAGATCGGTTCAGATTTATATATAGTCCCCATATAAATGTTGCTCCCTTTAGATATTATATTTCACCAATAAACATACATGGCGAAAGCGGGTCACATCGTTCCAGGTTTCAATATACCACCATACAAATGTCCTTTCCGATTTAACATTTTTTGTCAAACACTTACATTTACAGGATTCACAAATCCTTCCCGATTTCACTTTTTTTACCGAATTGAATTGTAATAGGATAGAAAGTGAAGTGTATCATATAGTCGGCTCCGTCCGTCTTTAGCCTTTCCATACTTGTTTGGGAGATGCCCATATGTCCATACTTTGGTATATCCCAAATGGGGCCCCATTCTTCTCTATTACAGCTCTAGAAACCAAATCTTACATCGGATCTTCATTAAATTTTGCAGATCATTATATGTTTCAAGTAGGAATACCTACGGTGAATGAGAAATATATAGGCGCATGTTTTGGCACAGGCCTCAATTGTTGTTATAGTCCCCCTTCAAATGTCCGTCCGATTCATCCTATTACCGCTGTATAATCTGTATTTATCATTGGATCTAGATCAATTTTTCCATATTATGTTATATTAACTTTAATCGGAATATCTTCTGGATCAATTACCTTATTAGTTACCATACTAATTAACTTGGACTAAAGATGAATTTATAGTAACTGTATAATGTATATGAACTACTTAAAATGGATCCCACGAAATACCTGTGTTTAGTAATCAAAGCGATGTATATAGGCAGGGAGTGGTGTAGGGTATTATATAGTCGGCCCCGCCCGACTTTAGCCTTTCCTTACTTGTTTAATATAGCCAAACCAAAATAAATACTAATATTGAAAACATAATTTTATAAACTAATATAATATTTTTATTATTTCAAACCACGCTTATAAGGCAAGGCTGCCAATACGTCTATACTATATATATCGAAATAATATTTCAAGTCAATTCAAAAACTAAATATTCTTATCTTTATATCTTTAAAAAGCTTAAATACCATAAATATTGGTAGATAGTAGGTGCTACATTTAGTTGTACTTCCATTCTATTTTAAGTCAAAAAGTACAAATTTGGAAAATTCATTTTCTCACGTACACAGAGCAACATAACCTAACTCCATGATTCAACCAAACTTTGCAGTAAAAGTAACAAAATAAAATACGAATTTGAAAAAAAAAATTTACCCCCTAACCCCTCAAAAAGTACGATTTTCGAAAAATCCGTTTATTTTTTGTGTCTACTCAATCAGAGGAATGTATACACCGAATTTTATTATTCTAGGTGCAACCGTTTGGTTTGTACCATTTTTATTCCTCTATTCCCACTTTACCCTTTAAAAGTACGAATTTGGAAAAAATACTTTTATATTATGTATCTACTCAATTAGAGGAATGTACACATCGAATTTCGTGTTTCTAGCTGTTGTCGTTTGAAAGTTACCATTTTTATCCCTTTTTGCCCCCATTTCACCCGATACGAATAAGAATCACTTTATGGTGCACGTTTTTGTTATAAGGGGAAAGCGCATTCCCAATATCAAACAAATATAAGCAGACATTGTGAAAATCATGTTTAGAAACTTTAAATATTAGTGGTTATAAGGGGTATTTTTAGTCCTTGTGAGGGAAAATTTTTTCCCTCTGGGCCAATTTCTCCCACTTTCAATCCCAACCGATCTGCAAGCATAAGAAACATTTAGAGAAAATTTGAACTCCTAGCTCATTTCGTTCGGAAGCTAGCGTGCTTTCAACAGACAGACGGACATGGCTATATTTTACCACGACCCAGAATATATAAACTTTATGGGGTCTCCGACGAATATTTTAAGGTGTTACAAACGGAATGAGAAAGTGAATATAACCCTATCTTTAGGTAGAGGGTATACAAATGGCTTTAGAAAAAATTCTTCTCCAAATTTATAAAGGGTGATTTTTTAAGAGCTTGATAACTTTTTTTTAAAAAAAACGCATAAAATTTGCAAAATCTCATCGGTTCTTTATTTGAAACGTTAGATTGGTCCATGACATTTACTTTTTGAAGATAATTTCATTTAAATGTTGATCGCGGCTGCGTCTTAGGTGGTCCATCCGCTTAGTCCAATTTTGGCATTTCCACGTTTTTGAGTAACAGAGACCCAATTGGTGCGAACGGCGACGAATCGAAAATTGGTGGTCATCATTAACACTGGCCGATACAGCTGCGATATTTTCTTCAGTTCGCACTCTACGTAAGCGTGTTGGTGGTTTAATGTCCAACAATGTAAATTTGGTGCGAAATTTAGTCACAATAGCCCGAATAGCCGCTTCAGTGGGTCGATTAAACTGACCATAAAATGGAAGCGCGCAATGAACTTTCTTAACAGAGCACGCATTTTGATAATAAAATTCAATAATTTGCAAGCGTTGTTCGTTTGTAAGACGATTCATGATGAAATGTCAAAGCATACTGAGCATCTTTCTCTTTGACACCATGTCTGAAATCCCACGTGATCTGTCAAATACTAATGCATGAAAATCCTAACCTCAAAAAAATCACTCTTTATGACTGATGACAGCCAAATCAGAGAATAGGTTGTCACCAAAAACTCATTTTCGAGGAAATATTAAATTAATAAAATAAAAAATAAGATATTGCAGTATTTCTTGATGGAAGGAAACAGGAACCTGTTCGCAGTTTAGAGATGATTGTTATACCCTCCACCTTAGCATGGCGGTCATTTGTTTGTCATTCCGTTTGTAACACCTTGAAATATTCAAAGGAGACCCCTAAAGTATATATATTCTGGGTTGTGGTAAAATCCTAAGACGATTTAGCCACATTCGTCTATCCGTCTGTCTGTTGAAAGCACGCTAGCTTCCGAACGAAAAGAGCTAGGAGGTTAAAATTTCCCGTAAAGTTGTCTTATTGTTGTGGATCGGTTGGAATTGAAAGTGGGCGATATCGGCAGGGAGGGAAACATTTTTCCCTAACAAGGACTGGAAATACGCACTAATATTTAGATTATTTAAGCATTTTTTTAATTTCTGCCTTATACGCACTTGAAATTTGTTGCATACATTTCTCTTGTAGCCTCAAAGCACCAAAAAGTAAATAAAATTTGTAAAGGGCCAAATGTACGGAAAGGAATGAAAATGGTACCAATGAGAGGAGAATAGCTAGAAACATGGAATTTGGAATGCACATCCCACTAATTGCGTAGATACGTAAAATAGAGAAATTTTTCAAAATTCAAACTTTTAAGCGATACAATTGGAAAATAGGGATAAAAATGGTACCATCCAACCGTTGAAATCGTGAAATTCGGTGTGCACATTCATCAGAATGTGAAGATGCGAAATAAAAAAATTTTTTTCGTAATTTGTATTTTTAGGCGGAAAATGGGGAGATTGGAGATACAAATTGTACCAACCAAACGGCTGCAGCTATAATAATGAAATTCGGTGTGTATACATCTCTGAAAAATAAAGAGATATTCCTATAGTCGTTCCGTCAGGATCTAAATGTGATTAATTTTGGCAACAATTAAACGGCTGTAGCTAGAAGCATGAATTCAGTATTTTCACTCGTCGGTCTACGTAGACGTGGAAAACAGGTCAAAATAGAAAAAGCAGTAAAACTGGTACCGATCAAACGGCTGTAGCTAAAATCATGAAATTAGGTGTACATATTCCACTCTGAAAGATATTGCATCTTCAATATTAAAACTTTTCCTATCAAAATGCATTTAAGCTGATCAAGAAAAGAAGACATTGCAAATGGGGCCTTGATCGAAATTGTTTCTACCTAATAATATTTAGGGCACATTTTTGAAAATTGCTGACGAATGTTCGCCAATGTTCGATCCCACTTGAAGTTTTATATTTATATATAGTAGAGGACTATTAATATTATAATAATGAAGCATCACAATTTTCCTAATCTGCCAGTAATACTGTGGAATGCACTCCGTGGTGGAGGGTATATAAGATTCGGCCCGGCCGAACTTAACGCCTTTTTACTTGTTTTCATTTCATTGGGTACATTGGCTACATACTATTTCATAAAAATCAACCTTTGCGTTAAAACCAACATGATTATTGGGAAATAATGGTTAGAAATGCGCTGACACTGCTGTATTCAATATTCAATTCAATTTGACCGCTAGAAAGTTTAATCCAAAAAGGAAAAATAATCACAACTGCCCATAATGAAATGAGCATTCATTTTAATACTGAAACCCCAAATTATTGTACAAATCCCTAAGAAGGGCAGATATACAAATTAAAAAGATACGTTAATGATTAAATGCCGTCTAAACCTTAACGTAATTATTATAATGCAAATTAAGCTTTTTTCCTACGCACACACACACACAAAAATTAATAGTAACAGCAAAAGAGGAAATCCACTGGAATTATGGAATTATCTCAAATGTCCAAGGAATAACGTAAGTCTATACGTCTGGAATAAAGCGAATGATAAATACGACGAGTAAGAGGAAAATTTCAAAACAAGCGCAAATGAACCAAACCCACGAACCATTTGTTCCGACTTTTTCCTTTAGACAACGACAGTTGGTTGGGTGGTTGAGAAGAATACGCTCAGTGTTGTCTGGGGAAACTCTACAGAGTTGTCGGAGAGATTTCTTTAATCAATTTCTTATTTTAACTTGGATATTGTTCTGTTGGAGCTTTCAACGATATATTTTGAGAAACAGATCTCTTCTGTGTCCTTTTATCCAGCAAATTTTTTTTTTATTTTTTTTTTACACCATTTTGCTTGGTAACCGCTATTTAGGTAGCGTATACGTAATATCACTCACACGCACTGTAGTCGGACTGACCATTAAGAGAATCAGTCCTATTTTCCTACCTAAACGGTGTTAAGAATCATTCCTAGGAAGTTCATATGTTCTAGAAAGTTGACTATTGAGATCTTAGGTACATTTTTGTAGTTGAGTTTTTCCTTGAATTTTGAACGGTTTGCTACCTATGGAGAGACAAAAATCCATTTTCCGGCTACAGATCCGAAATAACAATGATAGAGATCATCTGATTAATATAGTATACAAAAGTATTTTTCTTCGTCCACAGACCGATATTAAAAAACAAGTAAAAAGGCGTTAAGTTCGTCGGGGCCGAATTTTACATACCCTCCACAGTATTACCGGCAGATTAGAGGCTGTCGATATTACATAGAAGTGCACTACCATATTGTGATGCTTCATTATTATAATATTAATAGTCCTCTACTATATATAAACATAAAACTTCAAGTCTAATCGAAAAGTGAACCTTAGGCAGCAATTAGAAACAATTTCCCTCAAGCCCCATTTGCAATTTCTCCAATTCCAGCTACTGCCTTAATGTCTGTACCATTTTGATAGGTAAAGTTCTAAAGATCCAATATGTTTCAGAATATGGTATAATTTCACGATTATAGCAACAGCCGTTGGCTTGGTACTAGTTTCACTTTTTTCCATTTTTACCCTAAAAGTACGAATTTAGGAAAATTCGTACGTCTTATTTTCCGCGTATACGCAGTCAGACGAGTGCAAATACTGAACATCATAATTCTAGCTTTAGCCAAATTTTTCCCATTTAGATCCTGAAGGCACGAATATTGGAAGATCTCTTTATTTTTCGCGCTTACGCAGTCAAAGAAATGTATACATCGAATTTCATTATTATAGCTGCAGCCGTTTGGTTGGTATCATTTTTAAAGTACGAATTTCTAAATATTTACATGTCTACGCAATTAATGGAATGTATACACCGAATTTCATTACCTTCTGTTCGAATTGTACGAATTTGGAAACATATCGTGTCTACGCTGTCAGAGAAATGTATGCACTGAATTTCATTGTTGTAGATGCAGCCGTTCGGTTGGTACCATTTTATCCCTCTGCTCGTATTTGACCCCTGTAAAGTACGAATCTGAAAAAAATACTTGTATATTTTGTATGTATGTCCAAATTATTAGTGGTATTTTCAATCCTTGTGAGGGAAACATTTTTACCTTCAGACCGATTGCGCACATTTGCAATACTAACCGATCTACTAATATAAGACGTAATCAGGCAAAATTTGGACACCCTAGGTCCTTTCGTTCAATCTATATATATAAAAGAGTTGCGTTACTGACTGACTGAAGCCAGCGCCATGAAATTTTCAGGGTAGTTCCAAAATATGACGTTGACGTCGACTAAGAAAGGGTTTTACACTTACGCTTACGTAGAGTGCGAACTGAAGAAAATATAGCAGTTGTATCGGCCAGTGTTAATGATGACCATCAATTATCAATTCGTCGCCGTTCGCAGCAATTGGGCCTCTGTTACTCAAAAACGTGGAAATGCCAAACTTGGACTAAGCGGATGGACCATTTGAGGCGCAGTCAAGGTCAACATTTGCATGAAATAATCTCTCAAACATCAAATTATATGGACCGTACTATCGATTCAAATAAAGATTTCATGCATTTTTCTGAATTTTATGTGTTTTGTTTTTTGAAAAACTTTCCAATATCTTTTAAAAAATCACCCTTTACTTATAAGGGGTGAGCGGGACAAAAAGGGATAAAAATGGTACCAACTAAAGTATTGTAGCTAGAATCGTAAAATTTGGTATGTAAATTCATCTGGCCATGTAGAAACGCGTTAAAATTGGATTTTTCGAAATTTATAGTTATAAGAGGTTAGCGGGACAAAAAGGGATAAAAATGGTACCAACTAAAGTATTGCAGCTATAGTCGTGAAATTTGGTATAGAAGCGCAATATAAATGCATTTTGTAGGGAATTTAAGGGTTGCGCGGGATAAAAATGGTACCAACTAAAGTATTGCAGCTATAGTCGTGAAATTTGGTATGTAAGTTATTCTGCCCATGTAGAAGCGCAGTAAAATTGCTTCTTTCGAAAATTGTACTTATGAGAGGTGAGCGGGACAAAAAAAGTAAAATTGGATTTTTCGAAATTTGAACTTATAAGAGGTGAGCTGGACAAAAGGGATAAAAATAGTACCAACTAAATTATTATAGCAAGAATCGTGAAATGTGGTATGTAATTTCCTCTGACCATGTATAAGCGCATTAAAATTGTACTTTTAAGGGTTACGAGGGACAAAAAGTAATAATAATGGTACTAATTTAAGTATTGCAGCTATAGTCGTGAAATTTGATGTGTATATTCCTCTCTCAAGGTAATGGATTTTTTTCCAAATTTATACCTACAAGGTGTGAGCGGGACAAAAAGGGATAAAAATAGTACCAAATAAAATATTGCTGCTATAGTCGTGAAATTTGGTGCGTAAATTTCTCTGACAACGTGGACTTGCAACATAAATGGATTTTTCAAAATTTGTACATTTAAGGGGAGAGCGGGACCAAAAAGGATAAAAATGGTACCAACATTAGGATTACAGCTAGAATCATGAAATTTGGTATGTAAATTCCTCTGACCATGTAGAAGCGCTATCAAAATGTATTATTTTTCCAATAAAAGGCTCTGCGGTTGTAATTTTTTGTTAAAAACAGGGTAGAAAATGATGAAAAATATATACACGAAGGAAGTTCAGCCAAAACAGTGCACATAGACAAACACATTCCTTTGACTGTATATAAAATTTACATAGCTTTCAGAAAAGCTCAGCAAAATTTTGCTTAGATTTAGTAAAAATTTACTTGGTTTGAGGAAAAAACTTACTGGAATTTCCTCAGTTTGAGTAAATATTTACTTGGTTTGAGGAAAAGTTAACTAGACTCAAGTTCAAAGCATGTACTACATTCAAGGAAAAGTTTGAACTTGGTATGAGGAAATATTGCATTAGCGCTGTACGAAGTTTAATTTTCCTAAATTTTAGTTAATATTAACTTATTATAGGGTTCACTTTTTTTCTGAGTGAACTTAGTATACCCCCATCCTGTGGTGGAGGGTTTTGTAAAAAATCGAAAACCGGGTTTTTATACACCCCACGGTAGTATTATGACGTTGTGCATTTGTTTGTAACACCCAAAAGAAAGAGAGATAGATCGATTGTTAACTATACCGATCAACTTAGGGTCTGTTTCCGTAACTTATTTTCGTTCGTCTGAGGCGAACGACTCCAAATCACTCAATTATTACGAGAAATCTATTTTTTTATAGAATTATATAATAATTGAATTCTTTTAATAATTGAGTGATTTTTTATCGTTCGCCCGAACCTAATGAAACTTAGCATAACTAAGGTTTTCGAGATAAAGGCGAATGCTATTTAATTTGAAGAATGTCGGTTCAAATTTAGATATAGGCCCCATACGAATTTCACTCCCGATTTGACTCTTTTCGCTCTAGATACCACATATTTTAACAGATTTTCTTCAAAATTGCCAAAACATCTTATATTTTAACTAGAAAATGTGTTAGATCGGTTCAGATTTATATATAGCTCCCATACAAATTTCGCTCCCAATTCGACTTTTTCCGCTCTATTAAAATTTGGAAAAAAATATCTTATATTTCCACTAGAAATATCCATGGTGAAAATGGGTCAGATCGGTTCAGATTTCTATATTTCTCCCACAAAAATTTCACTCTTGATTTGACTTTTTCCACTCTATAAACCACATATTTTAACAGATCTTCTTCAAATCTTGCAAACTATATATAGCTAGAAACATGGTGAAAATGGGTAAGATCGGTTCAGATTTATATATAGAATCCAAACAAATTTCGCTTCCGGCTTGACCGAATTTCTTCAAATTGAGCATAACACGTTATACTTGAACTGGAAGAATCTATTGTGCCAGTGGGTTACTTCATTCAATGTTTAGATATAGCCCCGATACAAATATTCTTCTCGATTTGACAAATTGGGTCAGGTCATAATTAGAAAACATACAAAAATCCTTCACGTTTTCACTTTTTTACCGAATATAATTGTATTCGGATAGAAAGTGGAGTGTATCATATAGTCATATAGGCCCGCCCTACTTTAACCTTTCCTTACTTGTTGAAAGTGTTAATTTTCTGATTTTCTGAAAAGGGTCGGTTTCTGGCATCCCTATCCCCGGTTTAATACTCGCTGCGGCCAACATTTTTTTGTTTTTGTTTTCAATAAACGACTTACTACTTTTGTGAATAAGTGTGTGCATTTCTCGATCGAGTAAATATGAAATATATTTTCAATTTGTAAGTCGTTTACAAATTTCTTTATTGATTTTTTGAATTTCTTTATCACAACATTTTTGAATAATATTTCATTTCAAATCGTGATTTTTTACTGTTTTCTCTGTATATATTCACAACACAGCTTTTGTCTTGAGTCTCCAGCGGTTACCAAACATTTGGCGACACATGTAGTAGCATTCTTCAATCGATGTTCAGCGTTTAGCTTCCAATGGCGAACCAAACTGAGGACAGTGGACAATATTTAATCATTATAGGTAAACGGAACCGAACGGAAAATCATCCGATACTATGTCATCATAATATGTAAATTAAATCATCATAATTATCCGACCAATAAGTAACTCTAAGACGAGAATCAAAATTTATATTTAAAGTGCTTCCGAGCGTCTATTAATTCAGAAAATGTTGGACAAATATGCAACGTAAAAAAATTACACGTGAAAAACATGATTTTTAGGGGTATTTTCAGGATCGTTTATCTCACAGACTAGCTTGATCTACGAACGAAATATTTTGCAAAACATCATTAATCAATCCAAACTTTATTCTCATAGGGTGACTGGAAATTGTTTTTCCATTTGTATGGGCAGCGTCCCAGCCTATTGTAAATATGTACAGAATTTGTGTACATGCATACATATGTCCATATTTACGAAAGTATAAATAGGTATGAATTCGTTATGTTAATATATTTTTCATAATTATGCATCACAAATGTTTATGTTTATCAGTTTGCTGGATACGTTGTTTCCGTTTCCGTTTCAATTTGAATTAGCTATAGCTATACCCTTGTTACTTGAGCTCATTGGATCCGGCCCCTTCGGTATGACTTAGTGTTTGAGTTTTTTTTTTGTTCATAAAAACACAAACAAAACATAATTTATAGCCAATTAAGAGGGAGTGAGCGTTAGACGCCATTAAAACAGCGGTTGTTTTAATGCGGCCATTAATGAAGAAATAAATACGCAAATGAAGGAAGTAACACCTGAACTTGAGCAAATCGCAGAATGAATTCCTGGAACGCTGAAGCTAGTCTGTTTGCCTGCGGGTTTAAAAATTTCCCAGAGATTATCCTGTAATCAAATTAATAGACAATGTGGATAATATTGAGATTTTATATTTGCATTTAAATTTAAGTAAGTGTGTTTCTTATATAAATACATATACATGTGTATTAAAACGGGTCGTTTTGTATGGATGATAAAATGATGGTTACACCCGCATTTGAAAAAAATCATTATAACATTTGATTATTTGACCTGAACTAAATTTACAAATTTCCAAAAAAGTCTTTATGAGTATCTATCTGCAGCCCTTGTTCGGCATCAATTTTGTCCCTTTTTGACGTAAAATGCACGAGAGTCGAAAGATCGCATTATATTTCGAATCTGCTCAACCAGCGCGAAATATTCGCCGATTTTCACTATTCTAGCTGCAGCTGTTATTTCCTTGATTTTGCACGTCTATACAGTCATAGGAATGTAAAGGGTGATTTTTTAAAAGCTATAGGAAAGTTAAAAAAACACATAAAATTCAGAAAAATGCATGAAATCTGTATTTGAATCGATAGTACGGTCCATATAATTCAATTTTTGAAGATTATTTCATGCAAATGTTGACCTTGACTGCGCCTCAAATGGTCCATTCGCTTAGTCCAATTTTTGCATTACGACGTTTTTGAGTAACAGAGGCCCAATTGCTGCGAACGGCGACGAATCGATAATTGATGGTCATCATTAACACTGGCCGATACAGCTGCGATATTTTCTTCAGTTCGCACTCTACGTTATCTTATGGTCTTTTGTTTGTCATAACTCGAGAACGGCTGTCCCGATTTAGGTAAAATAAATGTTGGAAAATTAAGAATTATAATTCCTTTAATCTATTCCTATGCTCTTTCTCGATATTTAATAAACAGTTTCGCAGATATAAATAAATTTATGAAAAAAAAAAATTCCATAAAAAATTTAAATTTTTTGTTTTTAAAAATCATAAAAAATTCAAAACGGAAAAATATGTCAAGGCTTATTACCATATAGAAAAGGAATGCCCGCAAACTCTTGTTTTATTTCGAAATGTATTTACACATAAATATGGAAAAGTAGTGACTAACATTAAAATAAAATGTTCTAGCTATTTAACCTATATTAATTATGTTTTAATGAGTTGAGCAATTATTTGATGATTAACTCTTCAGGCGTTTATTCGATTAATTGGAAATTCTTAGCTTTCGAATAAACAATTAATCGAATATCTTAGAAGTCGGAATAATTGGATACCCTAGTTATGATACTCTTTCTAGAGACAGAAAAATAATGTAGTGTGTGTAGGTAACGTATACTTACTGGTTATTGAGGGTAATATCACTCATACGCAATGTAGTCAGACTGAACATTAACAGAAACAGTCCCGCAATTTTTATACCCTCCACCTCCAGGATGGGGGTATATTCATTTTGTCATTCCGTTTGTAACACATTGAAATATTCATCGGAGACCCCATAAAGTATATATATTCTGGGTCGTGGTAAAATTCTAAGACGATATAGCCATGTCCGTCTGTCCGTCTGTCCGTCTGTCCGTCTGTCCGTCTGTCCGTCTGTCTGTCTGTCTGTCTGTCTGTTGAAAGCACGATAGCGGCCGAACGAAATGAGCTAGGAGGTTCAAATTTTGCCTAAATGTGTCTTATGGTTGTAGATCGGTTGGGATTGAAAGTGGGCGAAATCGGCCCAGAGGGAAAAATTTATCCCTCACAAGGACTGAAAATACCCCTAATATTTAGAGTATTTCAGCATGTTTTTTGAACATATTAGCTTGTATTTACTTGATATTTGCAATGCGCATTCCCTTTATAGCATAAAAGGGCACCATAGAGTGTTTTTTATTTGTAGGGGACGAAATAGGACAAAAAGGGATAAAAATGGTACCTATCAAACGACAACAGATAGAAACACGAAATTTGGCGCGTACATTCTTCTAATAGAGTACATATAAAGAGTGATTTTTTTGAGGTTATGATTTTCATGCATTAGTATTTGACAGATCACGTGGGATTTCAGACATGGTGTCAAAGAGAAAGATGCTCAGTATGCTTTGACATTTCATCATGAATCGTCTTACAAACGAACAACGCTTGCAAATTATTGAATTTTATTATCAAAATGCGTGCTCTGTTAAGAAAGTTCATTGCGCGCTTCCATTTTATGGTCAGTTTAATCGACCCACTGAAGCGGCTATTCGGGCTATTGTGACTAAATTTCGCACCAAATTTACATTGTTGGACATTAAACCACCAACACGCTTACGTAGAGTGCGAACTGAAGAAAATATCGCAGCTGTATCGGCCAGTGTTAATGATGACCACCAATTTTCGATTCGTCGCCGTTCGCACCAATTGGGTCTCTGTTACTCAAAACCGTGGAAATGCCAAAATTGGACTAAGCGGATGGACCACCTAAGACGCAGCCGCGGTCAACATTTAAATGAAATTATCTTCAAAAAGTAAATGTCATGGACCAATCTAACGTTTCAAATAAAGAACCGATGAGATTTTGCAAATTTTATGCGTTTTTTTTTTAAAAAAAGTTATCAAGCTCTTAAAAAATCACCCTTTATAATATAAGAGTATTTTTTATAAAATCGTACTTTTAAGGGGTTAAATGGGGATAGAGGGATAAAAATAGTACCAACTTAACGGCTGCACCTAGAATAATGAAATTCGATGTATACATTCCTCTGATTGCGTAGACACGTAAAATAAAATAACTTTCCAAAATTCGTACTTTTTGGGGTTCAAATGGAAAAAGGGGATAAAAATAGTACCTACCAAATGACCGCAGCTAGAATCATGAAATTCGGAGCATACATTCCTCTGACTGCGTAGACACGAAAAATAAAACGTTTTTCCAATTTCGTACTATCAAGGGATACAATGGCTACAGGGGATAAAAATAGTACCTACTAAACGAATACAGCTAGAATGATGAAATTCGATGTGTACATCCCTCCAATTGTGTAGATACGTAAAATAAGAGATTTTAGATAGTTGTACTCTTGAGGGGGCAAAATTGGAAAAAGGGGATAAAAAAGGTACCAACAAAATGGCCGCTGATAGAATCATGGAATTCGGTGTATACATTCCTCTGAGTGCATAGCCACGTATTTTTTTTCAAATTCGTACTTTATTTTGTTGCTTTTACGACAAAAAATGGTAGAATCATGAAGTTGTCTTAAACTGCGTACGTGAGAGATAAGGTATTTTCAAAATTTATACTTTTGAAATTAAAATAGGATGGAAATACAACCAACCAAACGACTGTAGCTGAAAATACACTCTCTATCCCCCAATATTTAGGGTATTTATGATTGCTCCCTTATATTTACTTTATGAATTGAAGTATTATTTCCATTATATATATACATAGTATACAAATATTGGTAGCCTTGGCTTATTAATTAAATTTCTGATTTTCATACAGTTAAAATTTGTTGCGGACATTCCTCTTGTAGCTTGGAAGCAACACAAAGAAAATAAAAGTTTTAGCTGGTGAAATGGGACAAAAAGGGATCCCTCTAATTGCATAGACACGTAAAATAGAGGGATTTTTCGAAATTCGTACTTTTAAGGAATATAATTAAAAAGAGGGATAAAAATGGAACCTACCAAACCGCTGAAGTTGAAATCATGAAATTCGGTGTATACATTCTGACTATGAAGACTCGAAAAATGTTTTTTTTCGAAATTTGTACATTTGGGCGAAGAATGGGGCGAATGGGGATATCTTTAAAATTTATACTTTTCTTATCACTTTGTCTGTATCTGAAAATGCTTCTTTCTAATGGCGACTGACGATCGCCTAATATTTAGGCATGTTCACTTTCACAATTTCATTTATTTATATATAGTAGTCGATTTTAAACAGTGCGCATAATTATACATTATAGTTTGAAATAGTAAACAAATATAGTAATGTGCATAAAAATATCACAATTTTCGTAATATGGTACTGTGCTTCTATGTAAAGTCGACATCCTTTAATCTGCTGGTAATACTGTGGAATGCACTCCGTGGTGGAGGGTATATAAGATTCGGCCCGGCCGAACTTAACGCCTTCTTACTTGTTTTTTTTCATAAATTTATATCTGCGAAACTGTTAAAAATATCGAGAAAGAGCATAGGGATAGATTAAAGGTATTATAATTCTTAATTTTTCAACATTTATTTCACCTAAATCGGGACAGCCGTTCTCGAGTTATGACAAACAAAAGACCATAAGATAACAAAAGTGGGTGGGGGAGAGCGCCAGGGCGTCCCGCGAAAACGGGTACCTCAGGAAAAAAATCCTTTAGGCAATCGTCATCATTTTGGATACACTAACGAACCGTCATAGTGGTGCTTGAATTGCAGAGATTAAACTGCAATTTGTCGCACTGTGTAATTTGCAAGCGTTGTTCGTTTGTAAGACGATTCATGGTTAAATTATAGACCAAACTGAAGATGTTTGACAGTGAAACAAAACACGAAACGTGCGTCAGCTCTTTAAACCAGTGTTGCCAAAAGGATAATAGCTAAAAAATCACCCTTTACATACCGAATTTCGTTACTCTAGTTGCAGCCATTTGTAATTTTGAAAATCACTTTATTTTACACATCGAAATTCATTATTCTAGCTGCAGTCGTTTTGTTGGTACCATTTTCATATTCACTTTGTCATTCCGTTTGTAACACCTTGAAATATTCAACGGAGACCCCATAAAGTATATATATTCTGGGTCGTGGTAAAATTCTAAGACGATTAAGACATGTCCGTCTGTCCGTCCGTCTGTCTGTTGAAAGCACGCTTGCTTCCGAATAAAATGAGGTAGGAGGTTCATATTTCTCCTCAATGTGTCTTAAGGTTACAGATCGGTGGGGATTGAAAGTGGGCGAAATCGGCCCAAAGGGAAAAAAATTTCCCTCACACGGACTAAAAATACCCATAATAAGCCCTAATATTTTCGAGTATTTAGCATATTTTATCAAAATGTCTGCTGGTACATACTTGATATTGGGTATGCGCATTCCCCCTATAACAAAAACGTGCGCCATAAATTGATTTTTATTCGTAGGGGTGAAATGGGGCAAAAAGGGATAAAAATAGTACATATTAAACGACAACAGCTAGAAACACGACGGTTTCTGCCGAAGTCTTCAGCAGAACCCAAAATTAGCAAAGAAGGCAAAGTGAGACCTTTATTGTTGCAGCTGAAAGTTGACTGCGCAGTTTCGATGGGCGCTACACCATCTCATCAGAACTTTCGCAACGAATGTATGTCTTTGACTTAAATCAGGGTTCATATTAGTACCAGCAGTCACATATTTCTAATGAGAAACGCTGATAAACAAAATATTCCACCGAACTAAGTCGACACACTAAAAATCTCACTTTGCCAATTCAATGTTGTGCATGTGCTCGCATCGCTCGCAACAATGCAAAGGTTGTTGTTGTACGGTATGTCCCGTCTTCACTGTACCTCGTGTGTATTGTTGTTGTTTGTATGTATAGTTGGTCTGTTATGTTGTATGTCTTGTCATTTATTTTGGTTCAAGACCATAGGTTGTGCCGAAGTCTTCAGCAGATTCGTAAAAACAATGGGTACAGAGGGATAAAAATAGTACCAACTAAACGACTACAACCTGAATGATGAAATTCTGTGTGTGCATCCCTCTAATTGCGTAGACACGTAAAATAAAGAGATTTTAGAAAGTCATACTCTTAAGGGGGTAAACTGGGAAAAGGGGATAAAAATGGTACCAACCATAGACACACAAAATAAAAAGTTTTTTTCATGTTCGATATGTAAATTTATTGGGAGCCTTGGTTTTGGCTTGTCTATTAAAAATATATACATATTTTCCTGTAATATTACTGCACTTCTACGAAAATCGACAGCCTCTATGGAATGCCGTCCATGGTGGAGGGTATATAAAGTTCGGCCCGGCCGAACTTTACGCCTTTTTTACTTGTTATCCCTCTATTCCCATTTTACTTTTACATGTCTACTCAATTAGAGGAATGTACACACCGAATCGTGTTTCTAGATGTTGTCGTTTAATAGGTACCATGTTTATCACTTTTTGTCCCATTTCACCCCCTACAAATAAGAATCGCTTTAGGCTATAAGGGGAATGCGCATACACAATATCAAGTAAATAAAAGCACATATTCGAAAAACATATTGAAATACTCGAAATATTACGGGTATTTTCTGTCCTTATTAGGGAAACAGTTTTTCCCTCTGGACAGATTTCGCCATCTTTCAATCCTAACCGATCGACTACTATTAGTCGTATGCCGTTTAGATGCTAGCGTGCTTTCAACAGACGGACGGACATGGCTAGATCGTCTTAGAATTTTATGACAATCACGACAAGGGTCCCAGTTCGATATTTCAAGGTGTTACAAACGGAATGACAAACTAGTATACCCCCATCCTGGAGGTGGATGGTATAAAAATATGCCGCTAAACGAATAATAAGCTGGCCAGCTTAAATAATTTAAAAATTACTTGTTTGTGATCCATTTCAGTCGTCTACGTCAATTTCAGTGCCCATACTGGGTAATAAGTACACATGCCCAAAGGATGGACAAAAAGTCCAACGACTATTGTAGGAGCTGTGGGGTCAAGGCCCTGTGGACCGAAACACCAAAATAGTATAAACATACGCCCCTTTCCAAAATATTAACCCACATTAATCTATGATCCTTACTTTACTAAACGGGATTCTTTTTTTGTAAATCTGCATTTTAGTTGTAAAATTTGTATTCAGTGAGAACACGGTTATCGATACAGGGTTCTGCTTTCTTTCAGAGCTTGAGCGACTTGGCCGGCACAGGCGTCCGTTAGATAAAACATTTCATGAGTTGCATAGATTATCACAATGGACATCGCTTGGTCTAAGCGAGTCAGCTATATGATACCCTGCACTTTCTATCCCTATACAATTAAATTCGGTGAAAAAGTCAAATCGGTCTGGCGTATTTTCACCATAGCTATTTTTAGTTGAAAAATAAGTTTTAGTGCTATGTTTGAAGAAAATCTGTTACGAAAATTTTTTATGAAAGCTATATATAAATCTGAACCGATCTAAGCTAAATGTTTCTAATTGAAATATAAGCTTCTGTGCAAATTTGAAGGAAATCGGTTAAATTATGTGATATAAAATCCATATTGAGATACAACACGTAATGGGCAAAGTGAAATTCCCGTGAACTGCCGAAGAAAATTTCTGGGGCCTCGGGAAAGAAAAAAAAATCATGTTTTACAAAGTCATACATTTTTATAAAAACAGTATTTTTTAAATATTAGTTACAAACAAACTATGTATATTTGGCTCAAACAGAGATGCCATAATAGATCAAAAAACCGCAATTTATAATAAAATAAATTTTAGTGCTAAATCCCATAAAATGTATGAGAAACGGTTCGACAAAACAAAGTCGGAAGAAGAAATTACTTTTTTTAATTTGATGATTAATTTTTAATTCGATTTCATGAGAAACCAAAAGAAACCAGTTATATCCACCAAACTCCATGTATCTTGAGTTAACAACATCGAAATACATTACTTGGGGAAAATGGCAAAAATATTATACTATCCAGGTAAACTAAATATTACTAGTCGAATTGTACATACATTAGATCCATAGTAAATTTTATGATAAAAACTTTATCTTAAATGGAAACTGGGGAATGAAGTACCGGCCAACAAACTTTCAAAGAAAATTTGTCAAAAGGAAGACTTGTTCCTAGTCGGACAAATCCGAATTCCCTGTATACTACGTGTCATTCTAATTGTCTTCTGATAAAAACGGCTCCATTTGGCAAAATATACGTCCTTCATCTGTGAGATTTGAGTTTTGCAGAGAAACAACATCAACTATTTTGAAGGAATATAATTTTTATTCTCAAACTATCAACGACCTTTCTCCAACAAAGTTGTCAATTAGTTCTACAGATCAATTAACTGTGCATCAGCTTCATTGCACAATGATTGATGGAAAGGTATGTAATGCGATTACAGGACAAAAGTCTTCGTCGTCCTGCAAAATATGCGGAGCAAATCCATAAGATATGACCAACTTAAATATTCAAGAAACTGTAGAGAAGACATTCATAAATTCTGTCTCTGCACTTTGCACTGCAGGTTTATGGAATCTATTTTACACATTGCCTACAATTTAGACTTCAAAAACGGTTCAGCCAGACAAAATTACAAAATATCGAAAGCTGAAAGGAAGAGAAAAATACAAAACGCACTTAAATCGGACTTGGCTATAGTGGTAGATTTTGTTAAACAAGGATTCAACGATGGAAACACAGGAAGTCGAGGCGATTTCTCATAGTTTTACAAACATTAATTAAAACAAGTAAGGAACGACTGAATTCGGGCGGGGCCGACTATATAATACACTCCGCCTTCTATTCGAATACAATTAAATTCGGTAAAAAAGTGAAAACGGGATGGATTTTTGTATGTTTCCTAATTATAGGCTGATATGACCTGGCCCAATTTGTCAAATGGAGAAGAATATTTGTTTCGGGGCTATATCGAAACATGGAATGAAGTGACCCACTTCACAATAGGTTTTTTCCAATTCAAGTATAACGTGTTTTGCTGAATTTGAAGAAATTCGATGAAAATACGTTGTTTCTGGGGCGGAAGAAGTCAAGCCGTGAGCGAAATTTGTATGGGAGCTATATAAGTCTGAACCGATCTGTCACATTTTCACAATGGGTGTTTCTACTTGAAATCGAAAGGTATTTTGCAAGATTTGAAGAAAATATGTGGTTTCTAGAGCAGAAAAATTCAAATCGGGAGCGAAATCTGTGTGGGAGTTATATATAAATCTGAACCGATTAATGGGTCATATCACCACGGATATTTCTAGTGGATATAGAAGAAAATATGTGGTTTCTAGAGCAGAAAAATTCAAATCGAGAGCGAAATTTGTGTGGGAGTTATATACAAATCTGAACCGATCAATGGGTCAGATCACCACGGGTATTTCTAGTGGAAATATAAAATATTTTGCCAAAATTGATGAAGATCTGTTAAAATATGAGGCTGCTAGTGCAGAAAAAGTCAAATCTGGAGCGAAATTTGAATGGGAGCTATACATAAATCTGATCCGATCTGACCTATTTTCACGATAGGTGTTCCTAGTTGAAATATAAGATGTTTTGCCAAATTTGAAAACAATCTGATAAAAATATGTGATTTCTAGATCGTAAAAACTCAAATTGGGATCGAAATTTGTATGTGAGCTATATATAAATCTGAACCGATATAACACATTTTTACCACAGGTGTTTCTAGTTGAAATATAAGATGTTTTGTCAATTTTGAAGAAAATCTGTTAAAATATGTGGTATCTAGAGTGAAAAGAGTCAAAGCGGGAGTAAAATTCATATGGGGGCTATATATAAATCTGAACCGATTTTCTTCAAATTAAATAGCGTTCGTCCTTATACCGAAAAACGTCGTTGTGCTACAATTGATTCTGGTAACAATTGCGACCTGTACTCTGATTACAAGAATAGATGGACAGACAGACGGACGGACAGACGGACTAATTCGATTAAAAAATTAATTTAAGTCGATCGGTATACTTAACAATGGGTCTATCTCGTTTTCTTTTGGGTGTTACAAACAAATGCACAAATACATAATACTCTCGTGGAGTGTATAAAAATCTTTAATTGGAATTTGGTTAACTTCGAAATTTAAAAAATTATCTAATGTCTTATCTAATGTTTTCTACAATTAAGAAAAGTCACACGAATATTCCTAATTCTAGGAACTGAAATTAATATGCTTAGGTTTCACTTCTGTTAAGCTGTTAGGCGAAATATGAGCACACGGAAAGAACTCGTACAATTTTTAAGATCTTTAAAGACAGCATATCTGTACTATCTTAGAATGGCGGTACCATTACTTCTCCCAAACTTAATAATGGAAGCTTTAGTGGAGCTGAAATCCAGAATTTATCTATTGGACAGTGTATATAAGCAAAATAACCATACTACTTCAGCTGTTGAAGCGAACAATGGTGTTTTGGGGAGAAGCGTTGAAAAATGGGATAATGAAGAAACAAATAGCAATGATTTGAAATTGAGGATATGAAAGAGAATGTGTGGTTTGTAAGGACAGTATAGCAAATATAGTGATACTTCCACAACCTCAAAATTTATAATTTGGGCAAGCTTACCCTTTCCTCGATATAATTGTAAGACATATGTGCATGATTCCAAGGAAGTATTTGTATAAGTACTTGGGGTCCTTTTTATACACTCCACGAGAGTATTATGTCTTTGTGCATTTGTTTGTAACACCCAAAAGGAAACGAGATAGACCCATTGTTAATTATACCGATCGTCTTAGAATCACTTTCTGAGTCGATTTAGCAATGTCCGTCTGTCTGTCTGTCTGTCTGTCTGTCTGTCTGTCTGTCTGTCCGTCCGTCCGTCCGTCCGTCCATCTATTCTTGTAATCACGATACAGGTCGCAATTGTAGACAGAACCAAATGAAACTTTGCACAACGATGTTTTTCGGGATAAGGACGAACGCTATTTAATTTGAAGAAAATCGGTTCAGATTTAGATATAGCCCCCATACGAATCTCACTCCCGATTTGACTCTTTTCACTCTAGATACCACATATTACAACATATTTTCTTTAAAATTGGCAAAACATCTTATATTGTAACTAGAAACACCTGTGGTAAAAATGTGTTAGATCGGTTCAGATTTATATATAGCTCCCATACAAATTTCTCTCCCGATTTGACTTTTTCCGCTCTAGATACCACATAATGTATCAGATTGTCTTCAGATTTGGTAAAACATCTTATATTTCCACTAGAAACACCCATGGTGAATATCGGTCAGATCGGTTCAGATTTATATATAGCTCCCATACAAATTTCGCTCCCGATTTGACTTTATCCGCTCTAAAAACCACATATTGTATCAGATTGTCTTCAGATTTGGCAAAACATCTTTTGTTTAAACTAAGAACATCTATGGTGAAAATAGGTCAAATCGGTTCAGATTTAGATATAGCCCCCATACTAATGTCGTTCCCGATTTGACATTTGGCACAACATCTTATAATCTTACTAGAAACACATATGCAGAAATTGGTAAGATCGGTTCAGATTTAGATATAGCCCCCATATAAATGTCGCTCCCGATTTGACTTTTTCCGCTTTAAATGCCACATATTCTAATCGATTTTCTTTAAATTTGGCACAACATCTTATAATCAATCTAGAAACACCTGTGGCTAAAGCGGGCTAGATCGGTTCAGATTTAGATATAGTCCCCATACAAATGTCGCTCCCGATTTGAATTTTGCGCTCTAAAAACCATATATTGTACCCGATTTTCTTTAAATTTGGGACAACATCTTATAATCCAACTAGAAACACTATGCAGAAATTGGGTAAGATCGGTTCAGATTTAGATATAGCCCCCATACAAATGTCGCTCCTGATTTGACCTTTGCCGCTTTAAAAGCCACATATTGTGCTCGATTTTCTTTAAATTTCGCACATCTTATAATCTAACTAAACAAAACTATGGTGAAAGTGGGTAAGATCGGTTCAGATTTAAATATAGCCCAAATTCAAATGTTGCTCCCATAAGTTTAACCGATATTGGCCAAACTATATATTTTATATTTCGCCTATTTCGTTCCAGATTTCAATATATCCTCATACAAATGTCCTTTCCGATATAAAATTTTTTGTCAAACACATACATATACAGGATACAAAAAACCTTCCCGTTTTCACTTTTTCACCGAATTGAATTGTATTCGGATTGAAAGTGGAGTGTATCATAGAGTCGGCCCCGCCCGACTTTAGCCTTTCCTTACTGGTTTATTAATTATTAATAAAAACTAGCTGAACCCCGCCCGCTTCGCCAGGCAAAATACAAATGGTAAAATTAAAATCAGGTTTCATATTGATATTATCGTGGTTTGTAATATATAGGTTCCAATTAAACTCACAAAAAAAAAAAAAAAACAGTAAAATTTTCGTCAAAATCTTCCCGGATTTTATATTTTTCTGGAAATTGTCCTACATCCTATGTCCTTCCTTGGGCCAACACGAATTCATCAAGCCCAAAATCGTGAAAATCAGACGATCCGTTATAAAGTTTTGCGTGTTCACACGGACGGCATTCTCTTTTATAATTATTAATAAAAATTATTCTTGTTAGGGCAATATTTCATATTTAATCGTGAGACATTAATTCACCTTTCGCAGAGCCAAACATTATCCTTGGTATACTTTGTCATAAGGTCTTAGTCCACGGAAGTGGTATTATAAAGTCAGTAGGCTTGCCTATTGACTACCAGAGCTTGGCGGAACAAGCTCTGGAAACCAGTAGTAAAGTCTTCGAGAGTTTTAGAGCTGAAAGTGTTCACCAGAGGCTGACAACGAGGACATAATTCATCGTCTTTTGGTATCATCTGACCCACAGATCAGCTACATACATCTACAGAAGGAGAAACAAGTAAGAAGGCGTTAAGTTCGGCCGGGCCGAATCTTATATACCCTCAACCACGGAGTGCATTCCATAGTATTACCAACAGATTAAAGGAAGTCGACTTTACATAGAAGCACAGTACCATATTACGAAAATTGTGATATTTTTATTCACATTACTATATTCATTTACTATTTCAAACTATAATGTATACATATGCGCACTGTTTAAAATCTACTACTATAATAAATACAATGCTGTAATTGTGAAAGTGAACATGCCTAAATATTAGGCGATTGCCATTAGAAAGAAGCATTTCCAGATACAGACAAAGTGATAAGAAAAGTATACATTTTAAAGATATCCCCATTCGCCCCATTCTCCGCCCAAATGAACAAATTTTGAAAAAACCCTTTTTCGAGTATTCATAGTCAGAATGTATACACCGAATTTCATGATTTCAACTTCAGCGGTTTGGTGGGTTCCATTTTTATCCCTCTTTTTAATTATATCCCTTAAAAGTACGAATTTCAAAAAATCCCTCTATTTTACGTGTCTATGCAATTAGAGGGATGTACACACCGAATTTCATGATTCTAGCTGTTGTCGTATCATTGGTACAATATTTTATCCCTTTTTGTCCCATTTCGCCCGCTAAAACTTTTATTTTCTTTGTGGTGCTTCCAAGCTACAAGAGGAATGGCCGCAACAAATTGTAACTGTATGAAAATAAGAAATTTAATTAATAAGCCAAGGCTACCAATATTTTTATACTATATATATAATGGATATAATACTTCAATTCATAAAGTAAATATAAGGGAGCAATCATAAATACCCTAAATATTGGGGGATAGAGAGTGTACTTTCAGCTACAGTCGTTTGGTTGGTTGTATTTCCATCCTATTTTAATTTCAAAAGTATAAATTTTGAAAATACCTTATCTCTCACGTACGCAGTATAAGACAACTTCATGATTCTACCATTTTTTGTCGTAAAAGCAACAAAATAAAGTACGAACTTGGAAAAAAAATATTTTACGCGGCTATGCAGGCAGAGGAATGTATACACCGAATTCCATGATTCTATCAGCGGCCATTTTGTTGGTACCATTTTTATCCCCTTTTTCCAATTTTGCCCCCTCAAGAGTACGACTATCTAAAATCTCTTTATTTTACGTATCTACACAATTAGAGGGATGTACTCACTGAATTTCATTATTCTAGCTGTATTAGTTTAGTTGGTACTATTTTTATCCCCTGTAGCCATTGTATCCATTGAAAGTACGAATTTGGAAAAAACGTTTTATTTTTCGTGTCTACGCAGTCTAGCTGCTGCCATTTGGTAGGTACTATTTTTATCCCCTTTTTCCATTTGAACCCCAAAAAGTACGAATTTTGGAAAGTTATTTTATTTTACGTGTCTACGCAATCAGAGGAATGTATATATCGAATTTCATTATTCTAGGTGCAGCCCTTAGGTTGGTACTATTTTTATCCCTCTATCCCCATTTAACCCCTTAAAAGTACGAAATTAGAAAAAAATTCTTTTATATTATGTATCTACTCTATTAGAGGAATATATACGCCAAATTTCGTGTTTCTATCTGTTGTCGTTTGATAGGTACCATTTTTATCCCTTTTTGTCCCATTTCGCCCCCTACTAATAAAAATCACTCTATGGTGCCCTTTTATGCTATATAGGGAATGCGCATTGCAAATATCAACTAAATACAAGCTAAATGCTGAAATACTCTAAATATTAGGGGTATTTTCAGTCCTTGTGAGGGAAAATTGTTTCCCTCTGGGCCGATTTCGCCCACTTTCAATCCCAACCGATCTACAACCATAAGACACATTTAGGAAAAATTTGAACCTCCTAGCTCATTTCGTTCGGCCGCTATCGTGAATATATATACTTTATGGGGTCTCCGATGAATATTTCAAGGTGTTACAAACGGAATGACCTCCATCCTGGAGGTGGAGGGTATAAAAAGTCAAAGACTTCTCACCAGAAGTATAAAATGTCTTAAAGATTGTACGTGATATAATATAATATAGTTAATTATTTGTATAGTACAATATATGTATTTGAAAATGTAATAAATAAATTTATTTATTACATTTTTTACTATTTTCTATTAATAGAAAATCGTATATATATATCTACGTATATGAATGCATAAATTTTATATCTTCAAATAAACATTTCGTGAAAACTCAAAACTCATTTTAATTGCGAACGAAACAGTATGCAATTCATATTATGACATGGCATTACTTTTGCGCCACCCTGTATTAGGCATATATTATATGGTGTCATATTTTATTCTTCAAAAATGATTTATAAAGCCTAGCCTATACAGCTAAATTACAAATTTTAAGCCACATTAGCTAATTCGCATACTGGTGTCATGGAATAACGTGATTAAAGGATTTGTTTGCAGTGCCATATTTGCAACACTTACATTACATGCATATAAAAGTACTAAAATATCTTGGGGCGAACTATTTTTGCCAAGCATCGCAGTACATTAAAATATAAGCCCGTGTTTAATACGTACTCCAAAATTCAATTGTGTCAGATTTGACCCAACAAAATTCTTTTTTGAAAAAACGCTGCATTAATCTTAAAATGGGATATGAATCAAGAACATGTTATTTGTATTCATTCCAAATTTCATTCAGATCCAAGCATTTTTGTGGATTTTACAGACTTTGGCCACATTTTCCCAGTTTCGGCCTTAGTGCTATGGTACATTTTCTTCGTCTCAAACTCTGACACCATAATAAATTATGAAAAACTCTCCTAAAAATTATGAAAAACTCTCCTAAAAGATATGAAAAGTTTCATACAAATTATGAAATCTTTCTTGAAAATTATAATACCTTTTTCTAAATTTTAAGAGCCCAGCATAAACGTGCGTAAGCACGTGTCATTACCCTCACGATTACTTCCAACTAACAAATAATGAATTACAAATAACTACTTATATAAGTAGCTATTTGATAATGCTATTTTTTATTTTTCAAAATAAAACTTCTCCGATGCGTACATTGACATTATTAGTGAAGCGCAAACTCAGAAAAATAACATTCCTAAATTTGAGTAAAATCCACACTCCCATTCAGTTCAACAATTTTACTCCAGTTTAGTAAAAATGTCTTTAAAAGTAGGAAGATTAACTAAGCATGAGTAAAGTTTCCTTATTCAAAAGCCAAGTAAATAGTTCATTTACTAGAAATAGGATAATAAATTTGCTTAAAATGATTTCATTGGATGTAATAAAAAATTCGTATAATTGAGTAAACTCGTACTTGTGTGGAAGAAAGGTTTTAAGTTAAGAAACCATTTGGGAAATTTTTACTAAAAAATATACTTTTTCTTAAAATTGAGGTAATGTTTTTACAGAGGTCTTCATACCTTTAAATATTAATGAACTAGGAATTGTCTAGAATATTATTTGAATATTAATCTATGAAACAATTGTCGTTTGTTTGCAGAGACTTATTTCTTAAATACTTCAAATATTATTCCAAACAACCACTGCGAAGGCGCCTATCTAGCCTTCGCAGCAATCATGGAGTAATAGCACAACTCTTTTTGACTGAGGTATCATGAAACTTTTGAGAAATAATTCATGTTGTCATTTTTATACACTCCACGAGGGCATTATGTATTTATGCATTTGTCTGTAACACCCAAAAGGAAACGAAGTAGACCCATTGTTAATTATACCGATCGACTTAGAATCAATTTCTAAATCGATTTAGCAATGTCTGTCTGTCTGTCCAACTATTCTTGTAATCAAAGTACATGTCACAATTGTAGCCAGAATCAAATGAAACTTTGCACAGCGAAGTCTTTCGGCATAAGGACGAACACTATTTGATTTGAAGAAAATCGGTTCAGATTTAGATACAGCCATCATAAGAATTTCACTCCCGATTTGACTCTTTTCACTCTAGATACCATATATTTTAACAGATTTTCTTCAAATTTGGCAAAACATTTTTTTAAACTAGGAATACCTATGGTGAAAGCAAAAAAAAAATGTTTGAATTATTTTTATTAGTTAAATTTAACTTATTTTAAGTTAAATTTTTTCCTCAGTTAAAGTAAAAATTTGTAGTAAAATTTCGTAAGAACAAATTGTTGATCGAATAGCTGAAATTCGAATGTATTTCATTCAAAACTCACAGAAAAATTACTTTTTTGAGGAAAAAATCAGCAAATTTGTCCTCAGTTTAAGTAAATATTTACATGATTTGAGTAAAAATTTGAGCAAAATTGTATTTATCCTTAGTAAAAACTTACTTAGTTTAAGGAAAATTTTAATTAAATTTAGTAAAAATTTACTTGGTTTGAGGAAAAATTTACTTAGATTTACGTAAATTTCACAAAAAAAATTACTTAGATTTTGTATAAATGTACTTGATTTGAGGAAAAACTTACTGCAATTTTCCTCAGATTGAGTAAATTTTTACTTGGTTTGAGGAAAATTGAACTAGAATCAAGTTCAAAGCATGTACTAGTTCAAGTTCAAATTTCCTAGATATTAGTTCATTTTAACACACTATAGGGTTCACTTTTTTCTGAGTCCAGGTGTGTCATGGGAGCAATTTTATGTAGTTCATATAATTTATTAATTCAGCTTTAGTCAAATTTAACGAAAATGCTAAATAATATGGTAATTGATCCTAATTTTCCGGCAGATATTCCGAGTAAAGTAAATATAACATGATCTGGAAAAATTGATCATGATCCGATGACAAATACGGATTATACAGCGGTAATAGGATGAATCGGACGGACATTTGTTGGGGCCCTACAACAACACTTGGGGCTTGTGCCAAAACATGGTCCTTTATAGTTCTCATTCAATGTAGGTATTCCTATTTGAAATATATAATGATATATAATATAATCTGAAAAATTTGAAAATTTTCCGATACAAAATATGGGCCCATTTGTAAGGGCGCAAAAGAAAAAGTGGACCCATATAGATCACTTTCAAAGTAGGTATTCTTAGCTGAAATATAACATGATCTGTAAAATTGTATCCAGATCCAATGCACGATGTGGGTTCTAGAGCAGTAATAGAGTAGAATAGAGTAGAATAGGGGCCCAATTTGTGTGGGGGTTATAGAAAAATATGGACCCATATATTTGAGTTTCATAATATGTATTAATGGTTGTGATATAATATAATCTGCAAAATTTAATAAACTTCCGATGTAAATTGTGGGTCCTAAAGGGGTAATAATAACAAGTAAGAAGACGTTAAGTTCGACCGGGCCGAATCTTATATACCCTCCACCACGGAGTGCATTCCACAGTATTACCAGAAGATTAAAGGATGTCGACTTTACATAGAAGCACGGTACCATATTACGAAAATTGTGACATTTTTATGCACATTATAAAACAGTAATAGTAAACAAATATACTATTTCCAACTATAATGTATACTTATGCGCACTGTTTAAAATCGACTACTATATATAAATAAAATGCTGAAATTGTGAAAGTGAACATGCCTAAATATTAGGCGATTGTCAGTCGCCATTAGAAAGAAGTATTTTCAGATATGTATACACCGAATTTCATGATTTCAACTTCACCATTTTTATCTCTCTTTTTAATTATATCCCTTTAAAGTACGAATTTCGAAAAATCCCTCTATTCTACGTGTCTATGCAATTAGAGGGATGTACACACCGAATTTCATGATTTTAGCTGTTGTCGTATCATTGGTACCATATTTTATCCCTTTCTGTCCCATTTCGCCGCTAAAACTTTTATTTTCTTTGTGGTGCTTCCAAGCTACAAGAGGAATGTCCGCAACAAATTTTAACTGTACGAAAATAAGAAATTTAATTAATAAGTCAAGGCTACCAATATTTGTATACTATATATATATATATTGGATATAATACTTCAATTCAAAAAGTAAATATAAGGGAGCAATCATAAATACCCTAAATATTGGGGGATATAGAGTGTACTTTCAGCTACAGTCGTTTGGTTGGTTTTATTTCCATCCTATTTTAATTTCTAAAGTATAAATTTTGAAAATACCTTATCTCCCAAGTACGCAGTATAAGACAACTTCATGATTCTACCATTTTTTGTCGTAAAAGCAACAAAATAAAGTACGAATTTGGGAAAAAATATTTTACGTGGCTATGCAGTCAGAGGAATGTATACACCGAATTCCATGATTCTATCGGCGGCCATTTTGTTGGTACCATTTTTATCCCCTTTTTCCAATTTTGCCCCCTCAAGAGTACGACTATCTAAAATCTCTTTATTTTACGTATCTACACAATTAGAGGGACGTACTCACTGAATTTCATCTTCGTCGTTTAGTTGGTACTATTTTTATCCCCTGTAGCCATTGTATCCATTGAAAGTACGAATTTGGAAAAAACGTTTTATTTTTCGTGTCTACGCAGTCAGAGGAATGTATACTCCGAATTTCATGATTCTAGCTGCTATCATTTGGTAAGTACTATTTTTATCCCCTTTTTCCATTTGAACCCCAAAAAGTACGAATTTTGGAAATTTCTTTTATTTTACGTGTCTACGCAATCAGAGGAATGTATATATCGAATTTCATTATTCTAGGTACAGCCGTTAGGTTGGTACTATTTTTAGTACTTCTATCCCCATTTAACCCCTTAAAAGTACGAATTTAGAAAAAATACTTTTATATTATGTATCTACTCTATTAGAGGTATGTACACGCCAAATTGCGTGTCTATCTCTTGTCGTTTGATAGGTACTATTTTTATCCCTTTTCGTCCCATTTCGCCCCCTACAAATAAAAATCACTCTATGGTGCCCTTTTGTGCTATAAAGGGAATGCGAATTGCAAATATCAAGTAAATACAAGGGTATTTTCAGTCCTTGTAAGGGAAAAATTTTTCCCTCTGGGCCGATTTCGTCCACTTTCATTCCCAACCGATCTACAACCATAAGACACATTTAGGAAAAATTTGAACCTCCTAGCTCATTTCGTTCGGCCGCTATCGTGCTTTCAACAGACAGACAGACGGACATGGCTATATCGTCTTAGAATTTTACCACGACCCAGAATATATATACTTTATGGGGTCTCCGATGAATATTTCAAGGTGTTACAAACGGAATGACAAAGTGAATATACCCCCATCCTGGAGGTGGAGGGTATAAAAATGGTGGCCCATTTGTAAGGGCGCTACATTAAAAAGTGGCCCCTTATAGGTCAGTCTCAAAGTAGTTATTCTTTATTGAAATATAAAATGATCTGCAAAATTTTATCAAGATCCAATGTAAGATGTGGGTTCTACAGCGATATTAGTGTAAGCTGGGGCCCATTTGTATGGGGGCTATTCCAAAATATTGACCTATATAGCTGGCTTTCAAAATACGTATTTCTAGTCTAAATGTAACAATGTGTGAGAAATTTGATCAAGATCCGATTTAAAATATGAATTTTAGAGCAGTAATTTTGTAAATCGGAGGATCATTTGTATGGTGCTATATCAAAACATGGGTCCACTATCCCGTTAGCTATTTCTAGTTCAAATATAACATGATCCTAAAAATGTTGTCATGATCCCATGTAAAATGTGTATTCTAGAGCAGTAATAGTGTAAATTGAAGGGGTAATTGTATGGAGACTATATCTAAATCTGAACTGATTTCCTCCAAATTCAATACGTCAATCGTCCTTGGCCAAAAAAAAGTAACTTCACCAAATCTCATGACAATGGGACAACAATTGCCACCTGTAAAATGCTTAGATGGACAGAAGACGGAGGGACGGACGGACAAACAGACGTCGTTAAATCGATTCAGCTGGTGATTCTAAGCCGATCCGTATACTTAAAGGTGGGTCTAGCTCGATTATTTCTTAGGGCTAATTTATAAAATATACTCCCGATACTTTTCCATCAAAATAAAAAATATATATTTATTGTACAGACCTAACATGGGTTTCCCATGGAATAAATGAATGATAAATTAAACCAACAACAAATGTACCTTCTAATGTGTTCATAATTGAGGTTTATAAAATTGTTTGCCGTTCAAACTATTTTTTAATCAGGAAACAGATATTAATTTTTATAGCACAAAAAAAAACATTTAAATGAGACGGAGTTTAATTTTTCATCATCTAAAATTCCGGCTCCATAGTCCTGGATTATGAAAAACTTCCTTAAAATTATGAAATAGTGTCATAAATAATAATATAAAAGCATAGAAGAAATTGCTATCCAAATTATGAAATCTCTCTTGAAAATTAGAATACATTTTTCTAAATTAAAACTTGGTAAGCACATCCCTCACCATGTAATGGCATCTCATTACCGTCACGATTACTACCAACTAACAAATAATGAATTACAATCAGCTATTTATATAGTAGCTAAAAACTGAAAGTGATGATGCATTAAAATTATTAGTGGAGCACATGGGCCACAGAAATCGTCATATTACATATTTTTCGATATTTGTAATCTCGGGCGTAAGTCGTTTAGCTTCTTGGCTGCGAGGTAGTTCTTTCCCCATGTAATAGTAATTCAAGGGGCAATATGGTTTGGTTTACCCAAACGATTACTAATTAATGGGAGTTTTGCTGGCAGGTAATTCAAAATATGTCAGCCCATTGTATACCTACGTAGACAAACATATTTTTGGAGCCAATGATGCCACTTTTCTCTGGTTTGCGTTTTATGACATAGTGGAGGGCCAATTGGTGAACTGCATGCGAGAAGTGAAACAAGATCGGGAAAATATATTATATCTATTAACAGTTTATTAATTTTAAATATATATTAATTTATAATAATTTTAATTTTAATGCTCCTTAAATAATGAATAAGTAAAATACGATGAGGTTCTGAAAAGACTATAACTATGCCAGCTAGATAATGCTATGCTTCACTGCTGCTGCATACATTTTGATGGCGGATTCATTGGATCACCCTCCGAGCATTGGAATGCCTTTTGAAAATCCTCCGAATTCATATAGCTCCGATTTATAAGCGTGCTATATAGCAAATCATTTCGATTGCACAGTTGTTGGGCCACAGCATAGAACATAATGCGCGACGAGTCCAAGTCGAAATATTCCAGGATGAAATCTTCGGCTATGGAAAAATTTTCACTTTCCAGCCAGAACTTGTAGTCGCCCACCGATGCCGCAAACGAGGTATAAAAATTAAATACATCATTCACTTGGTCCATGTCCAGTAATTCGTACAGTTCCTCATAATCATCGCCGTTGAGGAGAGTCTGGCGTTCAAGACAATCCATGGCCGTGTACAGACCATCCGAGCTATGAAGCACCTTGGAATCACGCCACATTTCACGATCATACGAAGCGAAGTAGTGCAGACGCGGCCGGTAATATATAAGAATGCAGAAATTTATGAACTCCTGGAAAAAGTTCATGTCTTCCTCGTCCACATGCGAGTTGTAGAATGAATAACGCAACGACAACCTCCTCATCTCCAGCAGACTGGAGTAGAACGTCTTGTCGGCGTCTTCGAATTCATGCGACTGATATATCGCTGAATAGTTGTCGGGATTTAGGTACTGTTTGGCAAAGTTCCGAATCGATCTTTCAATATTCAAATCTTTGCGCTGAGAGCGCTTTTGGAACATACGTTCAAGCGACGAACTTGTGATGGTTTGGCGATAATGTCGCTGGAACCGCGTTGTATGGAAGAGATATGTGGCCATGGCTACATCGCGACGAAAGTGATCAGCAAAGACACTCCACTGCCAATATTCGACCTGTACCAGATTTCGAAATTCGTCTGTCAGCCGGAAGCAATCGTCCACGGCACTCAACTGTCGGTAGCTGTGCCACATGACGAAATTATATACGATGCGGGGATTCGTCGATTTCAATACGGCCATCATTTCACTCAATATCTGAACATTCACTACGATCTTACGGGCCTGCTCAATATCCACATCCGTCAAATGCAAACGGGGGAAGAATCTCTGGAGGAATTCCGACATGGTCTCATCCAATAGGAAATCGGACACTTTGTTGGCATCCGCGGATAAGGGAATTTCACCCTTCAGCTGGCGACAGAGCTGCCACATTTCGCTGCCTACAATATCGGCTATTTGGGGATTACGTTGCCGCAAGAGCGGCATTAGGTTGGCCTTGAACTCGTCTAAATCCGGACACAGGAAATCCTTATTTGGCGTTATGTAGATTGTGCTCTCGGCAAAGAAAATATTGAAGAATATCTCAAAGCCATGAGCGGCAAATTCTGCGGCCAATAACGGCCAACTCAGGTTCAACTGTTGTTCGTACGTCAGCCACTGGTACTGCAGGAAAGGCCACTTGCGCAGCAGATCATTATCATTCTTCAGAAATGGAATTTCGTTGATCATACGCAACCATATGCGTCGCGGAACATTCTTCTGGCCTTGCGACTTCTTACACAGATCGTACAGTTCGCGCACCAAAATTCCTGGCACGGTGGCGAATTGCGTTTTGTGAGCTTCGAAGAAGTCATAATAATCCTGATGGTTGTAGAGGAATGGTGGTATTCCATAGCGGTCATCTGTTTCGGCTGCACTAGTACTGCTCCTCCCACAGGCATGGAGAAAGAAGTTGTCGCATGGCGATGCATTCTCGTCCACCAAACCCATCATGTTCTGCAAATAGTCCCGATAGATATTCGTAATATTAACGGCAGCATTGCCCTGGGCCGCCCGGTTCAGATTTATTAACAATGCAAACAGTAAAAATTGTAACGCGCACTTCGGTCTAGAATACGTCATTATTAAGATTCCGACATGAATTTTGAGATGCTTCTGTTTGGAAATGTTGCGAAATACTACTCATTCAATAGCAGATTCCGAGCAAATATTCAGCGTAGACGCTGGCCTGATAAGACCAGGCCGTTTGCAATTGATAACTGAGAAATATTTTTCGGGAGACTCAACAACAAAATTGACCTTCGCAAAAATAAATATATTAATCACAATTAATTTTTGCAATCGCTGCCTTAGTGTTAGGTGTAGCTTTTAAATAGTTCTCAATACCAATCTGACATTGAAAATATCACAATTGTAGTAGGAACTAGTCACAGTCGAGATTAGAAAAAATGGTCAATGACCTCTGAAAGATGTCGACACTGCTGATCAATGGCACAGTGTTCACGGACAGAGAATTAGAAGTAGGGATATTACATTTAACCCGGAAACTGCCTCTGGCTCAAACAACCCGTTGATGTTTTGAAGTGCAATTTAAAAATCGTCTAAAATTAACGAAGCTATAAAATGTATAAGCTAGTGGGTTTAATATTTCGTCGAGTGCTGATTGTAGACCAGCGCCATCTATGAGTCAGGTAGTACGAATGATGAGGGCGATCAGAACGAAATGCAACTCTGGTGTTCATGAAGTTTTTGTCTTACAACTGTGGATAGCCTGGAATTTAAAACAACTTTGATTATGGACAGGGAGAAGTGAAATGGCTGATTGTTAAGGAAGGAATCGTTCTTTTCGAATGGAGATTTACTGGCAGCCGGAGCGTATAATTAATTAATAATTTAAAAGTCGGTTTCTTTAATGGTGTAGTTAAAGAGTTATTTTTTAATGAAAAATGTATAAGAAACTAGTAAATCAAAAAAAAAATTTTCAAATCCATGCTTTATGCAAGCAGAATTCTATTGGGCCTAGAAATTCTTTTTTAGTTATCTTTTGTAGAAGGAAAAATTACTGCGTTATCAGGAGCAGAAATAATAGATTTTTAATTTGTGGTTTGTATGGGAGGTACCACGCCCCTTTGTCCATTCCCGCTCATATTTGCAGCAGCACTTAAAAAATGCACACCAAACCGACGTACCAAATTTTGTTCAAATACCGTTATCAGGAGCAGAAATAATAGATTTTTAATTTGTGGTTTGTATGGGAGGTACCACGCCCCTTTGTACAA
The DNA here is from genome assembly GCA_947397865.1 of Polietes domitor. NCBI lineage: Eukaryota > Metazoa > Arthropoda > Insecta > Diptera > Muscidae > Polietes > Polietes domitor. Next base: position 66,368,853 of record OX377618.1, on the reverse strand, counting down.
TCCCGCCCATATTTGCAGCAGCACTTAAAAAATCCACACCAAACCGACGTACCAAATTTTGTTCAAATACCGTTATCAGGAGCAGAAATAATAGATTTTTAATTTGTGGTTTGTATGGGAGGTACCACGCCCCTTTGTACAATCCCGCCCATATTTGCAGCAGCACTTACAACATGCACACCAAACCGACGTACCAAATTTTGTTTAAATACCGTTATCAGGAGCAGAAATAATATATTTTTAATTTGTGGTTTGTATGGGAGGTACCACGCCCCTTTGTCCAATTGGTCAAATTTTTCCATTTCCTTGTATTGTCATCGAAAATGATTAAGTGTGCAAAATTTGAGCAAAATTGGTTGAGAAAAAAGCTTTCAAAAATTGATTTCAAATTTTGTGGCACATAAACATATATAGAAAGTAACCTTATATAAAGCATGGAAAAAGAGAACAACATTGCAGCAAACGAAAAACAGAATTATTAAAAAGAGAAAAACTTGAAACAAAAAATGAATAAAGGCCAATGTGCTTAAAACTATTAAAAACGGGATAATCCCGAAATATAAATTTGTCTTAAATAAGTTTCGTCAAACACAAAAAAGTCTTAAAAGTAAACCAAGGAAAAAACTATTTAAAGATGACATAATGAAACGACATCCCCATCTCCTCTGCTTCACCGTTGGATCACAAGCTGTTTCATCCTGATTGACCTTCTATCCAGCAGTAAGGGTCCCTAGGACGTCCCGAAGAAACTAACCTACTTACACTTACGCCTCTTATCTGAAAATAAGAAGATTTTCTTGTTGTGATTAATCAGGGTAGACATTTTGGTCGGCAAACTACACCTACCAGTGCCAAGGCTGAGCTCGAACCTAAGGACGTTAGTCCATCAGCGTGGATAGATTTCTCAAGGAAATGTCGTCCCTGAAGGGTTGGATTAACCTAAAAAGAGAAAGACATGTGTAGCAAAACAGGATAGGGAAACCAGGACACACCACACATAATTTTACTTAGGACTGAAGCGAGCAGCTAGGAAACCCCAAAAATTAAAATTAGCATTGGCATATATATTTTATAAATTTTCAATAAGTTTTTCAATAAAAAGTTTAAAATTTTTGCGTTTGTTTCTAAATATTGATTTTGTTATGTTTTTGGATACTTATCTTTAACACCCATATTTCGTAAAGGATGTGAAAGGTTTCGATTTCTATAAATAAAAAGAGCGAAAGGATTGTAATTTGAAAATTTAAATGATTAGCTATTATATATTTAAAATGGAACGCTAGAGAATAACCCATTCCTGTAGCAGTAGGAATGGACAGGTGATGAACCGCAAATCTAGGCCGCGGTTGGCATGGTTGGGCAGAGCAGTGCCTGGACACCTACTAAGTTCAAGCGTGTTCCAACATGACCAGAAACGTCCCTGTGAAGTTGGCCTGCGCGCAACCCTACCCTCGTCGTCTAACCTTCCAAAAATGGTCTCGAAGGAGAGTAAAACAAGTAAGAAGACGTTAAGTTCGACCGGGCCGAATCTTATATACCCTCCACCACGGAGTGCATTCCACAGTATTACCAGAAGATTAAAGGATGTCGACTTTACATAGAAGCACGGTACCATATTACGAAAATTGTGACATTTTTATGCACATTATAAAACAGTAATAGTAAACAAATATACTATTTCCAACTATAATGTATACTTATGCGCACTGTTTAAAATCGACTACTATATATAAATAAAATGCTGAAATTGTGAAAGTGAACATGCCTAAATATTAGGCGATTGTCAGTCGCCATTAGAAAGAAGCATTTTCAGATATGTATACACCGAATTTCATGATTTCAACTTCACCATTTTTATCCCTCTTTTTAATTATATCCCTTTAAAGTACGAATTTCGAAAAATCCCTCTATTCTACGTGTCTATGCAATTAGAGGGATGTACACACCGAATTTCATGATTTTAGCTGTTGTCGTATCATTGGTACCATATTTTATCCCTTTCTGTCTCATTTCGCCGCTAAAACTTTTATTTTCTTTGTGGAGCTTCCAAGCTACAAGAGGAATGTCCGCAACAAATTTTAACTGTACGAAAATAAGAAATTTAATTAATAAGCCAAGGCTACCAATATTTGTATACTATATATATATATTGGATATAATACTTCAATTCAAAAAGTAAATATAAGGGAGCAATCATAAATACCCTAAATATTGGGGGATATAGAGTGTACTTTCAGCTACAGTCGTTTGGTTGGTTGTATTTCCATCCTATTTTAATTTCTAAAGTATAAATTTTGAAAATACCTTATCTCCCACGTACGCAGTATAAGACAACTTCATGATTCTACCATTTTTTGTCGTAGAAGCAACAAAATAAAGTACGAATTTGGAAAAAAATATTTTACGTGGCTATGCAGTCAGAGGAATGTATACACCGAATTCCATGATTCTATCGGCGGCCATTTTGTTGGTACCATTTTTATCCCCTTTTTCCAATTTTGCCCCCTCAAGAGTACGACTATCTAAAATCTCTTTATTTTACGTATCTACACAATTAGAGGGACGTACTCACTGAATTTCATCTTTCTAGCTGTAATCGTTTAGTTGGTACTATTTTTATCCCCTGTAGCCATTGTATCCATTGAAAGTACGAATTTGGAAAAAACGTTATTTTTTTCGTGTCTACGCAGTCAGAGGAATGTATACTCCGAATTTCATGATTCTAGCTGCTATCATTTGTTTATCAAAGTACGAATTTTGGAAATTTCTTTTATTTTACGTGTCTACGCAATCAGAGGAATGTATATATCGAATTTCATTATTCTAGGTGCAGCCGTTAGGTTGGTACTATTTTTAGTACTTCTATCCCCATTTAACCCCTTAAAAGTACGAATTTAGAAAAAATACTTTTATATTATGTATCTACTCTATTAGAGGTATGTACACGCCAAATTTCGTGTTTCTATCTCTTGTCGTTTGATAGGTACTATTTTTATCCCTTTTCGTCCCATTTCGCCCCCTACAAATAAAAATCACTCTATGGTGCCCTTTTGTGCTATAAAGGGAATGCGAATTGCAAATATCAAGTAAATACAAGCTAATATGTTCAAAAAACATGCTGAAATACTCTAAATATTAGGGGTATTTTCAGTCCTTGTGAGGGAAAAAATTTTTCCCTCTGGGCCGATTTCGCCCACTTTCAATCCCAACCGATCTGCAACAATAAGACACATTTAGGAAAAATTTGAACCTCCTAGCTCATTTCGTTCGGCCGCTATCGTGCTTTCAACAGACAGACAGACAGACAGACAGACGGACATGGCTATATCGTCTTAGAATTTTACCACGACCCAGAATATATATACTTTATGGGGTCTCCGATGAATATTTCAAGGTGTTACAAACGGAATGACAAAGTGAATATACCCCCATCCTGGAGGTGGAGGGTATAAAAATAACTACTCTATCTATGCTTCCTTCAATACCTAATCCTTCTACTTTATTTTCCAGATTTTATAGTTTAATTTTCTTTAGCCAATCCTGTGTTTCTGTACGTCAGTCAGGTTGTCCGTAATCTGTCCGAGCAAATACCTCAGCACCCCTGGATTGGTAGTGCTACGAACGGCAGTCCCACGTTGTGGCCGTGGTTCCGAATTGCTGTGCTTGAGAATGTGCTGGCGTTGGGTAATTTCTTTTGGTATTTTATTTAGTTAGATTTTTATTTTTTTTTAATGTCCAACGTATATTGTTATATTCGTTCACTGTGTGTGTGTGTTTTTCTTGTTGCTTGCAAAAAAATATTTTATGTTGACTTTATTGGAATTAGCCCTTGATAACCATAATTTTGACTTACACTGGAAATTATCCAGGGGCCAAATCACGGCATTCGAAAAAGAGAATGTTACGATCGAAAAGTGATTTATTGTAAAAAGGGTATAAATTTGAACAAAAATTATACAAAATCAAATTAGATTATTGATTTTGTTTGAAATTTCCTCTTCTTTCATAGAAATTAAAAATTGATTTCGATCTAACTTCTCGATATTGAATCCCGTGATTTGCCACCAGGCTAAGTCAAAAAATTTTAACACAAAATTATTTTTTTTTTTCAAAATTTGTTTTCACACACACATATTGCTTTTGGCGACAATTTTGAAAAATATTTTTTTATTTTTAGTGGAATTTTAACATTTTATTTAGAATTTGGTTATCGCAGCTTAGTTATGCAATTATATCGTTGGTAGAGCGCCCCGGTAGTCGAGTTGGTAGCGTGCTGGACTATTCAGCGTGGGGGTTGTGGGTTCGATTCCCACCAGAGGCTCTGGTCTGTCGCTGCAATAACTAGCTACAATGGTCTTAGTCACCCCAGCTCTATCCCTGGACCCAAAATTATAATATAAATTTACTTTGTATTGTAATTCATAATAAATAAATAAAAATAAAAAATATCGTTGGTATCGTCTGAAAGGTTGATGAACTCCCCTTTGAGAAAAAAGTGAAAGGTCCTTGTCTTCCAAGTAGTCCAAAAATACACATAATCCTTTTAATTATATTTCAAACATATGATTTATTTTCTTATTTTTATGTATTTTACCTTAATTCAGGCTCTACAAGATATCAGAATTGGCTCAGAAATATTCAAAATGATTTCCTTTTTCAGCGAGACATAATTTGTAGTTTTTACGTGTTAAAACCAGTTTTAAACTGATATTTCGGGAAATATATTTGCAGGACGAAAGATAATAATGCGGTTCCAAAACACCATTTGAGCAAATAAATAAAAACTTTATTTCATATATTTCGTGAATAATACAAAACAAAAAGAAAACGCAATTTACCTTACGTTGGTGAAACGTTATTGCGCGTATCCAGGCAAGGCGCTAGTTTAGACCAAAGACGAGGACCTGACCTGACCCGCACGGACGGAAACAGCTGCTCCTTGTGCGAGTTAGCGGGGACACTTGGGGCCCTAAGGTAACTGCGCGGTTGCACACGGTGCCTGTTTGAATGCACTGGACTGATTACCTGACGTCGACGACTAGGCGGACGACGTGAGCCATGGTATCCAAAGGCTGAAATGATGACGGCGTAAAAAGGAAACATGACAGGTAAGTAATCTCACCGTTTTCTTCGATTGTTGCGGGCAGCGGGAGTTAGGGATGATCTCAAACATAAGGCCGGCGTGCATCCAACCGTGACACGCCAAGAGCTGTTTACAGATTCTGGTTCTGAAAAGGAATAGGAAGATATATGTGTTTATTCGGTAGTCTTTTTTTAGAATTGTGATCTAACAACAGTTTCGTATTGGTTTTTGCTAGTTGTCCCCTGTGGCATTCGGTTGTGGGAAAATCGACAACCCGTACCCTGAACTAGCCGGGGGATGTCATCTGTGGTCAGTCAGACAGCCGGATTCCACGCAATCTGGTAGAAGTGTAAGAAGTAGGCAAAATGGGGCCCGAGTTTTTCGTGTATCACAAGCATTAAAGAGAAATCCTTAGTTCAGTTAAACATTTTCGCAGACTTACCTGTTTTATCAATGACTTGGTTGATTTTTAATTAGAATTGAATTCTTCGTTGATCTTTCCTGTAAAGAAAGAGGAAGATTTTTTTGAAATACGGTGTTGATAAGAAAATTTTGAAAGTGGTAGAAAAATTTACTAAACAAATACATTTTGCTTTCGGTTGAATATAAATATATAAATTTTGCAAGTGATTGGTGATTTGGAGTTTGTGGGTGTCTGTTGATTTTGCAGATTGATGTTATCAATCGTTCTTTTTTTGAATTTTGTATAAGGCTACGTCTCCTAACTATCCTTTTACTTCACCTCCTAGGAGCTGTGCCGAGGATTAGTATGATAAGATAGTGTCAAAATAAGCTTGTGCCAAAGTCCCCTTCAACGTCATGACACGGGTTGGTTGTATTTCTCTTCGCCAAATCTGCGTACGCCGTTACTGCGCTCGATGGTCCACCCCTTATGTGGACTATGATCGGTTCAAATTTAGATATAGCCCCCACACAAATGTCGCTCCCGATTTGACTTTTTCCGCTCTAAAATCCACATTTTGTACCCGTTTTTATACCCTACACCACTTCGTGGGCTAGGGTATTATAAGTTAGTTTCGCCCCAAATGTTTGTAACACCAAGAAATAATCGAGCTAGACCCACCTTTAAGTATACCGATCGGCTTAGAATCACCAGCTGAGTCGATTTAACGATGTCTGTCTGTCCGTCCGTCTGTCCGTCTGCTGTCCATCTAAGCTTGTTCGCACTCTACAGGTCGCAATTGTTGTCCGATTGTCATGAAACTTGGCAGAAGTTATTTTTTCTGGCCAATGACCATCGGTATTGAATTTGGAGAAAATCGGTTCAGATTTAGATATAGCCCCCATACAAATGTCGCTCCCGATTTGACTTTTTCCGCCCTATAAAGCACATATAGTACCAGATTTTCTTTAAATTTGGCACAACATCTTATAATCCAACTAGAAACACCTATGCAAAAATTGGGTAAGATCGGTTCAGATTTAGATATAGCCCCCATACAAATGTCGCTCCCGATTTGACATTTTCCGCTCTAGAAACGACATATTGTACCCGATTTTCTTTAAATTTGGCAGAACATCTTATAATTCAACTAGAAACACGTATGCAAAAATTGGGTAAGATCGGTTAAGATTTAGATATAGCCCCCATACAAATGTCGCTCCCGATTTGACATTTTCCGCTCTAGAAACGACATATTATAACCGATTTTCTTTAAATTTGGCAGAACATCTTATAATCGAACTAGAAACACGTATGCAAAAATTGGGTAAGATCGGTTCAGATTTAGATATAGCCCCCATACAAATGTCGCTCCCGATTTGACATTTTCCGCTCTAGAAACGACATATTGTACCCGATTTTCTTTAAATTTGGCAGAACATCTTATAATCCAACTAGAAACACGTATGCAAAAATTGGATAATATCGGTTCAGATTTAGATATAGCCCCCATACAAATGTCGCTCCCGATTTGACATTTTCCGCTCTAGAAACGACATATTGTACCCGATTTTCTTTAAATTTTGCAGAACATCTTATAATCCAACTAGAAATACGTATGCAAAAATTGGGTAAGATCGGTTCAGATTTAGATATAGCCCCCATACAAATCTCGCTCCCTATTTCACTTTCTCCGCTTTAGAAACCACATAAAGTACCCGATTTTCTTTAAATTTGGCACAACATCTTATAATCCAACTAGAAACACCTATGCAAAAATTGGGTAAGATCGGTTCAGATTTAGATATAGCCCCCATACAAATGTCGCTCCCTATTTCACTTTCTCCGCTTTAGAAACCACATATTGTACCCGATTTTCTTTAAAATTGGCACAGCATCTTATAATCCAACTAGAAACACCTGTGCAAAAATTGGGTAAGATCGGTTCAGATTTACATATAGCCCCCATACAAATGTCGCTCCCGATTTCACTTTTTCCGCTCTAAAATCCACACATTGTACCCGTTTTTCTTTAAAATTGGCACAACATCTTATAATCGAACTAGAAACATCTATGGTGAAAGTGGGTAAGATAGGTTCAGATTTAGATATAGACCTCATACAAATGTTGCTCCCGAATGTTTAACCGATTTTGGCCAAATTTTACATATTATATTTCACCAATAAACAGACATGGTGAAAGCGGGTCACATCGTTCCAGGTTTCAATATACCCCCATACAAATGTCCTTTCCGATTTAACATTTTTTGTCAAACACATACATTTACAGGATGCAAAAATCCTTCCCGATTTCGCTTTTTTACCGAATTGAATTGCAATTAGAATTGTTTGGGTGATGCCCGTATGTCTATACTTTGGTATGACTTTGGTATACTACTGTATAATTTGTATTTGTCTGTCGGACAATTAGATCAATTACCATATTATTTATCATACTCGTTAAATTTGACTGAAGATGAATTTATAGCATATAAATTATATGAATATAATTTATATAATTTGTATGAACTACATAAAATTGCTCCCATGAAATACCTGGGTTTAGTAATCAAAGCGAGGTACATACGCAGGGAGTGGTGTAGGGTATTATATAGTCGGCCCCGCCCGACTTTAGCCTTTACTTACTTGTTTAATACATGAAATGGTTTTTCAGAGCGAAAATTGTCAAATTGTCAATTTTTTCTGACTGCATTTATTTATTTTTTATAAGATAGTACCACCCAACACGAAAAAGTTTTCAGCTGTCACTATGAAATACTATAAACACAAAAAATACTATAGACGTCCAATAACTCGACCAATAAATTACTCTAAGACAAGCATCAAAATTTATATTAAAAGCACTTTCAATGATGTCCTATTATTTTATTTTTATGCAACACAAAAAAATTACACTGGGAAAACATCTTTTTAGAGATGTTTTCAGGGCGTTTAACGCACAGACTGCTTGACCTAGGAACGAAATATTTTGCAAATCATCATTAAACAATCCAAACTTTATTTCCATAGGGTGATTGGAAAGTGTTTTTCCATTTGTATGGACAGCGACCCAGCCTAATTTACATTTGTTTGCATTTGTATAGTAAGCCTACTGACTGCCTTGGCGTACCTGTTGGTAGGCATTCGAAGCCCCTCTTTCACTGGTGGGATACTATTCCCAGATAATAACCTCTTTTGTAAATAGGATGAATAAAGATGGTAAATATTGAATTTGAGCTGTTTAGTTTGTCTTTATGCATGCCCATTTGATCCAACGAGTAACGAGTTCGTAAAGACGGACCATCTCATGCAGTGCCGGTGTACGCGGGCTAGGCAAAAGAGTTTACATTAGGGATGTCAAAAACCGACCTTTCGGTGAAACCGGGTTTTTATATAGGCAAAATGGAATATTCTACAGTCGAACCTGCATAAGTGAGACCTGCATAATTGGGAATCCTCTATTAGTGGGACATCACACTTGGAGAAATATTTTTTTAATTTTTTGACTATCGGGATTTTTCATGAGTTCTTTAAATAAAATACACCTTCGAATAATTATGTCGAGACTAAAGCTTAAATAAGTGAATATCAGCTATAAGTTGACAATTGTTAAAGAATTTTAAAAAGGGAAGATTCAAATAGAACTTCAAAAAGGCATCGACGTTCGATGATCAACCACATCACGCATACTTCAAAAAAGTGACTTGATAGATGATGCCTCATTTAAAGGACAAGGTAAATTGAAAAAATAAATGGAAAGATCTTTTGGCTTTACTTCTTGCTACATGCCCAGATGGCATCGCTCTTTAAGTGGGATATCAGACAAATTACGTGGATAAATGGAAACTGGGATAGTGGGAAACTTGTAAAGCTTATTGAATAAAAAGTTATATTTAACCCTTCTATGCTTTCATTTTTAATTTAATATTAATGGTAAATTTTTACATATTTATTTACATTCAAAATGACATGCGAAGAGAGAAATAGTATTTTCAATGGAAACTGACTTTAACTTAAATTGTTAGACCCTTGTGCAAAACAGAAGTTCGGTAAATTGCAACTGAAAAATGGGGATGACAAGATAACATGATAAAGTTTAGTTCCGTCAATAATCTCAAAAGCCTTTTACGACCTTTATAAAAAGGAAGGTCTAAATAACTCGTCGGGAAGCAAGTGCCAAGTTGGAAGATTTTCAAATATACGATTAAAAATAGAAAAGTTGTAAAATAAAAATTTCAGTTTTATTCATTTAGCTTGTAACTAGGTCATCAATAGCCACATTAATATTTATTATATCTAATCAACTCAGTTGTCAGAATGGAATATGCGACAAAGGTGTACTTTAATTCCGTTTTAGCAAATTTATACCACACCGTAAATACAATATCAGAGTATTCAGATATAATTCCAATTTTCGTTTGGCGCGAATAGAAAAACCCTGCATTTTAACACATGATCCCCATAGGCCTAAATTTATTAAAACTAACCATCGGCGTTTCACTTCAACTTCCGAACGAAGCTATTTGACGTCCTATTTCTCTATATAACACTTTTGTAATCAGTTCTCTGATTTCATAACGCATATCAATGTGTTGTCTCAATCTAAGCACTCAATCCAGTCACCCTAGTTCATTTTCACGGCTAGTAAACAAAATTCACTATTTTATTGTGCAAATGTTTTTGCATTTCAAAAAACTGGTTAACCGACTTGAAAACACCGGTTTCCCCGGTTTGTCGGTTTTTCAAAAACCGGTGGACGGTGGCGGTGCATAACACCGGTTAAACAGTTTCGGTTTTGACATCCCTAGTTTACATTGTCATTGGGGGGAGCTGTTCACAACTAGTTTATTTGGCCACTAGTTTATTACAGCCATTCAGATCACGTTGATCTTAAAAATTACTAATATAACTTTGCCCTTCTGGACCTTACTATGATGAAGAGCGAAACATATATGAGAGCTAGAAACGTATCTATCTCCTAGATAGAAGCCTAGTTGCGATGGTATGAGATCATCCTCAGATTTGTGGCAATCGCTTGTGAATCTTTTTATAATGATCACTTACCCATAGTCAGTGATTATTTAAAACGACTGAGGCAATAACCACAAGAAATACGTAATAAGGCTGAGTACCTCTTCACCAATAGTGTCAGTAAAACACTGCATGGGAGTTCCTGGTACAGTTGAAACTCTCTATAACCAACTCCTATATAACGAAGTTTACTTTATTGCGAATCAATTTTAAGAAAACTGTCTTTTCGTTCTATTTTTGTGTATTTTGAACTCTTTATAACGAAATTGCCTATAGCGATTATTAATTTTATGCAAAGTGCATATTTGCATAAATAGAGCATATTATGCTAAATATATGCAAAAATTTTAAGCTTGTAAATCGCAGTATATTTTATATAATAAACCGCAGTGGTGTATTATAACTAATTACTAGATTCGATATGATGGTTTATAATCTTTAAATCGCCCTCCTACAAATATACAGAATAAAAGATGTGACGTTTTTTGCACGAAATGAGCGATATCTTCCTAGTGCGATCTGAAGGGTAAATTTAAGACTGCTTTCCTCTTTGGACGTTAATAATGACACTTACCTCCATTTTTTGCAATTAAAAAAATCTATATACCCTATTGATGGTTGTATACATAACCAGGTCAATATATATATATATAGATATGAGAAATTCGTAGAGTGTGTATTGCTGGTGCTACTTTTACAGAAAATCAACATTTTAATACTATGTAATTAGATGTAAAGTTAAAAAATAATATTATATCCAAGAATTTAGTAAAATATATTAAAGCGATTTTAAACTCATATTATAAATACATATTTGGTGAATATGCAATAATTTTTTACATATTCACAACATATGCCATTGCATACAAAATGCATATTTTAGATATACAGTCGGAATTCGATTTGTGGCGTTAAAATTCTTCTAAATACCAAATTTGAGCTCAATCGGACTATAATTTAGTTTTGCTTAAAATCCCGCTGTCTACTTATGATACAATTCCTGATTTTCGAACCATCCTTTTGTCTAGAATTTCATATTTTTCGAAAATCGGCAGCTTTACATGCCTTATTCAGATGTAAAAAATTGCAAAAGTTCCATTTAAATTGGAGAAGCCAAAGAAAATTGATGTTCACATGGAATATGGAAGTTGGGAGCGTTTTTTATAAGCATTTGTTGCAGGCCAGCACCTTCAGTGCTTTGTTTTGTTCACCATCTGTAATTTCCTACTGAATTGTTTCAGAGTGCAGTGTCGTTGATTGAATACACATTTTATAAATTAAATTTGAAATGAATAAAATAATTTCCATATTTTATTGCATCTATTTATTTATTACAATAAATCGAGTTATCTTGTTCTACATTTTATTTGACACATTCTATCTAAGCTTACAATCTTACATAACTACATAAACTAATCTTAATTATATGATAAAAAATTTTAATCTTAGTCTTCGTTCAGAACATTTGGCCATCAGATTATGGAACAAAAACTGTCTGATGGTCACATCACATTCATGCGTGTTAAACTACGATAACTTACGATAGATGTGTCTTTGACTTTGAAAATGGCGATGGTTTAAAACAAAGAAACCATCATTGGTAGAATTTGAGTGGAAATGAATGAAGAAAGCAATATGTGGCAGCATACAGTGGGGTATGCCAATTACGGAAAGAGAACTTAACTGCAAAATTCAGTACTTACATCGATACGTTAAAATAATAATTATGTAATTGTCAATGTCAACATACAATATACATACGTACATACATAAAGGCAAAAAGGGAGAGGGACAATTGATAAATAAATAATGCAGCATCATGAGGGCGTCTCATAGTCAAATGCAACAATGGACAGCAAGAGCAGGGTTAGAGTCTTGAACAGAGGGAACTACTTAAACTACAAATCATACATATTATGTTTTGTTAAGGATTATGTACTCTTAAAAGGACAGAAATTAAACAAGTGAATGGTGTTAACAAATTGGCAAAATTATAAATCATAGAAGATAAAAATTACAATCGAAAGTAAATATCATCACGAATTACAAACGTTAATGGTCTGAACGTTATGAAGAAATCATTTCAAATGCCTTCGAATCATAAATATTTACGACCAAACATAATCCGATCCTTAGTAATTCAGATTATTTCTAATTTACAATGGTGATAGAGGTAAGGACAAATTTCATAATAATAGACTTCCCGAACAAAATGATATTTACCTTCTCGGCAGACAGATAAACATAATTTAAGGGTTCTAAATATAAATGACTTTTTACTCGGAGCTGCTAAAGGTACGCGAACGACTTAAACGTCGTGCGGCCGCTATCAATGCAGCTGCTTCACTGTCCCCCGGCATTTCGGGTAGTTTCAATATTTCATTGAGCTGTATTTTCAATTCTGGTGTAGCTGGACGCTCTTCGGGATTTGCTGAAAGCATTTTCTTAAGCAAATCATATTCTTTCGGATGCTGGTGGGGAAATTCTCGTGGATAGATACCATCACGCAGTGATCGCAGTGTCATAATGCGCTCCATTTCTGTGCCGAAATAGACCAGCAACTCAAAGAATATCAAACCCAAGGAATATATATCCACTTTGAAGTCATAAGGCATTCCCCGCAATTGCTCGGGCGACATGTACAGGTGAGTACCCACTTGCTGTGTGTGGCGTGCGCACGATGGCATGCCCGTTTTATCGCCGCACTTAGTTACTATATTTGGTATATCAGCCATGTCGGTGACGAGACCGAAATCGCCAATCTTGATTTGTCCCTCCTGGGAAAAGAATATATTGCTAGGCTTGAGATCACGATGGATGAGTCCTTTGTAGTGTACATAGTCGACTGCATCGACAATTTGATGGAAAATGCTGGCAATGTACTCGAGACGATTCTCTTTCACATTGTCTCTTAGCCAATCTCGCAATGATTCCTTGCGACACAGCTGCATTTGTATGTATAAATAGACCTTGTTCTGTACAGGTTTCGTTGGGTTTGCCACATGTAAAAGCTCTCGACAGTTGTTATTACTCTCTCCGGCACTTATATTCAGTGCTAGATCTTGGGGCCGACTTTTATTGCGATGGTACGCCCCCTTGTTGATATTTGACACTGACACTGACATGTCCTCGTGTATGATTTCTGGCTGGACTTCCTCCCCATTCACAGATCCCACAAATTCAATTTGAAACGAATCTGAGAGTTGGGAGTAGTCAATATTTCGGTTATTTTGACGAAAGCTTAAATCAGTGGAGTTGGTGTGTATATCGATGGATATGGGACCACTTTGAGATTTTCTCTTGTTGGTTGTTTCACTTTCGTCGTCGCTTTCGCGCATGGCCAAAGACTGGGACTCGGAACGGAAGATAATGCAAGAGTCCTCATCCTCATTTTCGTCCAAATCGTTGGGGCAATTGTCGTGACCGTGCTCGGAACTGCATGCAGTAGAAGTCATAGATTCCATCCACGATTTTAATTGTTGTTTTTTATCAACATTGCAGCCATGGTGATTACCGGGGAATACGGAATGCGTGTCAGTGGGTGTATCGATTTGTATGGATGTTGACATTTCACCGGCCAACCATTTGTTGTCTTCATCTTCCTGCCAGCCAGGTGGCGGTTTCTCCACCCATGACTAAAGTATAACAAAGTTTGTTTAGTAAACACTCGTCGGGATGTTCTATTTCAAACTCACCTGGAAATATCTAACGATATTTTGATGTTCGCAATTGGCCAATGTTTTCACCTCGCGCATGACACGCATACGCGACTCCTCCTTGTTGGGCAGCGTTATGCGTTTAATGGCATATTTACAGTCGTCCAGCTTATTCTTGGCTTCGAAGACCACACCGAAACCACCACGACCCAAGCATTGCATTAAATCAAAATCAGATTGAAAACGAGAACAGAAATTATCTCCCGAGTTCGATGTTGATTCCGACAGAGTGCGATGCCCTTTGGTGCTTTTCGAATTGGTATTGGTAGTATTAGTGGTATTCGTGGGACCCAAAAGAGCTGCTGTGGACGATTCGGTAGCTTCTATGCCAGTTGGTACCGCTACGTGGCGTTCGATAACCACAATTTGCCTTTCTCGATTCCGCTGTCCAATGAAGAGATTCATCAATACCGCCGATGTGAAAGCTATGACAACAATCTCCTTCCACCAGAACCACAAGGACAAAATTACCACTTTCACGGGAGCATCAATATCATCCAAATTAAATCCTAGATCCTCTTCAATGCTGCTATTGTTGGATGCCACATTTTCATTCTCTCCATCTTTAATGGCTGGTAGTACGTTTTTCTTGCTGTTATTCGTATCGCAAACATTGTCGTCCTTTGATTTGTCCAATGCACCGCTCGTGAACAGAAAGAAACCATTTCCATTCACATATTCGGAAGCATTCAGCACAGACTGAGCCGATAGAGCGAACATCTCATCATTGTAGGGGACTAATTCATTGCCCTGTACTTCAGTGCTCGGCAGTGTCTGTGCACTGACCCCGCCACCTCCAATAACTGTACCATCGTTTTGCTGGAAAATGACCAAACCATTACTACCGGCAGATATTGGACGCCATGGAATTTTTGGCATTGTAGACTCCACCGTAAGCTGTGTATATAGATTGGAGTGATCCACGATTTCTTTCCGCAAACTTACAGATTCCTGAAATCAATAAAAAAGAGTTTTTTCATTCCAATTCTCATCTCTCACTATTTTACGAATTGAATATTATAATTATCTAAACCGACCGACAACATTTTTGCTAAGGTAATTTATTCGATTCGATTTATCACATACATCGTTAATATATTCACACTGTGCTTAATGAAAGCATTCTTCGCTCACCTGTATATACAATTGTTTTTCATACATCCCCACATAAATGGAAGGACTCACAGACGGCAATGGCATTTCAAATACGTTATCATCGCGATTCCATAGCCACTGAGCAGAACCAAACATGTCAATTGGTTCCAAGTCATCAGTTGGACTTATTTTCCAAGCGCTCACGATTGGGTGATTAAACTGAAACAGAAACAGTGAAAAGAACAAAAAACAAAGTTATTCACAGGCAACTCCGAACACGCATCATTCACATACAAACCTTATGCTTCCACAACATAACAGAAGGTTCCATTTTACTAAATGCACATATAACGCCTTCCGGCACAATGACTTTTATGTCCAGATCCAAAATGGCCATGTCTATGTCACTGAATTTACGATCGTGACAATCAGCCGAACGTACCAAGTCCAATTCATGTTGACCAACACTAAAATTCCAACGTTCTATGCCAGTGCGTGTCTCGACTGCCCGCACTGTTTGTGTTAGACGTCTCACAACGATGACATCGTCCACCAACGGATCGTGCTCATCCATATAGTTAGGAGTTGGGGATGGTAGCTCGTCTTCATTCTCATACGAGTCTTCGTCTTCAATGGATGCCACACCACTACGATCAGGATCGGTGGCATTCACACAGCCATCCATGGAACACTCGTAAATCATTTGTCCTGTGCGAGCTGATACTCCATATGTCCGTGTCTCTTTGCCACCCGATATGACCAAATCGTCGGAAAACTTAGCTGATGAACTTAACAAGTTATCGGTGGTTATGGGTATTGGGTCGATCGATTGGCCATCGAATTTGTAAATTCCACCACTTAATGACGGAATCATACGTACAAACTGTCCATTATTGGTCAATTCCAAACGGTGAATACTCGATGAAATCAATGGCCCCGGTCCGGTGGGTATACTCCAGCGCATTTTACCACCTTTGGTGATATCCAAAGCCGAAAGACGTCCATCCAGAGTCGTCACATATAACAGTCTGAAAAGATAGGCGATAAGACAATTGTGATTTAACAAATTTATTCAAACGAAACCAACTTTATTATAAAATTTGTCAAACTGGTGTCCATTGATGAACAAGACAAAACTAAGGGCCTACGGGGCTGAACTGAAAATCTTTTCTGCATCTTTGTTTGTTCATATTGATAACCCACCGAAAAAGAACAAATAAATGAAAATGAATTACAAACAACAAAAACAGATAAGACACCCGAAAAGATAATTGGTTCGAGTATTAAACCAAATATGATTGATGTGCGCGGGGCTAGATTTATTTTTCAAAAACAACGTTATTTTCCATGCAAGTTTCTATGGAGTATTTTGTTTTTAGAAAACTTACATACCCGTGCGCTGTCCTACAACTATACGATGTTTTCAGTCAATGAGTAATAATAACACCGACAACACTGAGCGATATGCAAAAATATCCACTAGCAAGTGATTGTACTGATCACAAAGTTCTTTAAAGATAATAGGCGTACAAATTCGCCACACGTCTTTGACCGAATGAACCTAACGCCGCCACTCACAACCGTCTCAGCCTGCCGAGAGAACAACGTCTGAACCATGGCGGCTTAGAAGTAAAACAAAAATAAAATAAAACAAAAATATTAGCATCACGTGTAAATAAAGATTATTCTTGAAACATAGAAAATTATATTAAACTACCCAAGAACACCATATGCCTTGTTCACCATGATAATAACAGAGTTTGAACGAAACTTCAAAGCGTACAAAAAAACATCATGTAAAACTCTCTTACCGAAGCAACAAATATTACTCGCTTTCTATGCATTGGATTGAGTATTGAGTGGCATATTCTTCACGCGGGGAGTCCGAAAACGGAGTTTACTCGTCTTCTAACTCTCAAAAAGTTCAGCACCAACACCAACTCATTCGGGTGTGTGTGTGGTAATTGTGATGACATTTGTTCAATGTGTATTATTTAGAGATTTCAAAACCTAAAACCGATTAAACGCTTCTACCACCGCCACAGGTTTTATAAACAAATCAATTTCTACAAACCTGGGGTAACATTTTTTTCACTTCGGCTAATTGGCTTTTAATTTACAAAACATTTAAAATACAAAGATGTTAGTATCTCGCATGAGAATGTGAAGATAAATTGGTCAATATATTTATTTGCGCTGTGAAACTTGAGAAGTGATCATCAAATTGAGAACATGAAAATGTTTAATAAATTAATAAAAGAACAACGGAAACTACAACATTACATAGACAAGCAGGGGCCAAATTACGGCATTCGAAAACGAGAATGTTACGATCGAAACGTGCTTTTATTTATTGTAAAAAGGGTATAAATTTGAACAAAAATTATACAAAATCTAATTAGATTATCCCCAATAGTCTTAATCTCGATATCCTATTTGGTTTTGTTGGAAATTTCCACTTCTTTCATAGAAATTAAAAATTGATTTCGATCGTAACTTCTCGACATCGGATCCCGTGATTTGCACCCAGGATATCAAATAGTTTCGATTGGATCTTAATGTGCGGTAGCCAAAACATCTGGTAAGGGTGATTAACTTTAATAGGCTCTGTAAGTTAGTAAATTTCAATCACAAAGAAAACAGTCTGGAATCTTAGCGAATCCATTAAAACTTGACACTCTGGTAGTAAAAGAGAAATGACTGTATTGGATGCAGAAAGAGTATGAAATTTACATTAAATATAAATATTAAACAGGGAACGTATAAAATTTGTGAATATCCTTACAATATACATATGGTATGGTATATTTCCATCAAAAGATAGAATATTCGAATATAGGACTTTGAAAATGGCCGTTAAAATACCTTTGCCTCATATTAAATTCTGACAGCATCGCTGCAAAAGTGCAGTTTATGGGGTGCACATCAAAAAAAAAATGTCACGTCCCTTAAAAAGACCCCAAAAACACGAAAATTAATACTAAAATAGGCGCTCCGGCTGATGGAGCCTTAGGGAGTACCCACTTTCATACAAGTGTGGATATTCAAATGAAACGAAATTTCTTGTAGTTGATATATATACCAGAAAAAAATGTTTTTGGAACCAGTAGGTTCCCAGAGGTCCGAAAATTTAGATCTGAATCAAAATTTTAGAGCGCGTACTCAAATGAACGGAAATTTTCTGTAGATGACATACATATATGTAAATAATACCCTGGTCCGCGAAGTGGTGTAGGTTATAAAAATATTATTATAGACCCAATTGTCTTTAAATAATGTAAATATTTGGTTTTCTATAAATTAATTTTGTATAAAAATTAAATTTATATTTTTTTAATCAATATTATTAAATGACCTTGTTAAAAATGCACTGCAGATAAAAATAAATAATAATTAATAAAAAATAATAGTTAATAAAAATTAAATAATAATTAATAAAAAATCATGTTATGTAAAGAGCGCAGCATGCGAAAAATATTTGAGAAGGTGAACTTTGTAAAATCATAAATATTTGCATTAAATTATGAATAAGTTTCTATCGTTGGAGATACCCAGGGATCACCGCGTGGAGTTGATAGTACATAGATGAATCTCCATCTGTTGGTATCTCACTCTCACGGTATCCAGATATATCGGGTGGCTTTTTTAGCGTGAGTTCCCTTGCCTCTCATGGATGCGAGATAATCATCATGTATCTAGCATCGCTCCTGTCTTAGTCAAAATCTTCTGGCTCAGGATTGGGCTTTACGGTTATGTAGATTTAAGCTTTCCTGCGTCGTATTGGATACTCATTTTCAGTTTTATTTTGCAGATCTAACATCCACCGGAAATTTCCTTTCGTTTGAGTAGGCCACTGGGACCTACTGTGTCCACAAACAAAAATATCTTTTCATATATGACATCTATAAGAAATTTCCTTTTATAGTGTACCCACAATAAAATTTAGGGAATATGAACCCTTCCTACGGGCCTATTTTTTGTTGCATATATGCCATCTAGAGGAAATTCCCTTTCATTTGAGTACCCACACTTGTATGAAAATGGGCAGTTCCGTTTTTCGGGACCTACGGAGACTATTTTAGATTTTATTTTCGTGTTTTTTTTTTTTAATTTGGAGGTGCGCCCCATAAACTTCACTTCAGCCCAGCATCGCCACTACATACGTAATGAATATTAGTATGCTCTTGTTGTGCTTTTATGTTGCAAATAAAATGGCAGTAATTGTAAAATATAATAAGATATTTAATTCAGTCTTCAGGCTTGTGCATTAAAACTATATAAACTAAAGTGCTTGAATGTTGCATGATCATGCTGATGCCAGATTGACATATTGGGTATATGTTTACCCCAACAGCTATATTGGTAACAGTTCGATAAAAATCAAAGCATCTCCCAAAAATTAAAAAAAATCAGCAGATTAACATAATTATAAAGCGATGCATACAAAATTAATAAATTTGTGGAAAATGTTACTCATTTGCGTAGCCCAACAAATTCACTATCAGAAGTGGACGATTGGAGTTTCGCGAAAAAAAGATTTTGCTAAAACTCTAGATGTAAAATTCGTCGCTGTGATTATGATCGTCCTCCTTGGGTATTTAAAATAATAGTTAATTAATCTTCCCGATGCAGTTGTCTTCTGGCACCAATCTAGTTTAAGACAACCGCATCGGGAAGATTAATTAAATATCATTCTAAACACCCAAAGAGGACGATCATAAACACAGCGACGAATCGAACAAGCAGAAAATACTCCACATATTAAGACTGAATGACTTCTCTAATAAAACCATAAATGATTTTATAAGACGAGCCACGGAAAAAAGGGAAAACAATCAAGACACAACCACACCCAAAATATACAAATCAATGAACTTTATACACGGACTGTCAAAGATTTATTTACTTTTTTAATTTCAAATATATTACATAAAATTAATTTATGAAATATAATAAAAAGTTGCCGGATAACTAAGATCATTCTTTCGGTTATTTGCTTAAAAAATACAATAATTTTAAATAAATTATAGAAAATAACAATTGAAGAGAATTACTAATAGTATAAGTAATCTGAACGAATGGTGACTCTGTGTAATGGGACTAAATGTCCGTTATATTGTGAGAAATAAGCGATTGACGAATTTTAGGTAACATAGCAATTTGGAGCAGTCAAGTACTTCCGTGATGGTTTTGTCCGAAAGTTTTCAACAATCAAATATATATGACAAAGATAAAATCACATAACACGACTAATCAATTATTTAGCAGGACAAAATCACTAGTGATGAAAGAAGATAGATCCAATCTAGTATATGAAATAACATGCATACATGTAGGGGAGCAAAAGCATTATCGTGAACAAGCCCCCTCCAATGAAACGTTTTCATTTACGGTACACCCTAATGCATATAAAAATATCTGTTATCAGGTAGACATCTGCTTCATAAACGCTTAGGCAGCCGGGTAGTGTTTTAAAGTCTCAATGAGTAATGTACCCTTGCACAGTGGGGGAATTGGGAATATATGGGGCATTTTAATGAAATTTGATATAGCATTTATATTCAACTACAGCAAAACTGTGGGGGACCAAATTTGAAAATGTCGGTTCTCAAAATTCATAATTATTTAATAGAAAGAGGTAATTTTCACATCCGGTGATATCAAATAGTTCAATTACTGAAAATGGTGTTGCACAAGAGTCGTATTTTATTGGCAACTCGCTTTATTGATTGAAGTCAATATTTGATGAGTTGATGAGTTACCCTCAGGTTTGTACGGTCTTCTCCAGAGGATCGAACTGAGTGAAAAAGGTTGTTATACCTTCCGGGTAATTGGAACAGTTAGGGATGTACTGATCCAATTTGTATGGGAAGGTGAGAGGTAACCTTTGGTCATGCAGACGACTGCACTTAAGCCCCTACATCGCGACAAGATTGTTACCTCCGGTAGAGGAGGAGGTTAGAGGTTTGCTCTAACTTTAGTTTAATTTGAATTTGTGAAATGGGGGTTAACATTTTCATAAATCCGAAAAAATTATTGCACGTTTTTCTTTCATGTTTTGTTTAAAAATTAGGACATTTTTTGGTCACACGAAAAGAATTCATAAATAAAGGGTGGTTAAATTGTAAGGGCCAATGTTGAATGTGAACCACACCTAAACGTCAAGTTTTTTCTGCATTTCATTTGACATTTCTCAATTTCAGACTAACTCAATTTGAACCATGGAAAGATACACAACCGAATTCCCCACTGTGAATTTTATTATTGCACGTGTTTGCGCGGCAAGTACTTTATTTATTTTATTTCTTTCCAAATGTGCGAGTGTTTGCGTTTATTTAAAAACAATTATAGTAGACTTAGCGGCATGAGTCATGCTTTCGCAAATAAAAGTTGTGCTACGGAGTGCAGACAAATGCATGCTAATCATATAAATTGATTTACCCCTTTATTTTGTAAATCTTATCGAAGATTGTTGAGCAAGCAGTAAACCCCCCACAATAAAAAGATTAAGATTTTTGCACTAAAAATATTACTTAGAAATTAAACCAAACAACAAAAATATTTTCAATGAATTTCATCATAAAATCTGTATCCACCTCCTTCTTTTGTGCCACATTTCTCAACAAGCATTTAACCGCCAAAAAGGAGAGCCGACAGGCATTTCGCAAAGGAACATTTGGATGGAGAGCGTACATAAAGTGGAACGATACGATTGTGTGTCCGAGTTCTTTGTCAACGAGTAAAAAAGTAACACATCATCATTTTCTCAAAGCCGGTATTCTATATGGGGATCGGAAAAGAGAAAGGGTATGGTGGGTAGGTAGGTAGCCACACAACAAATGCCGAAGTGTGTGATGGCATGCGCAAGACGCAAACGTTGTTCGCTATCAGCTGTTCATAAAAGATAACACTGCAAAAAAAAAAATACACATCCAACGAATGTTGGAGCAAAACAAAGGGCGATGATGAACGCAATGCAATGCAATCAAAATAGAATGCTTATGTCCACATTTATACACATACGTATGCTTCCATGTGTGCTGGTTACATCAATACAGTGAATAGTCATATTTTAAAATGTCCAAGGTTCCCAACCCAGAGTCGAATAGTTCATGTAACATTATTAAGAACGCATCTCCTTCCAAGGCTAATGCAATGAGTCACTAAAAGTGTAAGCTATTTTGATTGAACCGAGTTATAAAGGACGTCTTTTTCTAAATTCAATAATAATGAGATTATATACTTTTGCCTTTCTTAGCTAGATTTACGCGTTTTTGAAGTATCTCGTCAATGATTCGCACAAAGTCTCCGGTGTATTCCCATAAACCAAAATTGACTTAACGTAACGCACGATCTCGTTGGTCAATCCATTTCAAGAAAACACAGAATACATTGCGCCGTTTATATTGTTGTTGTTGTACTGTGTGATTGTTGAAGTTCTTGGCCGGATTCGGTTGGAGACGACAGTCCATAGAAACGGACTGCCGTTTATGTAACTGTATATCATAGATTCTCTTCACACCAAATACGGCAATTCTGCTTTTTGATATGATCTCTGAGCATAAGAGTGTTGACTTCTATTCCAGATGTAATGGTAAACCAAACTGAGCACAATTAATATTAGAGTTGCAGATTCGTATAAATTTTGGACTTACGTTTTATTATAACTTCGATTCAATTGAATTGTACTGCTATTGCCTTAATATAATTCTTCGACGCAGTGCTATTATTTTCGTCAGTATCCCACCGTATATGTCCTTCAAAAGCTAGGTAACTTCTCAAGGATGTTAATCAGGGAAATTGGAATCGAGAAATCTTTATTATTATGTAACGAATTACTTATTCTTCACTAATTTTTTCGCGCAGTTGCACAGGATCATTCTTCTCTATTTCCCTATCACATACGCTTTTGAAGATAAAATGAATACTAGTTTAAAAATATAATTTGTGTGGGCAGTACCACGCCCCTTCGTATATGGCCTAGTATAGCTAGGCCATATACAGGAGTTAGCTACAGTATACACAGTTACTGTTACGGAACATACAGATACACATTGATTTTATATATAGATGTATTATTTATTATTTAATCAATATATAGTTACATTTATAATGAGGCAGACAAAACTTTAAGAGCCTGTTTCTGTAACTTTTTTCCGTTTGTCTAGGCGAACGATACAAAAATCAATCAATTACCACGTGAAGTCTATAAACCGTAGCTACGAGCTCTGTGCGTTTTTCTATAGACACAACAAATTATAGACTCCTGAGGCTTATTGCTTTCTCGTAATAATTGAGTGATTATGGATCGTTCGCCTCAGACGAACGAAAATAAGTTACAGAAACAGGCCCTAAGAAAATCATTCTTTACCTACTAAATAAGTAGTATTAATTTATATCAATGTGTAAGAATTAAGTTTTAGTGTTGGTGTTAGCAATTTTGTGTTATCAATTACTTCGATTTGCTCAGATGGCTACTCAGACCAAAGTTGACCGAATTTTTCTTTAATATTATTCCGCAGTACGAAACATATCTCACAGCGGAATTGGAAAAAAGTATTGGACAACAAATGATAAATTTGTTAATTGATTAGATTTAATTTGTCAGTTTAAAAAAACATAAGTTGACAAAACAAGTGGGTATCTGAGATCACTATAACTGCTGTACATAAAATGTATTGATTTGGGTAAACAAGCAACGATGAAAATTGCTTCACTGATTGAGAAACGCTTACTTAATAGGCTGGTGAGGATCTCAAATCTAATTTAAGAATATTTACTCCTTAAGCTATTTGCTATTTGAGAAATTGGTTACTGAGGTGGTATCTCTTAGGGTTTCTTCTATATTGACTCCATGCCAACATGGATTTGTAAAGGGCTTTTCCACTGCGACAAATTTAATTCAGTTTACTTCTCACATTATTGAATTTTTTCAGGATAATCAGACTGACGTCATCTATACGGATTTTAGTAAGGCATTTGATAAACCCTGAACTTTTGGTATATAAATTAGATCGCATTGGTTTTAGCTCTGACTTCTTGAAGTGGATATCTTCGTATCCTTCGAATCGCTCCCAGATTGTTAAATTTGGAAAATCTTATTCTAAACAAACTCTGATTCCATCGGGAGTCCCTCAGGGTAGTCATCTAGGGCTTGTTTTATTCTTATTATTCATAAATGACCTTCCAGAGTCTATTATTAACTCTAAACCTATAATGTATGCAAATGATGTAAAAATATTTTTTCTTTTGATTGGCCAGAATTTTCTCATCCATTGCATGATGACTTGGATAGTTTTGGACGCTGGTGTGACATAAATTGCATGGAACTGAACCTATGCGTTCCGTTAGATCGAACCCAAGATTTGGAGCTGATTTAGAGGTAGTTGATTCTTTCGTAGACCTCGGTATTATAATGGATTCCAAACTGAATTTCAACAACTTTGGTTACTATGGTTAACAAGGCATATGGTGTTCTTGGTTCCATTAAGCGTTGGGCTAAGGAGTTCTCTGATCCTTACGTGACGAAGCAGCTATTTACATCGCTTGTCAGGCCTATTCTGGAATATGGTTCCGTAGTGTGGGATCCTCAGTATGGTATCTATATTGACAGAATTGAGTCAGTTCAGAAACATTTTTTGATATTTTTCATAAAAAAAACACTTACATTGGAATAGTGGTTTTGTTCTTCCCCCTTATACTAGTAGATTCAAGTTGATTGCTATCCTTAAAAAGCAGACGTGTTATTTTAAACACCGTGATGATGATAAGGTTATAAATGGTGATTTCTCTTCTGACTATATTATTTCTAGGATTAAGTTTAACGTGTCATTTAGACCTTCTAGATACTGTCAATTCCTTCATATTGGTTTTCAGCTTCCGCAGAGCACATTCGAAGAATGTGTATTGATTTCAATTCATTGTGTCACATCATAGATATCGGATTAGTAGTCAATATTATAAAGTCGAGGATTTTCTCCTGCTTGGATGTTTAGTTTGTTATGATTCGTTTACTTTAATATTTTTAGTTGCTAACTTTAAGAATAACCATTACTTACTTATCGGTCGGAAGGGGCGGGAGTGAGAGGCGTTGGGACCGTTCGTTAATATATATATATATATATATATATATATATATATATATATATATATATATATATATATATATATATATATATATATATATATATATATATATATATGACTTTGACCTTCGTATATTGGCGAATCGATATGATATTGAGTGAACTGAATGAATTTAGAATATATTGCTTTCTTGCCCATACTTTCCAAATAAAAGTAAGCTTTGTTTTCTTTTCTACCATTGGAAATGGAATGTAACTCGGTACGGACAAAAAATGACTGCACTTTTTATGACCAGGACTCTCAAACGTGACTATACTGCAACCAATCCAGTGTCATAAATTTAAATCATACTTGATAAAATGGCTACTTCAAAGTCGCAATAAATTGCAATAAAAATATTCATTTTTTTATCACAACAGAGTTTCCAATTTAACTAGAAAGAACAACCATACATACATATGTGTGTACGTATTCAAAAACAAATCAACTCGTGAAAAATGAAAATAGGACATAATACATACATATTAAAAAAATTAAATAGTAAATCAACGAATATGCCGAACAAAACAAAAAGAGAAGATAAGGCAGAACAGAACAGAATAAAAACGGCAAAACAAAGACCTTGTAAACAGACACTGCAAAACACAGGGATGGATAAAACAAACTACGAGAATGTTCCACAACATAACATCATAATATACGATCAGATTTTTCCCATGCCCTGGATGTTTGGATGTGTATTTGCAAGCAGATTTTCATCAACTTACCTACGGCCAATGGTGCGTTCCTGTTTATCATTACAAAACGGTATTGCGGGACGGAGTTTATCAACAATTTGATTTGACATGTTCTCCTCGTCGACTGTTGGATTGGAGGATGAGGCAGTGTTTGGATGATTTTGGGTGTCTGGGTTTGCTGTAGCGACGGCAGCAGCAACAATGGAAGTGAGTATGGTGAGATGTAGAAGAGATTTTCGACATTTGCGTACGGCATTCAGCTCATTTTGAATGCCCATAGTTTCTATTTGAAGAACGGGGGCGAGCGCAACAATCACGTCGACACTCGGCACAACATTCAAGTGATCGTTTCGTTATTTGTGAAACTACACCACCACTTAAACGCTAATTTATGTCCGCGACGACCACCGAAAAACAAATGACAAAGATAAAGAAAAGGAAAAAGCGGAATAAAAACAACACGCCGTGCGAGCGAGAAGAATAAAATCTTTTCTTTTTAGGTTTTGTTTTTTTCGCGATGTTAGTGTTTTGTTAGCCGTGGATTCGTTTTGCCATCTACGTGTATGTGCATGGACAGAATAACACACGAAGATTTGAGATTTCGTTCGATTTGTACTTTGAAGACTTTGAAGCACCCATCAAATACCACGACAAAATTAACTGCGTCGATGTTGATGCTAGTGCTTGTATATTCATCACTTTACACTTTTTTGCAAGTAAAGCAAACTCCCGAATTTAAACACTGCCGGAATAAGTGTATTTTTCTAAGTTTTGGAAATTAAAATGCAGAGAAGAGACACACTCTACCAAATAAGAGTTTCGCAACTAATGACAAATGTCAAATGAGACAGGTGGTAATTAGGAAGTGTTCGGTGCTCAAACATTTAATCTACCACAAGAATACAACAGAGCGTGTGGTGAATATTGTCTGACTTTTTAGGGCCCCACCTTAAATACGGTCGTTCTAAGCGGACGTGAACAGTTGCTGTTTTATACGACAAAAAAAGGGAAACAGTAATAGGCAATTCACATGCACTATATACCTGTTCGATTGGGCTTACTAGAAAGTTGCGCACTACTCTCTTAGTTGTGTTGCCAGATTTTTCCTCTTAATCCATTCACGAAAAAACAATGTGCAGCAGCGTTGTCACCTTATCAAGTCTCTTAATAATCAGCTAGTAAGCCCAATCGAACAGGCCTAATATTATCTAGGATAGAGACAATTGTGTGCGAGGTACAAGAAGGGGTGTGGCTAAAGCGTAAATATTTTTTAGGATTAAAGTGATTACAAAAACATTTTAAATATCAAATTGCAAATGATTTTGACCGTATGGATGTTATGTCGGTTTTATTGTAACCAAACCTGAAGGGTGTGGCAATTTCGCCCATATTCCATACGAATGTAACCACTAAAAAAGCATTGCTAAATATCAAATTTCACAGTATTCCGATCATCAGTATAGAAGATATAACAGCTTTAATTGTACGTAATATTGCGTGATTTGTTTGGGAGGTACTGGAAGGGGAGTTGCAAAATCCGTTATATTTAGTACATTTAAAGTGATTATAGAAACATTATAGCAAAATATATCTGATTCCGATTATCCGTATGGAAGTTATATGGGTTTTAATTTAACATTGGAATATGGGCTATTTGTGTGGGAGGTACCACAAGGGGCGTGGCAATTTCGCCCATCTTAGAACTTAAACTAAGTTTGGGAAAAATATTACCATGTGCAAAGTTCAAATCGATTCCGAAACTCATTTCGTGAGTTATCGTGTACACCAGCCATCCAGACGGACGGACATGGCTCAAACACCTTAAAAAGTCGTAAAACGTCCAAACATACTTAGGGTTTTAAGTCACTCATTCAATGCGTTACATTTTTTTCTGTCCCAAACATTGGATAATACGACAAAAACATGATTTCTAGGAATGTTTTCAGGACCGTTTATCTCACAGGGACGAAATCATTAAATAATCCAAGCTTTATTTGCGTGGGGTGACTGAATAATTGCCCCTAAAATTCACAACTTTATTTAGTTAAGGAGTTTTAGTTTAAATATGTGTCAAAAGCTAAATCAAGACCGCTTTTTAATCACTGACTAATAGCCTTGTCACACTGCATGCGAAATCAATCGATTTCAGCTCATGTCGATTTTTGAATGTCAAATTTGTATGGGATCTGACATTTGTAAATCGACCTTATGTCATTTTAACTAGATTTCGCATGCAGTGTGACGAGGCTATAATATTGTCACACTGCATGTAGCAGAAATGACATAAGGTCGATTTACAAATTTCAGATCCCATATAAATTTGACATTCGGAAATCGACCTTATAGCCTTGTTACACTGCATGAAATCAAGTTGATTTCTTATGAAAACGAGTTGCTGAAATCGACCCTGTCCCACTGCAATATTTTGACATTCGGTCGATTTCGTTTGTCAAACGATTGTTTGTAAACAAAACAAAATGTCAACAATAGCCACAACAGCCGCAATGGAAAACTCTAATAAAGAAAAATACTAAAATATGTGTTAATTTTGGACCTTGAAAGGAATTATTTACGCAAATATTTTTAAGTTTCTTTTTTGAGTAATTTGTGAAATCGTGTTACCCGAATCGCTCACAATTGCATCCGGGAGAAATGTCCAGTTTTCGCAAGCGAAACGACTACAAACAAATTACCCGGACCATTCCACAAACAGGACATGTGACAATTCTTCGTTGGACGTCCTATTGGGTGGTAGTTTTCCCATTGGCTCAATATGTCTGATCGATGATATGTGGTCACCTACTCCAAAGTGCTGGCCAATATTTTATGGCCGAGGGTATTTTATCAAAGCAAACGGTGTTTGAGGAGTTTAGATGATAGCCCCAAGGATGTTGTCGAGAAATTGCAGAAACCATTGGAAGAAGGCGAAGTGGAAAAGGATAAAATTGAAAGCAAAATGGAGTACAAGGGATTGGCTAAGTACGACTGACGCATTGCATGGCGCTACAATGATCTGCCGATGGTCAGTTCAGAGAAGGCCAACCCGCAGATTGGACATCATTTCAACCTATTAGAGCAGATGAATGTGAACATACTGAAGTATTCCAATGCCCGTCCTTAATTGACTGAAAGTCTATTTTCTATGAAATTTAAATTGTATTTATTATAATGTGTGTTCATGCCATTAACAAATGATGATTTAAATCAATACCAATAAACAACCACTATGTACAATTAATTTTTATTCGAACAAGGAAAAATAAACTGCATTGCAGACTATCCGTCTGAAAAAGAACAAAATTCTTCAAATAATATTTTTTGCAGAGAAAACTGCAATACTATTATTATAGTTTGCTATTGTTTAACTGTTCGCTATGGACCACTATGCTTTCTTCCATCACTGATTCCATCCTATTATGGAATACACTTTTTGATAATATTTCCATTTTGGTGATCCTCCTGTCCGTTTTCATCTCTAGAAGACAAAAAACTAATAAACTGAAATTGTGTAATTTAGTTTGTATTTCAGATGGGCAAAATACAAACCATTTTCAACATTTCGTCTGCTATTATTTCATTTGTGTCCGTTTATACTGTCCTCCTATAGAGCTAACAGAACACATTCCTGGTCTGGAGTTCATTTTGTTTTCTCCATATAACGCCGTTTTTTCCCTTAAAATTGAATTGAACTAATTAAATTTAGCAAACACTTTTAAATATTTCACATTTATTACTTATCTTGTTCCATTTTTGAATTGACAGAGAAATTAGAAATAAATGTTAAATTTTTCTTCTCTTATCCTATAGTTTAGACACATAACCATTTTCAATTTTTTTATTTTTGCGTATCTAAATATTAGATTTCGAGGTCGATTTCTAAAATATCGAGCAGCTCGAAATCTAATTAAACTAGATTTCCCCTGCAGTGTGACAAGGCTATTATGTCATTTCTGCTAGATTTAGAATTTCATATGCTCCAAAATGACATTCGAACTAAACTGAAAATAAGTTATTAAAAATGCACTAACTATATGTTCTTTTACGATTCCTAACTAAAACGAGCGATTCACTTTAAGAGTCCGACCACAATGCTACACGCTGGCGGCGGCCGTTCACCAGAGTTACAAGCCGAACCATAATTATCGGCGGCGGCGGCGCTGTTCAAAATGGGTCGGCGGCTTTCGGCTGATTTGCCGGCTCGTTCTGTCATTCGATTACCCCTATTTATTTGACAATTTTTGGAAAACGGAAGGAACAATTTTCTTTTATTTTTTGCCAATAATAATAATAATAATAATAATATTAGCCAATGTCCCAATAATTTAATATTGTTATTAGGGTATCCAATTATTCGGACTTTTATGTTATTGAAAACAAAAAATTCCAATTAATCGAATGATGAAGTCGAGAGTTATTCGATTAACCGAATAATCGAACAATTGTCCACTTAAATAAAATATAATTAATAATAGTTATATAGTTAAGACACGCCGATTTACGGGTAGTTCCACTATATATTGAACGTTTATTACGTATCTGATTTTATTTAAAAATTGTAATATCAAATTCGAAATTCATTAGAAGTTGGCAAAAATCTTAATATCTTATCAAAATAAAGAACCTTCCCTTAAATGTGCATAATATCAGAAGTTATCCATTGATAATATGGATCATATGATTTATAACAGAACTGACTTTATTATCGCGGTGTTAACCTCAATTGTTCTATGAATTTACTATTCTATGAAATTACTATTCTTTAAATTTTTAATAATTCCGAAGCTATTGGCCAGTTTTTGCTATTTTTAAATGATGTCGGATAAATCGTTATTTTAATATCTGTGGAGCATACAAATCAAAAATCGAAAAAATTTTGGTTTTATATTTTTGGTGTTGCATAGTTTTTTACCCAAATGGAGCAAACTGGCTATTCAAAATCAATTTATCAATTTACCATAAGGCAAAACTCGATTATTTGGGACAATTTATTCGAATTATTCATTATTCGAAAATCATGATTTTTTTATTATTCGAACAAATATTTGACAAAAATTATTCGATTAATCGCGGTTGGACACCCTAATTGTTATCCCATACAATAATTTTTTGGGAGTGGGAATCCATTCCCAAAATTTATAATATGGATGAATTTAATAAATATTTTTGTAATTACAGCTTTTCATGTGAGGCTTGAATATCATAATCCTTCCAAAGAATAATAATACTCTACCTACTTTGACACACTAAAGAAGCACAATAGAGGAGCTGTTGTTCATTGTTATTTATAGGAACACATGGCCACACGTACTGGAATTGACTTATATAAATGCGACTTTCAAATCAAAATACAATCATTCAATTTTCTATAGCCGTCATCATATAGTGGGATACCAAATTCAAAGAAAGATCAATATATTTCACAGCAGTAGGTTGTCTAAGTCGTCATTTATATTTTCTTTTGTAATTTTAAGTGGGTTGTCTGTTTTGCTAGCAAGATTTGACTGAGTTAGAACTCCGTCAAATTTCGGCGGCGTGGTTGAAGTCGATATGAGTCGATGAAATCGGCGGCGTGTTGAAGTCGATTTGAGCCGATGAAAACGGCGGCGGCGCGGCTCGTGTGGAAACATGCGGCGGCGGCTTACCGGCTTAAAATCGGTCGGCTTGTATCTCTGCACATTATCACTCATAAACAAATCGACTTTATTTACATGCACGAAAGTTTACTTAACATACACTCACACATACTTTACGATCTTCATTCGTCTGCGTGCCAGTTGTTAACTTTCCTTTTATTATAATTCTCATTTAATTCGTTCACGCTTTGCCATAAGTAATTTTCCTCGCCTCGTTTAAGTATTCAAAATGTCAAAACCAAATCTGACGGAAGTTTGGGAGCTTGCTCCTTCACTTCTGTCGGGGATTGACCCGGCGTTTCATTAGCGGCGCCAGGTTTCAATCCAGTGCAAATAATCAATTTAATTGTAGTTAAGAGATGGGGAGAACAGGAGGCTCTTTTTCTGTTTAATTCGAATGCTTTGACAATGCATTTTGATGAAGTTAGCATTTTACTTATGTTCTTAATTTTGGTTTCGACCTATCTTTGAAATGGTTAATTTCAATTAAATATCGACAAAAAAATAAATTTGGGAATTTTAATGGCCTTAAAGTGAATCGCTCGTTTTAGTTAGGAATCATAAAATAATAGCTTACTTTCAGTCAAGGCGTATTTATACAGGTGATAGCACTAGAACAACAACAAAATACAAGTAATTTTTTGAATGGTGAGCCATACTGTCAAAGCAAAATATATGGGATTTGACAGTTTCGGTTACTTTTGAATGAAAAAAATTTCAGTCAGCTGGGCTCCTGCTATCACCTTTATAAATACGCCTTGCTTTCAGTTTAGTTCGAATGTCATTTTGGAGCATATGAAATTCTAAAGGATGTATAAGTTTTAATAACACTGTCCAACAAATTAAGACTTTTTGAATGGAACAGAATAGCGAACCTATAATTCAGAGAGGGCATGTTGTATATAATTTTGTTATAAAGGGTGTTTTTTATTGAGGTATAGAACTTCGAATTGAAATAAAACACAAGAAAATCGTTTTAATGTCCATCAATTTGGCTTTATTGGAAGGATAATTTTATGCCATTAATGTTTAAATATGATTTCGGGCATGTGGTCGCAAGCCAAGATCTTTGCGCAAAATCTTCCATAAAGTTGATGGACAAAGCTCCAATTGCTGTGCACGGTGGCGAATCGATTCATTCGGGTCCTCTTCAACACTTTGCTCTACAGCGGCAATTGTTTCTTCGGTGCGCACTGTTCGACGTCTCTGCGGATGCGTATTATCACATAGAGTAAACGTAGTGCGTAAACGATCCATGGTTAACCGAATTAATTGCTCTGATGGACGATTATGTCGACCATAAAATGGACGGAGCTTGCGGTGAACTTCGCGAACTGAACCATTACTTTCGAAATAAATTTGCACGATTTGCAAGCGTTGTTCTTTTGTCAACATGTTCATGATGAAATGGCAAACCAAACTAAATATTAATCACTTGACAGCTGACAAAATGGCCGCCAGTTAAAAAAGTGATGCCAACTTAAAGTTCTATACCCCAATAAAAAACACCCTTTATAAGCTGGCGTATAATTTTTCAATTTATTATTATTTACTACTTTGGTGTCTTCGGTGACCCTTCCTGAAATATTCCGAAAATTTTTTTCGTTGAACATTTTAATTTTTAAATGTCCTTTTTGAAAGGACTTTTTTGATTTTCTCGAAAAAAAAGGTCAAATTGACCAATATAGAGAGAAGCTAGAGAGTTAAGATCTTCCACAAAAATTATCTTCATAAAATTCCACAATATAGTTCTGACAATAAGAATTCTCTCAGACATTAACTTACAACACTTTTTTGATCGAACTATATTTTTAATTTGTGATAAAAGTATAAATTCTCAAAAAAACAAATAGGATAACGTATATTTGAACTAATCTGGTTAGATTTTTAATAATTTTTTTTAGAAATGTATGCCCTTCTTCAGTAAATAAAAGCGCGTTTCAATCGTAACATTTTCGATTTCGGATGCCGTGATTAGCCCCTTTCTTTTTCAAACCATTAACTGTGCTAGATCCAAAAGTGTCCCATGCAGAAACCACCGCAGCAACCAGTCGAAACAACATCTTTCTTGTCTATTGTCCCATCTATTGTCAAAGCGTTTTCAACCAAAGAAAGGCGGACTGGAATAGTTTCAGAGAGTTCACCAATCGCCGCTTCAGTGTGAAAAATTAATGGGCAGTGATAAGGAAGAATAATTTTCAAGTCATTTTTCACGAACTTATGTTGTCTACGCGAGGCCATCCAAACCACTATTTTATGGGTCTACCCCCTCCGCTTAGGAATGGCCTCCAGAGATCTAGAGAGAACCTCTACGACGCAGGCCTCAACGACAAAGTCATTGTAGTAGTGAACAACTATACAGCGAATATCGTTATCGGTGACCACTCTCTAGAAATAGCGCTTGGTTTATTATTATTTATTTTAAATTAGTTAATTATTTATTTTAAATTAATTAATTTTTTATTTTAAATTAATTAATTATTTATTTTAAATTAATTAATTATTTATTTTAAATTAATTAATTATTTATTTTAAATTAATTAATTATTTATTTTAAATTAATTAATTATTTATTTTAAATCAATTAATTATCTATTTAATACTAAAAGAAACCAAATTTATTTATTTATTTTATTTGTTTATTTTTATTTTGTATTATGTATAACATAAATTTAGAATTTCAACAGAGGATTTTAAAAACTAACATGTTCTGCATTTCACAACATATAGATAGCAAATAATAAATGATGTATGAACATTTTCTTGAACATAGACTATGAATAATTGGGGACAATTTTCAGACCACAGGATATTGCCGATTAGACAGTTGACGACAAACCTTAGTTATTAAATAATGGAAATAAAAATAGCGCAATGGATACGAATTAAATTAAATTAAACTTATTTTAAAAATGAACCTACTAAATACAATGAACAAAAATCCAAGACTGCTGCTCGTCCGCTTCCCTTCAATCTATTTATGAGAACTACAAGAAAAATGTAAGATAAGACTAAATCATCGTAATAACAATCAAAATTGTTCAATTAGTTTTAGGACATCTTCACTTCTCCAAAAGGAGATTTTGGTAATGCTGGCATCCTCCCTTCCCTCCACTAATTACCACCTTCACGCTTTTTACAGTTCTCAATGCATTCGTTCAATTTCGCGCTGAAGTTTTCAGCCAGATCAACCTTTTTGAAGCGCACCGCCAACTTTTCCAATACTCCTTCATTCGATTCGGCGTAATTCATAGTGGCCCACACAAAACTCTTGGGATTGTTATTCATATTTGTGAAGTGGAAATCGCCATTGATGGTATGATTTAGGACTAATTTGTGTATTTGCTCGCGACGCATAACCAGACGGTAAGTTTGTTTGGAGGAATGCAACAAAAGCTTCAGTTCACCAACACCTGGAGAGGGAAACACAGGGAACAGAACATCATTAAAATATTTATTTT
Source organism: Polietes domitor (assembly GCA_947397865.1). Taxonomy (NCBI): domain Eukaryota; kingdom Metazoa; phylum Arthropoda; class Insecta; order Diptera; family Muscidae; genus Polietes; species Polietes domitor. The sequence goes on along the minus strand of OX377618.1, from coordinate 66,333,608 downwards.
GGAACAACTTTTAAAAAACTGATCACTACTTACCTCTTTCCTTCCATTCCTTATTTGTTGCATCCCATCTGTAGAGGGTAGATCTTTCGCCAAACAGTTTAGTCTCTTCTTCTTCCCCGGTACTGACTACAATTTCATTAGGCAATTCAATTATGGGATCGTAATGAGGATCATAATTCTCATCGTTGTCGCCGGCGGCTTCACCGCCGTCATTTGATTCATTGCCTTTCGATAGTGATGTATTTTTAGCGGAGGTGTCCAATTCCTTTAGAGGTTTACCGAAACTCGAGAAAGCATTTTGATTTGTCAAACCTATAAAGCCACCAGGGCTAGGTTTTTCCGATGATTTTCCCTGCGCTGACTCAGTTTCAGCCTTAGCAGCTATACTTGCAAAGTCTACAGCAGCTGTAGAAGTTTTGGACAAGTCGGCGAAAGATGCTCCCGCAGTTTTGGATAAATCAGCGAAAGATGTTCCCGTAAGAGCTGTGGATGTAGCACTTGCATCCTTTGCGGAGCTGCCAAATTGTGGTGTTTTCGAGCCAAATATTGGACCTGGGTTGGTGCTAGAACTGAATCCCCCAAATCCACTAACATTAGTGGTGGCCGAAGATCCGAAAATAGAATTGCCAGTGCCTACACTTTGTGTGGTATTGCTGGAACTCCCGAAGATAGATTTTGATGTATCATTGCCAGATGATGTGTTAAATGCAGGAGCCGTACTGCCAAATACGGCTTTGCCGCCAAATATAGAGCCAGAGGTCGAACCTGATCCCGAACCTGTACCTCCAAAAATGGATTTTGTTGCAGTCTTATCGGCGTTTGTGTTTTCAGCGGGTGTTGTGTTACCGACTGTGCTTCCGCCACCAAATAAGTTGGTTTTAACGCCAAAAGCCGATTTGTTCTCTTGCGATCCACCGCCAAATATGGAAGGTCCCGAAATTGCGGCTGATGAGCTTCCTATTGTTGAGCCACTGCCAAACAAGAAACCACCTGATCCGCCTGTACTTATAGTCTTGGTTTCATCAGCTGGTTTGGTGGTGCTATTTAATGCAGCTGCAAATGAGAAAGTGTTATTGGACGGCTTGTCGCCAACCGATCCAAATGCTGTTGAATTTGCTCCGCCAAATCCGCTGAATATACTTTCATTTATTTTGGTATTCTCAGTTTTTGCAGAAGCCGGTGATAATGCGCTTTGTTTCAAAAGGGTGCGATTTGTGGACTTGTTTATTGTCAGAGCTGGCAACTCCATGATTTCTAAAGGATTTTTGGTGTCTTCTTCACTAACAAAAATCTCCTTATCTTTGCTTTCGTCAAATACAAATTTGTCTGGGTCGCAACCACGACATCCCGCACAGGTTGGCTTTGCTGTAAAGAATTCGTAGGGCAATTTCAATTTGTCGGCTGTCTTTTTATCTTCATCCGAAATGTTCAGCGCACTTGCTGGGGCATTTGCGTTAGTGGGCGTTGTTATAGATCCATTAGCAGCTGACTCGATCGCCTCAGCACTTCCATCCAGAGCCTTTTTAATAGCATCCATAAAGGCTTCAGCTATCTCCTTGGTTTTAAAACGTAATGAGAACTGCTCCAATTCAACGGAACCCTCGCTGAAATCATTGACAACAAATAGCCAGGACTTTTCGTCTTTACGTTTATAGTCAACATCTTCATTGAGTGCGTGATTGAGGCATATCTTCAGGACCTGTTCGCGTCTCATTACGACTCGCAGTTTTTTAGTATCCTTGTGACGTAAAATCTTCAAGTTGCCCAAACCTCTTTCCTTCCATTCGCCCTCCGTGAAGCGGTATAATTTGGCACGATGCACGTACAAAAGATCTTCATTCTCTTCGCCGGTCTTAACGTCGATCTGTAATAAATATGTCATGTAAGTAAGTGCGTTGTGTTGTGTTGAATTTGAGTAGAAGAAAGAAATTCTGTGAATATCTGCTCCATATTCTCAGAAAATAGACTTATAAATATTAGGTAGGGTCGCGGTCCATACAAATAAAAGAAAAACAATTTCCAGCCACCCACGAAATAATGTTTGAATTGTTTAATGATGATTTACAAAATATTTCGTTCCTAATAGACCCTTGAAAGCACTTTAACACACGTCGTACGTTTCCGTACGTCACCTAACCCGTCGTGGGGTGCCACGTCGTACGTTTCCGTACGACAGTGATTGCTTTTACTTATAGCCAAAAAAAATGTTTGGCCTCCTGGGAAGGTTTGCGTCAAAACCGCTTGGCACTCAATGTGTTAAATATACATTTTTGATTCTTGTCTTAGAGTAACTTATTGGCTGTTTATAGTATTTTTTGTGTTTATTTTATAATGACAACCGAAAACTTTTTCGTATTTGGTGGTAGAATCTTTTAAGAAATAAATAGCTGCAGTCAATACCTTTCGAATGATAACGAAATGATGAAATTAATGCTGCAGCGCTCATTTGAAATTCATCTCTTGTATTAAATTATTTCACAAAAATGGTGTCAGCGTCTTTTTTCGTCCGATATTCATCATTTAGGTATCAGTCAAATGTATTAGATTCCTTCTATTTATTTTTAATAATAAACAGTTTTGCAAAATGTTTGCAAGCTGTCACTTTGAAACCACAAAAAATCAAACTAAACGTTCAATAATACGACCAATGAGCTGTTCTAAGACTGGCTCTATTAATTCAAAAAATTGGACAAAAGTGCAACAAATAAATATTACACGGGAAAAACATGATTCACAGACCTCTTGACCCAACGACGAAATAGTTTGCAGATCATCATTATTCAATACAGCCTTAATTTCTGGGTGGTGGCCGCAACAGTTTCCTTTCGTGACCCATCCTAATATATATGATTTGATAGTTTTGATATTTTTTAATTAACATAAAGAGATTTATAAGGGGAATATACAGGGGTTTCCAACAAGAGGTGTTATTTTGGTATTCAAAGAAAAATGTCATTTTTTGAGATAAATGATTTCATAATAAAGAGGAAGGTACGCCGTTAATAATGAAAAACAACATCAGCCAAATGGCCAACACGACCACGCTTACAGGACCATATCCTTTTCATGAAATTTTCCAACACAAAATCGCAAAGTGGCTATGTCCTCGATAGCCTCACGAATTCTATCTTTGAGGTCTTGAATCGAGCTTGGCTGTTGGCGTAGACCTTATATTTTACGTGGAAGGTGTTAAATCAGTTAGAAGTCGCAAGGTGTTACATCTCAAGATCTCGGTGGCCAATTGTGATCACCTCTTCGAGAGATAACACGGTCCGGAAACTTTTCCCGTAAAAGAGCAATGGTTTCGTTGCTTGTGTGGCACGTAGCACCGTCTAGTTGAAAGTAAACGTTGTCCAGATCAATACCTTCCAACTCCGACCATAAAAAATCATTAATCATCTCTCGGTAGCGCAATCCATTCACCGTAACTGTTGATCCAACCTCATTTTCGAAAAAGTAAGGTCCAATAACTCCGCCGGACCATAAACCGCACCAAACAGTCACACGATGAGGATGGAGAGTCTTCTCAACAATAACTCTTGGGTTTTCCGAGCCCCAGATGCGACAATTTTGCTTGTTGACGAAGCCACCGAAGTGGAAATGGGCCTCATCAGACAAGATGATTTATTTCTGTAGTGAATTTTAATAATTTCAATGCGTTGTTGAAGCGTGTATCGTTCCATTTTTAGTAATGGCGTAGTTTCTACTTGTCAAATGTCAAAGAATAAAAGCTTCAAAAGTGACAGCTACCGAAATACCAGGTGATCTAAAATTACACCTCTTGTTGGAAAACCCTGTTTATCGTTAACCTATTTTTTACAAATCATATATATATATATATAAATGTATAGTCCGCAATGGGCTTTATTTATTAATAAATTGAATTGAAATGGCTTAATCGGAAAGGTCATTTGTATGGAGGCACTACCGAATTGTGGATCGATTTGAAAAATATCAAAGGTCGTTCCTTGATCCCTTATGGTGACTTGATTGATCGCCTTATTTTTATTAGAACGTAAAGAAGTAAAACCCATTCCCGGCTTATGTTCGTATTAATATTAGTAATTGGGAATTCCTAACCCAATTACTTTTAGAACGCTTCCATAGTGGATTTCTAGAGCATTCGTTTGTAGTCCGTGTATAGTCAATGTATAGTCCGCCGCAATGGGTATTATTAGTTAAGAAATTGAAACAAATCATCGGAAGCTCGGAAGAGGGGCATTGACAGGAGATATACACTTTACTCGACTTTTCGTATATATTTTCAGGCAGTTTCATTTGCAGTAAATTAGCCTATAATTCGTTAGAATAATCACTCCAAAACATCTCCCATCATCTAACTTGTATTTTAACATTAATCTATCCATTTTCTTCCTCATTTCTTTTTATCTCAGGTTATAGCCATCCGAAAGGAAACACAATGAATGCAAAGGGTCTCCAATTGGAGGTACAATATAATTGCATACCAACGACTACGACATTGAATATGGCCGTCAGTTGGCGATGTATTTCCATATTGATGAAACCCAGTAAAATGGAATGAGCTGCAGCCGCAGCAGAAATATGAGGTTTGAAGCTGAATGTAGACGAAGTAATAGATGAACCACCGAATATATTCGACGTAGAAGTACCCAGTAAAATGGAATCCTCCCCATTTTATCATCACCACAAATTTTATAATAATCGTGAATATTTCTAATTGAATTTTTACATTATCCAGGAAGTGACTCAATTAAACGTAGAATTGTGTCTTTGGGAACCTTTAACTCTGTCATAGATTCGAACATCTACCAGAAGCATAGCTTATCACATTAAAATCATTACTCGGTGGAATAAATTAAATCAAATAACCATGCAAAAAACATATAAGAAATAAATGGTCACTCACCTTATCTGGTAATGGTATTACTGGTGTGAAGTATGTGTTATTCTCTTCCTCTTCGTGATATTCACCATCGCCATCGTCGTCTTCGGCATCACCGCCACCACCTAGTTTTAGTGGACTTTTACCTGATTTACCCGGACTTTTGGGCTTGAATTGAAAACTGAATTCCTTTTTGTCCAAAGAGTACGCATTTGGAGCCGACTCTCCGCCAGCTCCAGTTGTGCTAGATGGCATTGTCGGCGATTCCATGGCCTTTGAGGACAAGCTAAAGCTGAATGTGGCTTTCCCCAGAGGAGCGCTGCCCGAATCCGAAGTTGTAGCTGCAATGGTACTTAGTCCAGTGGATGTTGCTGTGGGCGGCGCAAATGAAAACGATTGTGAGCTGTCTGTGGCAGTTGGCGGAGCTGCACCAAAACTAAATCCACTGGCTGGTTTAGCAGCTGTATCCGCTGTTGCAGCAGCAGCATTAAATCCAAAACTGAACTTTTGCGATGGATTTGAAAGTGCTAACACATTAGTGTTGGCGTCCTTCTTCGGTACCGTATCATCTTTAGGAGCGTCACAAGCCTTGCAGTAGATAGCGTCGCCGACATTTGATAAGTAACAACCCTGACATGTCCAAGACCCAGCTTTAGGCTTGAAAGCATCACCGAAACCTGCGGTTGGCGGCGCCTTAGCTGCATCAGTTTTCGAAGATGTGATAGTGGTATTGGTGGTGGAACTGGTGGTGGACATACCGAATGCAAAGGTTGGCTTAGGTGTTGCTGCAGCTGTGTTGGACGCTGCCGCCGGTGTCACTGGGGCAGCTGCAAAACCGAAACTGAATGTAGTTTTACCACTGGTGGCCAGTATATTTGAATTGGCTTCCTTCTTCGGTACAGTGTCATCCTTGGGTGCATCACAGGCCACGCAATACAATGTATCAGCTGAATTCGAAGTGTAACAATCTTTGCATGACCATGATCCTGCTTTGGGCTTGAAAGCATCGCCGAAGCCTTTGGTTGGGGCTTTGGAATCTGCCGACTCGGTATTCTTTTCCGAGGGGTCCGAAGCGCCGTCACTTGACATTTTCGATTGAACATTTTGTATGGCATCCAAAAATTGCTTACAAGTCTCCGGGAGCTTGAAGCGCACCGTCAACATCTCGGTAATCAATTCATTTTCCGAGTAATCCTGCCCAGCCCAAGAAACTGCGGTCTGAGAATTCTTGGCATATTTGAAGTGTGTGTCCTTGTAAATGCGTTGGTTGCAACAAAGCTTATGGATTTGTTCACGCCTCATGACCAAACGCACTTTATTGGCGTCGCTCTTGTCCTGCAAAAGTTTGATGTTGCCCAAGCCCCTCTCTTTCCATTCACCGGCTTCTTTGTCGAATCGCAAGAGCTTGGCTCTGTGTTCAAAGAGCACAGTTTCATTCTCTTCTCCTGTGCTAACTTCGACCAACTCGGGCAATGGAATCACGGGATTAAATTGAGCTGTGGGCACGTATTCATCTTCAGCATCAGAAGCAGTCGACTTATTCAATGCGCCATCATTCTGGTTGGTTGAAGCGGGTGCTGCTGCGACCGTTGTACTGAATGGCGACGTGGTCGATTTGTTGAGATTGGTGAAGATGCTGGCAAAGGGAGATGCTGTTGCTGTTGCCGGTGCAGTTGTGGTTGTCACAGATGGTGCAGCGATACTGCTGGTGGTGGAAGAAGTTGTAGAATTTCCAAACGTAAAGTTGGCAAATGGAGATGCTGCTGGTTTGGCTGCATCACTGGTGGGAGTTTTGGTAGATAGATTTAAACCACCAAATAACGACTTCGAAGCAGGAGTTGTAGTAGAATTGGGTACAACAGTTGGTGCTGTAGCAGGAGTAACTGCCTGTCCGAAAACTGGTTTAGGCTGAGCTCCGACAATGTCGCCCTTTTGAGATGGTGTGCTGGTGGCAAAGTTTGTGGTTGCGGATTTAGCCAAGGAAAACGGTGCTGATGCAGGAGCAATTGGAGCCGCCGCCTTTGGTTTTTCTTCTGCTTTTGTTGCCGTCAACGATTCGGCTTCTTTTTGGGCCTTTTTAAAAGCTTCTTGGAATTGCTTGGCAGTCTCGGGCAGTTTGAAGCGCACAAAGAATTTCTCCAAGTGCAACTCTTCGTCGGCAAAGTCATTGGCCACCCATATAAAGCCCTTGGTTTCATTGTTCGGCACGGTTAGTATCAACTCAGCCGTAATCTTATGATTGGCACATATCTTGTGAGTTTGGTCACGCCGCATTAGGATGCGCGAAGAGCCTTCTTTGTTTTTGAGTATCTTGATGTCACCAATGCCCCGTTCTTTCCACTCCTTGTCGGCATGACGGAACAACTTGGCTCTGTGGCAGAACATAATCTCCTCATCTTCCTCGCCCGTACGCACATCCACTTCATCGGGCAAAGGAATGATGGGTTTGAAGTCGGGACGTGGATCATATTCAACATCTTCAGTGCCCGATTTATTGAAATCACTGCCAATACTTTCCGAGGTCTTATTCAAAGTTGTCTCCGTTGCCGACATGTTTTGAGCTGCAGCCGCAGCAGCAATATGAGGTTTGAAGCTGAATGTAGACGAAGTAATAGACGAACCACCGAATATATTCGACGTAGAAGTGGCTGTAGTCGACGACGACGACGATGTTATTGGCTTATTGGCGGCTGGTATTGCTGCCGGCAGTCCTATCAATGAGTCAGTTTGTTGGCTGACCAGGCTCGGTTTGAGGTGGTGCGATGGTATGGTCACACTTAGAGGAGCCTGCTGCTGAGATTGTATAGAAATACTATTGGGGTTGGGCAAGGGATCTGAACTGGTGATAACAACATTTGCTGGTGGTCCCTTTTCCACGGGTTGACTATTCAAGGCTTTATTGAATTGAATTGTAGTTGTTGCCGGCTGTGGTGGCGCAATGATTGAAGTGGCACACGATGCATTCGGTGGTGGCACGGCCATGCTATGTGTCAGGGGTGTGGTGAATGTTGGCATGGATGGAGCAGAGCTTGGGGTAATAACAACGGGAGGTTGCTGCAGCAAATTGTACAGATTACTAGGTCGCGATGGATCTGGTCCCATGTTGGGCGGTTGAGTTGGTGGCGGCAATAAAGGCGTTGACTGTGTGGGCATACCGTAATTCAGACTTCCCGGTGGCACCGTGGGGTCCAGATATGGCATGGGCGGCATGCCAGCATTACGTTGATTTAGTCCTGGAGGACCACTCTGTGGTGTCATCATGTAAGGTTGGCCATGGCCATAGAAATTCATTGGATAATTGGGAGCAGGTGGGAACATGGGGCTGTTGTATGCGGCAGCTTGCAAGCGTTGCTGTTGTGCCATGAACGGCGAATTTGTCAACATGTTAGCTGGGCCGCCGGGAACCGAACCCGGAGTACCATATTGATTTGGCGGCGGCTGCTGCTGATACAACTGCTGCTGTAGGGACTCTTCGATGATATATAAATCATCCAAAACATTGGAGGCATCATCTCTCGAAGGAGGATTTGAGATGCGTACTTTTTTCATAGCATCCTCCAAGCTTGCAATCTTGTCCTTGATGGACGATATATCCTTGGTGACTGCCCGCAGCTCCGGCTTGAGCGTTTCTATAATTTCTTCTTTGAGTATAGTTAGCGTCGAGGCCATTTGTTTGACCAAAGTCTCCAGTTCCTGGTTATGTTGCACTAGCAGAGCATTGGTGGCCATTGTTTCACGCCTAGAACGGTTCGAATTCATCATGGCTGGTGTGGGCATAATAGAGTTGTCGCCATAGAATTCGGGCTCTGCATCTTCGTAAGTGCTAGAGTTGTTGTGTCCCATAATGGGACTAAAATTATTCGAAGAATCATTTAAGTACCGAGTGGATGCCTGTTGAAGCCTCTTTATTTCATTGTGTATCACGGAGTTCAATGGATGATTGGGATCGGCGTGAGAACTACTTTTTAGCAAAGCCAATGTCTGATTCAGACATTCCGCGGCACGATCCAGATAAATACGTTTGGTTTTCTTGGGGGTCTTGCTGGCCTCATCCAATTTACGATATGCCTCTGCCTGCAGATACGTTGCAAACGGGAGTTGGATGCCTGATAATTCCTCTATCAAATCTTCATATTCAGACTTCTTGAAGTACCGCGACGCAAGGTAAGAAACTGCATCCTCGGCAGCAGAGGCCACTTCTCTCTCGGTGGCTGAGGTGTTGGCCTTGGCGTACTTGAAATATTTGCGGAATGGTTCCAAAACTCCCTTACTGTTCATCTTCACCATGTTCAGGCCGTACTTATAAATCGACTCCGCTCTGGCTTCCAAGAAGGCCTTCTCCACTGGCTTAACAATATCCTGAGCTCTAGCCACAAATATTTGGCCCAATTTGAAAACAATGGCCATATCTAATTTGGGCCCGTTTATTCCACGAACAGCTTCTATGCCATATTGTAAATTTGCCCGAAGTTCGGCCAGATTACTGCCGTTGCTGAGATTCTTGTAAACCAAGTAGGCACTGTTCCACCACTGGCATTGTTCCTCAGAGCACAATTGTTGTTGTAAATTGACAAAGGGCAAAATTTTGGGTCGACCAGCCGCATAACTATTTCCCGATTGATAGTTGTCAAATGCTTCACGGTCCACTTCTAAAGCCCGCTTGGCTTGTATGGTGGCTGCATAGAGGAAACTCTCTACGTCCAGTTGATTGAGGGACTCGGCACCACAGAACAACAGATTTTGTGTTGAGAAATTCAACCCGCTGAAGTATTTCGCCCTCACATAAGCCAGATTATCGTTGCCTAAACATAAATATACCATGTGTTGCAGCGATTGTGGCCTCTGGTATTGGGCGGCATCTTCGTAAGTTTCCAGGTCGGCATATGTCGGCAACTCATAGCGGGGCTCGTTTAATTTTGGACTTTTGGCAAAAAGCGACGACTGTTCCTTTATTTTTTGATCGCTATTGCAGAAGAGTAGGGCGAATACATTTCGCCTCCATTGGCGGTCGCTACAAATTTGTCTTACTTGAGCCAACAAGTCATCGCTACTGCTCCATAAGCTTGAGGATTGACCACTTAACAAATTGTTGAAATTGTGAGTGTTTTCTTTATCCCCTGTAGAATCATCTTGTACGCACGACAGCAAAGTTCTGCCAACCTATAAAAACAATAACAATAATTGGTCATTTAAATTTAAAACAAAGCACAAAACTAGAAGTGATCAAATTATTTGTACCATCAGCTCAGAATAAAGGCAAAAAAAGTCACTACAACATTTTCAATTGAAATTGAGAAAAATCAAATGGAAATTCAGAAATGTAAATTGAAATTCAGAAATGTAAATTGAAATTGAGAAAAAACTAATTTAAATTGAAATTGAGAAAATAAAAGTTGCAATTCAGAAATGTAAATTGAAATTGAGAATGGACAATTTGATATTGAGAAATAAACAATCGAAAGTGAGAAAATACAAATTAATTTCAATTTACATTTCTGAATATCAATTTGAGTATTCTCAATTTCAATTTTCATTTTTCTCAACTTCAATGTTTATTTCTCAATTTCAAAAAAGGCAATACACCATTTTCAATTGAAATTGAGAAAAAAAATTAAATTCAGAAATGTAAATTGAAATTGAGAAAAAAATTAAATTTAGAAATGTAAATTGAAATTGAGAAAAAACTAATTTAAATTGAAATTGAGAAAATAAAAGATGCTATTCAAGAATGTAAATTGAAATTGAGAATAGACAATTTGATATTGAGAAATAAACAATTGAAAGTGAGAAAATGCAAATTATTTTAATTTACGTTTCTGAATATCAATTTGTTTATTCTCAATTTAAATTTTCATTTTCTCAACTTCAATTTACATTTCTGAATTTCAACTTGTATTTCGTCAACTTCAATTTTTATTCCTCAATTTCACCTTGTGGTTGTGGTTTATATTAAAAAATATTTGAAATATTATTATCGTTTTTATACACTCCACGAAAGTATTATGTCTTTGTGCATTTGTTTGTAACACCCAAAAGGAAGCGAGATAGACCCATTGTTAATTATACCGATCGACTTAGAATCACTTTTTGAAACGATTTAACAATGTCCGTCCGTCCGTCTGTCCATCTATTCTTGTAATCAAAGTACAGGTCGCAATTGTAGCCAGAACCAAAATTAAACTTTGCACAACAAAGTTTTTCGGGATAAGGACGAACGCTATTTAATTTGAAGAAAATCGGTGCAGATTTAGATATAGCCCCCATACGAATTTCACTCCCGATTTGACTCTTTTCACGCTAGATACCACATATTACAACAGATTTTCTTCAAACTTGGAAAAACGTCTTACATTTCAACTAGAAACACCCACGGTGAAAATGAGCCAGATCGGTTCAGATTTAGATATAGCCCCCATACGAATTTCACTCCCGATTTGACTTTTTCTGCTGTAGAAACCACATATTTTAACAGATGTGCTTCAAAATTGGCAAAACATTTTATATTTCAACTAGAAACACCCACGGTGAAAATGAGCCAGATCGGTTCAGATTTAGATATAGCCCCCATACGAATTTCACTCCCGATTTGACTTTTTCTGCTGTAGAAACCACATATTTTAACAGATGTGCTTCAAAATTGGCAAAACATATTATATTTCAACTAGAAACACCCACGGTGAAAATGAGCCAGATCGGTTCAGATTTAGATATAGCCCCCATACGAATTTCACTCCCGATTTGACTTTTTCTGCTGTAGAACCCACATATTTTAACAGATGTGCTTCAAAATCGGCAAAACATTTTATATTTCAACTAGAAACACCCACGGTGAAAATGAGCCAGATCGGTTCAGATTTAAATATAGCCCCCATACGAATTTCACTCCCGATTTGACTTTTTCTGCTGTAGAAACCACATATTTTAACAGATGTGCTTCAAAATTGGCAAAACATATTATATTTCAACTAGAAACACCAACGGTGAAAATGAGCCAGATCGGTTCAGATTTAGATATAGCCCCCATACGAATTTCACTCCCGATTTGACCTTTTCTGCTGTAGAAACCACATATTTTAACAGATGTGCTTCAAAATGTGCAAAACATATTATATTTCAACTAGAAACATCCACAGTGAAAATGAGCCAGATCGGTTCAGATTTAGAAAATAGCCCCCATACGAATTTCACTCCCGATTTGAGTTTTTTCGCTCCAGAAACCACATATTTTAACAGATTATCTTCAAATTTGGCAAAATATGTTATATTTGCATGAGAAACACCCAGGATGAAAATGAGTCAGATCGGTTCAGATTTATATATAGCTCCTATACAAATTTCGCTCCCGGCTTGATTTTTCCGCCCCACAAACCACGTATTTTCATCGAATTACTTCATATTGAGAACTTGAAGAACCTATTCTGAAATGGGTCACTTCATTCCATGTTTGGATATAGCCGTGATACAAATATTCTTCTCGATTTGACAAATTGAACCAGGACATATTAGCCTATGATTAGGAAACATACAAAAATTCTTCCCGTTTTCATTTTTTTTCGAATTGAATTGTGTTCTGATAGAAAGTGGGGTGTATCATATAGTCGGCCCCGCCCGACTTTAGCCTTTCCTTACTGGTTTGTTGTTAAAATTGTTTGCAACAGTGCCAGGAGAATATGTTCTATTGAGTGCATTAATGAAATTTTGTTCCATTTGACTCTGAACTTGATTACACGGGTTGAACCGAATTTATTCTGAGCTGAACGAATAGCGAATAATGAGCAATACTTACTTGAGCACATCGGAATGACCCTTCGCGTTGCCATAGTGCGATCAGCTGCTTTCCCTCCTCGTCGCAATGCTTCATCCAGGGCTCCTTCTTATTGTCGGGAGCTTCCGATTGATAGGCCAACAGCAACAATGGCAAAGCTGCTCGAATGGCCTCTTTCCACTTGTTTTTGTTCTGTAACAATTCACGTTTGAAAATCAATGCACAGGCGTGCAACAGCAATTGACCACGATAATGGTTTAGGAATAATTCGACCAGTTCCTTCTGGGCACACAGCTTATCGGAGAGTTGGGAGATTTTGAAGAGGTACTGATCGAACTGAAATAGTAAGTTGGCCGTTTCAGTAGCTCCACCGCCCACCAGCGATGAATTCGATGTCAACGAAAATGAAATTTGGACCTGGCGTTCCAAGCATATGGCCAAAAGTAGCCAGAAGTCCCAGTCTTTTTTTGTGTTTGGCATTTGTTCGTATTTGTTGAGGACCAACCACACGACATTATACCATTCGCTGCTGTTTACAAATTCATCCTTCTGAGCCATTTCCAGTTGGTGAACATATTTGAAGGCATCCAGTATTTGATTTCGTTCCACATAGTTGCGTACCAGTCTCACTCTCAATTGTACGTCATTAGGTTTGTTGGAAATCTCTTTTTGTATCAATGCCTCGACTTGATTTGTTTCCATGTTGTCTTTGTTCATGAGCTTGAGCCTTAGGGAAAATACGGCATCATGCTGCACTTTTTCGGATTCGGCCAAATCACACCAGTACATGGCTTTGTTGCAGTTCAGATTTTTATCTTCCAACAGCAACTGGCATACTTCTACGAGAACATCGGGCTGTTTCGGGTTTATTTGCAAGGAACGCTGGAAAGATTGTAAAGCCTTGTCGGCCTTCTTCTGCCGTTGATAGCACTGGCCAAGCAATTTGTGGGCCTGATCATTGTCCTCTTTGACATTTAGGTACGAACAAAGATACTGTTCAGCCGAGGAAAACTCGTTGATTTTAAAATAGAATTTAGCAAACGTGTAGCCTCGCAAGTTACGCTGAAATATAAACAAAAATGGGTTCGAACGATTAGTAAATCTATTATTTTTTTAGTTCAACGATTAATTCAAATTGAAAAGATGAATCTCTAATTCATTTATAGAGGAAACAGTTTTCTGCACAGTTTTATTGCTGGGCTGATAGTAAATTTCTTACAAGCAGATTACAAAGGTTTTTTACAATGGTCTGAATAAATTCACTTCATTGGGATATTTTTACACCACGTGGTTGTTAACCCATTTTGACCCAATATTCGATTAATCGAACAGTAAACAGTAAGAAAGAGCGAAAAAGAAATTTGTCTGGGTTAAGTTGTAAAACATGGGCAATAATCTGCGAATTGTTGCTCTTTTTGTTGAGCACCGTGCATCGTCCATCCATCGTATAATCATCTCCACACCTTCTAATAATAAAATAAAATATTTCAGATTTTTGTTTTATTTTGGACGCAGCCCGCTTGTACGTACAATCACAAGATTGCACCAAGTCTAAAGCCAATTTGGCATGAACAATCATCTCGTTTTTTTTAATTCTTCAGGCCTTTTTGTTTTAATGTTCTAACTACTGGAAATTTCCAGCTTACCAGCTCCTATAACAACAACGCTTAAGTTGTGATGGAATTATCCATTATTATACGACCTGTGTTTTTGTAGGGAGCAACTAGGTATGTATTGCATGCATTTTGTGTTAACTCAGTAACAAAATTGTTGATCATCCTCACTTATTGAATCTGAAGTTTAGATTGAGTTAACAATTTCGATTGTACCTTGTATTCAACACATGCGACCTCGTAACAAGTTTCCTATCTTCTTTATTTCGCCAATTAAAAATACATTGCGTAGTATACATTTGTCATTAAAGAACAAAGAATTTATTTTCATTCTTAAGGATTATTCGAATAAGCGAACAATTTTCCACCTCAACAAATCATAATTAATAACAGCCCTACAAGCATTTGGAAGATATATCACGAAGAAGATATTGCGACAATATATCATTTTGCCTTCACACACTACACTGCAGCAAAAGAAAGAGAATAATGAAGTTCTTAATGAATAAATTGATTACATTTCTGCTATTAAAAGTATCTAAGAGGAATTTTGCATTTTATTTGTTTTAAATTTGGGAAAAATATTATCATGTGCAAAGATTGAATTGATTTCTAAACTCTTTTCGAAAGATATCGTGTACATCAACCAGACAGACGGACGGACATGACTCAAACAGCTTAAACAAAATCATGAAGTTGATTTGGCCCCAAACATCCTCCTCCTCCAATTTAGTTTACTTTCGCAATACGAATAATATGATTGTTGGGTCAATATTATTTTTCTTCTAGGCAATAGGATTTCGAATCATTTTGCTAAATAGACAAGGAAATGTAATTCAATATGAGCCAGTATTTTCCATATTTATGTGAAAATGAACTTCATGTTGGTATTCATAATTTTCAATAACGAAGTTCGAGGAAAAAAATCTGAAACAAGAACACATCAATAGAGTTTGCAGACTCTCAGCCCTGTGATGACTTGCACGGTGGTTTCAAACCAGAGCTTTTTTCGTGGATTAAGGTTTTTAAATTTTGAGTTTTGCTTCAAAATTTTTGTTCTTCAAGTGAATTATTTTAAGATCATGAGAAAACCAGACATTTTAAGCCAAATTTGAAATTTAAAAACATGAAATCACGTAAAAAGCATTGATTTGGAAGCTATCAATATCACACGGTTTGAACGATTATGAATGGCATTATTGAAAGTCAATGTAGTTCCGATTTCGATCAAATTTGGGTTTGTAGTTTTTATGTCGCTTATCGCAAATAAAAGGGGTATTTATTCACGTGGAATTTTCTATTTCCATAAAGACTTAAGACGGTAATGTGAATATAACCCACGATTAGTTTTGACTTATTTTCATTGTAACAGAAGTTAGGTGATCAGTTCGAAGTAAGAGGGCAAGAAAAGTTTGAAAAGCTACCAATAATCACGATTGCAATTTCAAGGGAACAAGGGGTAACTTTTACTTAACTTTTATTACTCTGAATTTATGGTAAGTTTTTAAATATTATTTTCTATATAAAATAATTGACTTTGACTAAAAAACTAATATTTTATTATAGAAGCGACTGCAAAGGAGGGATATACTTTTGTCGATTATGTTAAAGAAGTATGAATATCCATGAGGCTCGTAAAAATCGATTTTTCAAAAAGCAGCTTGAGAACAAGAACCCGATAGGTGTGAATAACTCGGTCTTAAAAAAATTAAGTGCCATTAGATAACAAAATGTTATATTTATACTTAAATCCTAAAAATAAAGGTGAAAATAAAATTACTCATTCAGAAAAAAACTTTCTCACAGCGTAGTAGTGAAGCGTTTTCAGACGGTAGGACATGTGAAGAATAAAGGGCTCTAAAAGGATGGTATTTTAGGACGTTTTCGAAACAATCTATGAAGTGTTTTGGCATTGAATAAATGAGCGGTCTGAAAGTCCCAAAATGACAACACCGATTTACGGTCGTAGTATGGTATTTTAGAACGTTTTCAAAATAACACTTAATGACTATATATGCGCATTTTGCCAGCATAACTCTAAAAGAAATGATTAGAAATTAAATTTATTGGCACTAAAATGATAAGTGTGCGTCAAAAATTTGTATATAAAACTGGGTTTTAATCTCTGGCTGATGCTATTACAACTGAATTTCAGAGAAAATCATTTGATAACATAAAAAAACTGGAAAGCTACACAATTTATATTTTTTTGTTATACTAAGGAGATGCAATTTTAAAAATATTTTGAAACCTGATCATTACAGAATCTTTTGAATTTTATACACAGCTTGTTGAATTTTGTCCTCCAGTAAGTTAGCTCTTCTAAAAGCAAAGCAAATTCTAAAGACGTTTGTCGAGCTAATGCCAGATTTTTATGGACCTACTACTCAAATAATGAAAACACACAACTTTATTCACATCGCTGATGATGTGGGGGCGCCTATATCACAATTTGCAACTTTTGATTTTGGAAACAATTTGGGTTTTATAAAATCAATTGTAAAATCTCCAAATAATCCAACAAGTAGCTCAAATAAATAGAAAACTTCATATTTGTCATACACAAACTTCCCCAAATAGTATACCATTGGTGTAGCCAATCTGTAGTGACACTAAATATTCTCTTGGTAAAGTTATAGAATCCTCTAAACTTGTGTTTTAATATGCTAAATATTCTAAACTAACTAACACTAAATATTCTTTTGGTAAAGTTATAGAATCCTCTAAACTTGTGTTTTAATATGCTAATATTAAACATTTTTAAATTTCTGATAATGTATGTTTACTAAATAATAACAATATTATAATAGTTCAGGACATTTTTACTGTAAAACATTGTCGTATCGTAGTCACGGTTGCCACTTTTGGTAACTTGTTACCAAAACAGGTAACTTTTTCATTGTTTGGTAACTTGGAAACATTATATTGAGTTTGGTAACTTTTCCAAAGGCGAAAGGCTAATATGAATATAGTTATGATTTCATATTAGTAAAATATCCCTTAAATTGTTAATATTTTTAGAAAACAGCTGTATGTAAAATCATACATTTATTTAATGACGTCGCCGATCAAAGCAGCCAAACTGTCGCCGTCAATATTTCCTTTTCGCCCTCAAACTCTTTGTTTTCTCATTTCATATTGTTTACGTTTTAGTTGAACTACGGTCAGTCTCTTTTTATTTTTGCTGTATGAAGTTTGGAGTTTAAAGTGTGTGCATGGATAAGTAAGCTTCAATAAAAAATAGTTTAGTTTGATATCGTATAATTAGTTCAATGTCAATCATTTCATTTAGATTTGTAACTAAAAAGCCAAGGCTCGTAGATGCCGAAAATGCATCAAACAAAGAAGACGGAGCGGGAACTTCAAAAATTTGGTAATATTTGTAGAAAATTTAATGCAATATTTGGCAATTAACTAAATGGTAATTTTTTAATAGTGACGAAAGTGAGAAAGCTAAACAAACCAGGAAGTTTCGGAACGAATGGTTGCAAAAATTTTTGTGGTTGGAAAACAGAGACGATAAAGCTTTTTGTACTGCCTGTGAGAAGCCTTTAGTAAACCATTTTTCATGTTTGATGAAACATTCAAAAAAAGATTCACATATTCAACATGTCGAGGAAAAAAGGAACCAGATAAAAATAGACAAGTTTATTAGCGATGAACAGCGC
Organism: Polietes domitor; assembly: GCA_947397865.1. Classification (NCBI taxonomy): domain Eukaryota; kingdom Metazoa; phylum Arthropoda; class Insecta; order Diptera; family Muscidae; genus Polietes; species Polietes domitor. The sequence goes on along the minus strand of OX377618.1, from coordinate 66,315,698 downwards.
TCTATTGAAAAGCAAGTCAAGCAAGCCGAATTAACTATGGTAATGTTTTGCATTTGCCATAACTTGCCTTTTCTTTTAATGGATTTTCTACCAAATTTATTGATTACGTGTTGTCCGGATTCGAGAATAGCTAAATCTATCAAATGTGGACGAACTAAAGCCACTCAATTGGCGGATACTCTGGGCAAAAAAGCGTGTGAAAAAATAATATCTGATATGCGAAATTCGAAGTTTTCCCTTATTGTAGATGAAACTACAGATGTATCCACTAAGGCATGTTTAGTGCTAGTCGTCAGGTATTTCGATAAAGTATCTAAAACAGTTAAAGACAGATTCCTGGGACTTTTGCACTTAGCTAAAACCGACGCAGAATCAATTTACCAAACGATTATAGCTTTCCTTGGTGCCATTAACATTCCAATTGATAATCTAATTGGATTGGCCACTGATGGTGATAGTACAATGGCAGGGCATATAACTGGTTTGAAAACTAGGCTAAAACTAAGCTAGGCCGACTTTAATTACATGAAATGTACGTGCCATTCTCTCCATTTGTGCCCAAGCTATGCATGCAAATATTTACCTGATAAAATTGAAAGTCTATGCAGAAAAATTTACAATTTTTTTCACATAGCCCCAAACGTATTTCCGAATTCAAAGAATTTCAGGAATATTGTTCAATTAAACCACATAAAATACTAGGACTTTCTCTCACGAGATGGTTCGCATTAGAAAAGGTAATTTCCAGGATAATTGAGCAATGGCAGGCACTACAATTATATTTTTTATCGTGTTCGATGGAAGTTAATGGAATAAAATCTTCTGAGATCGCAAACTTAATGGGCAACGCTGATACAAAAGTTTATATGATGTTTTTATCGTATATCTTAAAAATTATCAATAATTTAAATAAGGAGTTTCAATCAGAGAAAGTGTGGATACCTTATTTATATAAACAGCTTGAATTACATTTTAAACTAATAGCCTGTAACTATATGCAAAACGACTTCGTTAAAAATTTCGATTGCTTAAATAATTTTAATACCAAAGACAAAGACAACTTTTTACCTATGATGGAAGTATTTATTGGCACTGAAGCCGAAAATTATCTTAAAGATTTTTCAGTTTTACAAAAAAATGAAATTAAGAATTGTATCCGAAACTTTTATATGGAATTTCTTAATCAACTGAAAAAACGATTCGACTTTGGTAGGGATGATCTGAAAACATTGTCGATTATAATACGAACTAACATTTTAAGTGTGCCCAAAGATGCATTATTACAACTTTTAAATATATTTTCGTATTTAAAAGACTATGACAATGATGTCATAATTACGCAGTGGAGGCTTTTAACTCTTTTAGAAAATGATCTCAGAAATTATATTGACGATATATCGTCTTTTTGGGAGCACGTAAGTACATTGAAAAATGGGCTTGGTGAAAGAGTTTTAGAGAACTGACTGATTTTATGTTTAATTTAATGTGTCTTCCACACAGTTCAGCCGCTGCTGAAAGAAAGTTTTTTGATTTAAGTTTAATTAAAACCAAACTCAGAAATAAGTTAGAGTTTGAAACTCTAAACAGTATAATGCTGGCGAAAGAATTGGCTGCTCCTGTAAACCAACATTATGTGTGGTCCGCCAAAGATTTATTTTAATTTACATGAGTTCATACACATATCTTGTCATTATTATAGTGAATTAGTTTTTTTGTGATTGAATACAGCTGTATTATTCTTTGAGAAATGTATTGAAATTATAAGAGTTAAGTTTTTGTTTTCTTTTACTTTGTTTTTAAATAAAAAATGTTTTTTACAAAATTTGGTAACTTTTATTCAAATTTGGTAACTTTTATGGAAAAATCTGGTAACTAAAAAACATCTAGAGTGTCAACCGTGATCGTAGTTAGTATACAAATGGTAGAAGTTAAGTGTATTCTTACCAAATGCGAGGATAGGACAATTGCTATTACACTTTTACATTCATGATAATAAATCAAATAATAATTTTAATAAAACGGAACAAAATAAAAGTGTCTCGCATTTCATTTTATGAACAACCATAGGCAAAGTATTTTTGGAAATTTTATAAAACGGCTTTAATATTATTTTACACAGTTGTAAAATTTGAAGATTTTTCATTTCATTTTATGAACGATTATAAATTTTGCAAAACAAGTACTTTCAAAGCGTTTTTTTAAGGCGTTTGAGAACGCTTTTCTTGGTACCGTCCTTATTTTCTGGGACATTTCATTAGTCACACACTTGACTGTTGTACGTTTCAAAGGGGCGAAAAACAAGAAAAACTTAAAATTATTTTTATTTCCGTATATATTTGTATACGTCGTAAAAAGTAGGAAAGAATTTAACTGCTTTGCAAGGTGACGTGACAGAAATAGTCACTTTTTCATTCTTTTACAAAAAAAACGCACAGCATTGCGAATTGCGTCAGACTTTTTTCTTAAAACTATTTTTTTAAAAGATTTGGTATATGTCAAGGCGTATTTATAAAGGTGATAGCAGGAGCCCAGCTGACTGAAATTTTTTTCATTCAAAAGTAACCGAAACTGTCAAATCCCATATATTTTGCTTTGACAGTATGGCTCACCATTCAAAAAATTACTTGTATTTTGTTGTTGCCGAATTTGTTTTTGCTCTGCTGCTATCACCTGTATAAATACCCCTTGGTATATGTTTACTTTTTCCAACCTACATATGAGGAACGTGACGTTACATGATGTAACTAAATTTCTATATGTTACAGGACATTAAACACTAGAACGGTCGATGAAAGTAAATCCAAATTTTTTGGTTATTGTTGCAACAAATATTTTGTCATAAGAGAGTATGAAGTAATATTTTAAGAAGAAAATAGTCTTAAAAAAAAAGTAAAAAAGTTAATAAAACATGAATGCAACTTAGCAGCACGTATGATCATCATTAAGCTACGCTTTGGACTCTTTAATTCAATTATATTTTCTTTTACTAATACTAATCAGAAACAATATTTTTTCACATTTTTCTTTTACGACCATAGTGGACCTTTCTGGAGAAATGCCCATATAGTAAAGACTGTAAAATGAAAACCAATGCAAATATTTTAACATACCAGCTTTAAAAGCTACATTCGCCCTCTTTAGTTACAAAAAATTTGTTTCAACTCTCAGATTTTTGCATTTTTTTTAGATGCAGTCGAAAACGAATTATATTTCTTGTCGCTTTATCGACAAGATCTATATTTTGCATATAGTGCAACTAACGATAAGTGGAAACAAGACAAATTATTAAGATTTCCTTATATTTCACCTCAACGGCAAACGAATGTCGCGTTCGGCATCCTGGAGATGCCTATATACGCTCGAAAACCTCAACGCAATTGTTCGGATCCACCTAAAACCTTTCTCATTACCATTGTATGTAGGCTGATAGTTTTCAGCACGATACAGCTTTCTCACCATGAACATATTTGAGAAAGCAAGAAGGTATGCATATGATTTGTCAAAGATAAATTATTACAATTTTCGATTTTCGTAATGGATAATAGTCCAAATAACTCAAATTCAACTGCAGTGATCCAGGGTTACGAATATGTGCTCCCGTTATAACTATTCGTGACTGTTTCTATTTTGCATTTGCTCTTTCTCTTTGGAGTAGCAAACAAATTAGAAGGTGTACTGCCGCAAAATGGAAAAATCGCAAAACCAATGGAACATGGCGAATAGTAGCCAATTTTTAAAAATTATATTAATATAATTCGAATAAATTAACAGATGTTGTTTTATATACATTTAGAATCATGGCACAATAACATGTGCTATGATTTAGAATTAGGACAAGTCGTACATTATTTGCCACTTTTTGTCTACATCACTTCCAAGGGTATTTCAGAAAATATCAATCGTATATCAGAAATATTTGCATTCGTAAAACCTAGCACCAGATGTCATCAAACTCCATCGTCATTAGGGTCGTCTTAGATATTTATTGTGTGAAATCTTCACTTTCTTGTACATCAAATGGTGCAAAGCTCATACTATGCCGGAGTTTTTTCTTTTAAATGCACATACACAACACATTTCAAAATCGTGAAATTTCACGATAGACGGACATCATATGGCAAAATGTACATATAATTGCCAATACTAGATAAATCTGAATTTCATCCGCTTTTTAAAATTTGTAACGAATTTTTCTTCTCAAACACAACGCGATGCCACAGAGAGAGAGTCAAAGGAAGCCGGCTTCTTAATGGCGCGAGAGAGTTTGCAAACACGCAAACAACCATAACCTCAACACTTACTACTTACTATCCTCGTCAGACCACTCTTTGGCCAATTCTACAAATACATTAAGCTCTAAAATATATGATAGATGTAAATTATTGTAATATTCGTAATCAAAATTATTTGTTTATACCAAACACAATGTTATCACATGCAAGTCAGAATAACAATTCATGTCCAATGACATCAAAGGTATCAACGTCATTCACGTGAATTGGCAAACTTAGCTAGTATATTGGAAATTTTACCTCTGACTCAGTTTTTAACTTGGAGAAAACAGTTCGAACTTGAGCATCGATGTCCTTCTTGGATTTATACATGGTGTTCTATCTTTCAATTTCAATCGTTTCAACGCTTCTGGATGTTTTTTGGCAGCTGCAATGCCGCCGGACACGAGTTACAGATTTGTGGTGCAATTGCTCACAGTTGCGAAATTTATACCGAGTTGTAGCCTTCTCTTGAAATTAATGGGAAATCATTTGTGTGGCTTTAGACACTAGAATGACAACCGTTTCAAATGTGTGTATTTCTTATTTACTACGATTAGTGGATGTACTTATAATTTCTGCACAATTCTTTTTGTGATTTTTTCCTCTGTTAAATCACTCTTCGGCTCCAACAATATTTTCGCGAATGGTCGTTCGATGCTGCTTGTTTGGTTAAGGATTGCCGCGGTGCAAAAAAAATTGCCATCTCTGTTATCAGGGTTGTATTTCAAGTGGCACATGTACAGAGTTGATTTGATGTTATTGTGAATGGCAATAGGCGTGTTTACGCTGCACCTTAATCATAGTGCGCTCCGAGTGTAAATAATTAAGCAAATGTATGAAATAAAAAAAAAAAAACAAAAATAAAGACAAAAGAAAAAGTGATTGTAAATTATTCATGTGTTGTGAATGTAATATATTCGAATTTCAGTTTTGGGCATCCCCTATATTTAGATAAATGTTTATGCATGCGTATTTTTGACGCACAAATGATTCCAATTTTTCGCTTATAGCGATTTTCAAGCGTTAATTTTGTACGGAATCTGACATTTGTAAATCGACCTTATGTCATTTCAGCTAGATTTTGCATGCAGTGTGACAAGCCTACTAAAGCTTCTTTTAAATGTTCAAAATGTCATCAAAATTACAAAGATGTACTACCGAAATAGACTTTTAACTTGTTTGCTTCTACTCATGAAGAATTTAATATTGAGCAATGCTATTACTGTTTTGGAAGCCGCTTGGAATAGAGTAAGCTCAGAAACTGGACATATATTTTGAATGTGGTGCGAAATGAGAAATAGCCAGAAACAACGTCACGAATGAAATCCAGATTTCCATGTTGATGACTTGAAATTAACCAAGATGAAGAGTCCCACCATACAAGTCCCTGTTAAGGCTGATTCACACGATTATACTGAGTAAAATGAGCTGTCAAATTGAGCATGTGCGATAGAATAATCACACCGTGTGAAGATAAAAAAGACCAGACCGGTGATATGGATAGACAGATGTCACATCTATCCAAGTAAAAATGGTGTTAAGTTCGGGCGGGCCGAACTTATATATATTTTACAGAAGTGCAGCAACATTTCATGAAAATCTTACATTTTTTAAAAATGGCCAAACCACAAAAAATATTGAAAAGAAATAATTTTATAAAAAATATAAAATTTGAATTATTTTAAACCACGATAATAAGGCAAGGCTACCAATATGTTTATACTAGTTCAAAAGTATATATAAAGCAGCAATCCTCAAAAGAGCTTAAATACCCCAAATATTGGGGGATAGTTGGTGCAGTCGTGTGGTTGATTGTATTTCTATTCTATTTTAATTCCAAAAGTATAAATTTGGAAATCCATTATCTTTTACGTACACAGTGCAAGATAACCTAACTTCATGATTCTAGTCATTAAAACTATAGTGCTGTTTTTCTTTAAGACTGGATAACTAAGCTGCAATAACAAAAACCTAAATAAAAAGTTACAATTTAACTCAAAATAAAAATATATTTTTTAAAATTGTCTCCAACAGCATATGAACAAATTTTTGGAAAAATTATGTTAAAAATGCTGGACTTAACCTGGATAATTATGACTATCGAGTCTAAGTCCAAAAAAGACAACACAAAATATATTTTCTGTTACAAATATTTATATATATTATACACACCGAATTTCATCATTCTAGCTGTATCCCTTCAAAAACGAATTTGAAAAAAAACCTTTTTATTTTTCGTGTCTACGCAGGCAGAGGAATGTATAGACCGAATTTCATGATTCTAACTGCGGCCATAAGGTTGGAAAAATTGTTATCCCCCTTTTCCCATTTTTGACTTAGCCTGGATAATTATCCAGTGTAAGTCAAAATGCCCTAATTAGGTGTATTGTCAGGCGTCATTAGGGAGAAACATTTCCATTTGCAATTTCTTGATTCGGCTACTGACAAAGTGACCGAAGAGTACAAATTTCAAAGATTCGTTATGTTTCTGGTACACATTGTAATCTACACATCTAATTTCACGGTTCTATGTACATCTGTTTGCTTGGTACCAGTGTTATTCTTTTTTCATGTTGACCCAAATGTACACTCAAAGGAATTTGACAGTAAAAGAAAGCAGAAAGTTTTCCATAAGAGCAGATTTTTTGCTGAAAAAGAGATAGCAGACTTGTATCTGCTGAAATAGCAAATGCTGTTTGTTGTTTTACAATAAAGAAAAAACGCTTTCTTGAAACTTTAAGCATATGTACAGAATAATATAGCCAGTTAAAAATATTATTAAGAACACTTTTTAGAATAAATGTTATTATAAGGCAATTTATTACCACTGAAAGATATTGTGATTGCCTTTTAATGATACGCATATTACCCCAAGCTAATATAAAATGAAATTCGAGCTAAAATCGTTTTCGTCATCAATCTGAAAGGCTTTTGAAATATAAACGCTTATTTTGTTATCTATTTTTATACCCTCCACCTCCAGGATGGGGGTATACTAACTTTGTCATTCCGTTTGTAACACCTTGAAATATCGACCTGAGACCCTATAAAGTATATATATTCTTGATTGTCATAAAATTCTAAGACGATCTAGCCATGTCCGTCCGTCTGTTGAAAGCTCGCTAGCATCTAAACGAAAGGAGCTAGAACGTTCAAATTTTCCATAAATGGGGCGAAATCGGCCCAAAGGGACTAAAAATACACATAATAATCCCTAATATTTAAGCGTATTTAAGCATGTTTTTTTGAATATGTCTGTTTATATTTGCTTGATATTTGGTATGCGCATTTCCCTTATAGCAAAAAAGTGCACCATAAAGTGATTCTTGTAGGGGGTGAAATGGGGCAGAAAAAGGATAAAAATGGTACATATTAAACGACAACAGCTAGAAAAACGAAATGCGGTGTGTACATTCCTCTAATTGTGTAGATACATAATAAAAAAGTATTTTTTCCAAATTCGTACTTGTATGTGGTAAAATGGAAATAGAGGGATAAAAATGGTACCAACCAAACGGCTGTATCTAAAATAATGAAATTCGGTGTATACATTCCTCTGAGTGTGTAGACACGTAAAATAAATAGATTTTTCGAAATTCGTACCTTTTTGGTTTAAAATGGAAAAAGGGGATACAAATAGTACCAACCAAATGACTGCAGCTAGAGACATGGAATTCGGAGTATACATACCCTTGACTGTGTAGACACGTAAAATAAATAGATTTTTCGAAATTCGTACCTTTTTGGTTTAAAATGGAAAAAGGGGATACAAATAGTTCCAACCAAATGACTGCAGCTAGAGACATGGAATTCGGAGTATACATACCCTTGACTGTGTAGACACGTAAAATAAATAGATTTTTCGAAATTCGTACCTTTTGGGTTTAAAATGGAAAAAGGGGATACAATAGTACCAACCAAATGACTGCAGCTAGAGTCATGGAATTCGGAGTATACATACCCTTGACTGTGTAGACACGCAAAATAAACTGATTTTTCGAAATTCGTACTTTTGCGGTCAAAATAGAAAAAGGGGATAAAAATAGTACCAATCAAATGACCGCAGCTAGAGTCATGCAATTCGGAGTATACATTCCTCTGACTGCGTAGACACGAAAAATAAACGGATTTTTCGAAATTCGTACTTTCAAGGGATACAATGGTATAGAGGGATAAAAATAGTACCAACTAAACGACTACAGCTAGAATGATGAAATTCTAATTGCGTAGAAACTTGAAGGGGGTAAAAATGGTACCAACCAAATGGGCGCAGCTGGAATCATGGAATTCGACATATTCATTCCTCTGACTGCATAGACACGCAAAATAATTTTTTTTTCCAAAATCCTTCCTTTTCTTTTACGGCAAAAATTGGTTGAAGTTAGGTTATTTTGCACTATGTACGTCTGATAATGGGATTTCAAAATTTGTACTTTTGGAATTAAAATAGAATGGAAATACATTTAAATGTAGCACCTATACATTTAAATGTAGCACACTATCTACCAATATTTATGGTATTTAAGCTTTTTGAAAATATAAATATAAGAATATTTATTTTTTGATTTAAAATAAATAATGGTTAGAAATAATTAAAATATTATATTTGTTTATAAAATTATTTTTTTTTTCAATATTTGTATTTGTTTTGGTTTGGCTATATTAAAAAAATATATTTTCCTGTAATATTACTGCACTTCTACGAAAACCGACAACCTCTGTGGAATGCAATCCATGGTGGAGGGTATATAAAGTTCGGCCCTGCCGACCCTAACACTGACCCTATTTACATATGTAAATATTTCATTTTTTAAATGACTACAAATTTGATGTTTTTGGCACGATTTGAATAGAATTTACACTCAGTGGCTAATTTCGTATGCTCTTTCTTTCCATATTTCCATACAAAATGTATTGAAATAAATATATTTACAAATGTAAATAGGGTCAGTATTCGAAGAATAAAATTGGTGTCTGTGCTTAACGGCGTTTTTACTTGTTATAATTTAATTAACAGCAGCCATTTTTAGCGGACTGCAAACACTTTAGCAGGGTGAATGCAGGCTGATGCAAGATTGCAGAAAAACTGCTGTTATTTCAGAAAAACAGCTGTAATAGCAGCAAAGAATCGCTGCTGTTAATAACATACTTTTTTCTTTAAGTGTACGAATATTTCTCCAAATTCGTACATATTTTGGATAAAATTGGTACCAATTTTATCCCCTTTTGTTCCTAAAGGCACGAATATCGAAATATATCTACACAGTCAGAACAATGTACACACCGAATTTCACTATTCTAATTGCAGCCGTTTAGTTGGTACCTTTTGTACCATTTTCTGCGTAAAAGTACAAATTTCAAAAAATTCTTTTATGATTCGCGTCTACACAATCAGATAAATGCATACACTGAATTTCATGATTTCAACTTCAGTGCTTTGGTTGGTGCCATTTTTATCCCTCTTTTCCAATTGTATCTCTTTAAAGTACGAATTAAAAAAACTCTATTTTACGTGTCTACGGGTTGTACACACCGAATTTGATGTTTGTAGCTGTTGTCGTATCATTGGTACCATTCTTAACCCTTTTTACCCCATTTCACCCGCTAAACCTTTTTTGCACTTTTTGGTGTTTTCATGATACTTGAAATCAGAAATTTTCAAAAAAAAATACTTAAATAATCTAAATATTAGGGGATATTTTCAGTCCTTGTTAGGGGATTTTTTCCTTTTGCCCGATTTAGCCTACTTTCAATCGCAAGTGACCGCAACCATAAGACACATTTACGGAAAATTTGAACTTCGTAGCTCATTTTGTTCTGCGGCTAGCGTGCTTTCAACAGACAGACGAACATGGCTAGATCGTCTTTGAATTTTAACACGACCCAGAATGTATATTCTTTATAGGGTCTCCGATGACTATTTCAAGGTGTACAAACGGAATGACAAAGAGGATATAACCCCCCTAAGGTGGAGAGTATAAAAATAGGCCGATTATCAAAATATACGTTTGAACTAATTTAATCTATTCTCAAAGACAAAAAACCATCCCTATAAACAAAACTTAATAAGGCTTCAAACAACTCCTTAATAAGGCTTCAGCTTTCAACTTTTGTAAGGACCCACTATTCTCTTGAAATACGTTTTTCGTTAATCTTTCCCTAAAAGAGCTCTCTGAAAGAAGATTGAATTCATACAGGCTTCTACTTTATATTAGGGCTGTTTTTCTTTAAGAGTTGATAACTAAGCTGCAATAACAAAATTCTAAATAAAAAATTAAAATTCCACTCAAAATATATTTTTTTTTAAATCGTCGCCAACAGCAGTATCAATGTGTGCGTGAAAACAAATTTTGAATAAATAATTTCGTGTTAAAAATGTTGGACTTAGCCTGGACGATTATCCAGTGTAAGTCAAATTTATGGTTATCAAAATGGGCAACACAAAATATTTTTTTTGAAAATTTGTTTTGAAGTTGGCGACAAAGTGAAAACATATTTTTTCTATTTTGAGTAAAAAATTAACTTTTTATTAACGTTTCCGAATTGTGGAATATTTTCTATTAGCTGCTGGTCACCTCGGTTGCCAGCTGAATAGATGTGTAAGTAAAGCTGAAACTTGTATAATTCTCCAAGTATACCAGTTTAACCAATTAACTGCTGGTTTGAAACTTGGATGTTTTGTCTTCGCTAAGTGCTGAGTACTTGGCTAGTCTCCCTTTGGAAGAGCAAACCGGTCAACTAGTCTCCCTGGTTCTATCCAGTGGATATCAGTGTTACCACTCGTTGCCACTGTTCAGCCTATGGGCTGGCTTTTGCCCTTCGTAAATAAACTTCTTACCTTTATGTAAAGAATTTCCGTGACCATTAATTGTGATGTTTTCTTGAGGGTTTAAATAAAATCTCGTCCACTTCCTCATTGGTCACATTACATTAATGACGATACACGGATTGCCACAAAAGGTTCGTATGGAATATGCCTACAGATCGTTACACGGGTACTTAATTGCTCAGAAAACTGTTATCTAAATCGTTTTTATACCCTCCACAGGATAAGGGTATACTAAGTTTGTCATTCCGCTTGTAATATCGACCTGAGACCCTATAAAGTATATGTATATATATTTTTTAGATCGTCATAAATTTCTAAGACGACCTAGCCATGTCCGTCCGTCTAGGAGGAGCTAGGAGGTCCAAATGCATAAATGCGTTTATAGTCGTAGACCGGTTGGGATTGCAACTGGGCGACATCGGGCCAAAGTGAAAAATTTTCCCTCACAAGGTCTCAAAATATCCCTAATATTTAGAGTATTTCAGCACGTTTTTTTAATAGGACTGTTTTTTTTTTTAAGCCGGGATAACAAGCTGCGATAACAAAAACGCTAATAAAAATTTATTTTTTTGCTCAAAATGAAAAAAAAAAATGTATCAAAAGAAATTTTCAAAAAATATTTTGTGTTGACTTTTTTGGACTTAGTCTCGATAATCATAAATTTGACTATTATTATTTTTTCAAAATTTGTTTTAACGCACACATTGCTATCGCTTTTGGCGACAATTTTTAAAAATAATTTGTTATTTTGAGTGAAATTGTAACATTTTATTTAGACTTTTGTTATCGCAGCTTAGTTATCCAGTCTTAAAGAAAAACAGGCTGAATATGTCTGCGTATATATACTTGATATTGAGAATATATGTATCAAAAGAAATTTTCAAAAAAAAAAATTGTGTTGACTTTTTTGGACTTAGTCTCGATAATCATAAATTTGACTATTATTATTTTTTCAAAATTTGTTTTAACGCACACATTGATATTGCTTTTGGCGACAATTTTTAAAAATAATTTGTTATTTTGAGTGAAATTTTAACATTTTATTTAGGCTTTTGTTATCGCAGCTTAGTTATTCAGTCTTAAAGAAAAACAGGCTTAATATGTCTGCGTATATATACTTGATATTGAGTATGCGCATTCCCATTATAGCAGAAATGTGCGCCAGTTATTCTTATTCGTAGGGGATGAAATGGGACAAAAAGGGCAAACATAGGATGGAAATAGGGTGTAGCTAAAATGCACCCACTATTCCTCAATATTTAGGGTATTTATGATTTTTTTGAAGGTTGCTTCCTTATACACCAATACCTACCTCGCTTTGCGTCGTTTCGTTTTGCGAAGTTGCGTCGCTGCTGAATTAGTACTAATTTCCACTGTGCGTCGTTAGATTTTCGAAGTTGCGTTGTTCTGGGTTTGCGTCTTTAATGCTAGAGTTTTGGAAAAAGTGCGACATTATGAAAGACATAGAAATTATTTTGATTCGTGGGAGGAGGTTAAAGCATCTTGCATGAATGGTGTTTGGCACAAAATATAGCCTGAATGTGTTCACAGAATATGCGCTGCAGAAGTTGATGGTGCACCAGCTGTTCGTCATGAAATTTCTAATTTACCTAGAGAGTCTAATTTTAAAGGTATGGAAGAGACTGACATAAATGAATTGCTAACCTCGCACAACTAAGAATTGTCTAATAAGAACTATTGCAACTGGAATTGCAATTTGCTAATGAAGAAGATGAACGGTCACTGTTCAATAGAAATCTCCGAAGAACAAAATTTAACCTCCTAACAAATTTCGAAAGCGATATGTTTGATTGACGAAGCTATGGAGACTTTTTTAAAAAAGTTCCTGACAGCGGAAGGTGTTTTGAAGTGTTCCAGGCGGTAGCTACGAATAACGAAATTTATTTTACGTTGAAAAAACACAACTGCTCAGCAAACATTGGACCAATTTTTTGTGAAAGAAAGACGATTAGGACAACAACCACTATGGACTCATCTGACAGTGATTCATTTTTTTTTATAAATTAATTGAATATTTTATTTTGTTTTAATTGAATTTGTTTTTTTTTTGTATGTACGCTTAAAGAAAAAAGTCTGCCAATAACAGCAGCGATTGTCTGCTGCCTAACAGCAGGCAATTTTCTGCTATTAGAGCAGTTTTTCTGCCATAACAGCAGTTTTTCTGCAATCTTGCAGTCTGCTCAAAATGGCTGCTGTTAATTAAATTATAGAATAAAAAATAAGTGCTTATAATTTAAAAGCCTTTCAGATTGACGGCGAAAACGAATTTAGCTCGAATTTCGCTTTATATTAGCTTGGGGCAATATGCGTATCATTAAACAAACAATCACAATATTTTTAGTGGTAATAAATTGCCATTTATTCTAAAAAGTGTTGTTAATAAAATTGTTAACTTGCTATTGTTCTGTACATATGCTTAAAGTTTCAAGAAAGCGTTTTTTATTTATTGTTAAAAACAGCAAACAGCTGTTTGCTATTTCAGCAGATACATATCTGCTATCTCTTTTTCAGCAGAAAATCTGTTCTTACAGCAGACTTTCGGCTTTCTTTTACTGACAAATTCCTTTGAGTGTATGTAATAAAAAGTTATATTATTTTTGTTTTTTTAAATGTTTACTTTGTTAATTTTTTTAAAGTAGTATTTTCGTAACCCTGGAACCTATCTTCGATCTTTACATGGTTTGCTATAGAACATCATAATTCACTTTGCGTCGTGTTTTTTTTTGGAACGTAACCACGACGCAACGTGAGGTATTGCTGTATTTACTTTTTGAATTGACGAAGTATTATTTCAATATATGTAGAATAAAAATATAGGCGTTTATATGTGTTTATATTTTTTCAATATTTAGTTCTTTTGGTGTGGCTATATTAAAAAAATATATTTTCCTGTAATGTTACTGCACTTCTACGTAAAATCGACAGCCTATGGGGAATGCAATCAATGGTGGAGGGTATATAAGGTCGCCGCAACCGAACTTAATGCCTGTTTTATTTGTTAGTAATTACTTTCTGTTTCAGCAGTTTTCTTTGGAACCCCCATCGGTGCCACCCCTGCGATTCACGAAACATTTTATCTCACCAATGTCAATACTGGCCAGGTCGCCGCTCAGAATCAAAATCCATCGGCCAAAATTCAATAACTTTTAATCTAGTAAACATTCTGTAAAAATTTAAAATTATACATGGACCCAAGGATTATTTTGACATATTAAGATTATTCGGGTAGTTCGATATATTTTAGAAATTTTAAAGAAAAGTAAAACTTTAATTTCGTTCTTTTAACAATTTTTTCATAGCACCGTACGTTACACTTGAACCGGATGATATACGTATGAAACTTTAGGCAAAATGGAGTTACTTGGCGTTTTTGGGTTTTCATTTCCTCATCCTGGATACAATTTTTCAAAAAAAAAAATATTTTTTATATACTTGTTCGCACCCTAGTGTTAAATTAAATAGGAGAATATCTATTAAAAATACTTCAAATATCATGGTTTTATCTGTATTAGTTCAGCATTAACATCTATTTGAAGTTTACCCCTTTAGTTTTTCTAGTTTAATCATATCTTACTTTTTAAGAGACAATATTTTAAATGGTTGTTAATTCTAAAATAATACAGATAGATGTTTGAAATAGCACATATACCGGTGTCACAAATCTCGACTTTACTGATTGAATTTTGCAAAGAACATTCCTATTAAGCATATTATAAAAGATTTTGCCGGCTGAATTTAGCTGTGGATGCATTTACACTTCATAATTGCTAAAATAGTTGAAAGTGTCTTCATAATAGAGGTTATTTTATTGGGATATATCTCGGAAACCATGTATCGTATTGAAAATCCGTTTAGTTAGTAGAAAATGGGAGCTCTTGAGGTGTTCTTTTGCATTTAAAAAAGTGTAATTCCATTTTTGCTTTCCTTTTGAGACAGTGGTTTAACTGAAGGTTGTATTTATTTATTATTGTTAATTTCTACAGTAAAAAACAATATTCCTCACTTATTATTCACTTTAAAAAGAATATTATGCTTATAGCTGCAAGCATTCGTTTAATTGCTGAAATTGTAAAACCTTCTTAGCCAAAAATGAAGCATTATTTTCTTCGTTGTTCTCTGTTAATGTATTTTGGAAAATTTATTTAAAGCATACTTTAAGGATGTAAGGTTTTATGGCATGCGAGTGCATCTAAATATTGGACCGATATTACGGAATCTGAAGTTTTTTATAAAGTTATAATAGCCGATTCAAAATAAAATAATTTTAATAAAAAATTTCGAAAATCGTAAAAAACTAAAAATTTTATTTGGGCGCGGCACTGACAATTTTCATTTAATTATGAACTCCATTAAATCACTGGTAATGATTTGTATTAACATGTACATATATTAAAATAAGGAATTTATGACGTTTTTCATTTTATGTTACATGGGAGGTAGGCGTGGTTGTGGGCGGATTCAAACAAATAATTGTTTTTGATATAATTTGACGATATAAGGGATGTGTGCGAAATTTCAAGGTCCTAGCTCTATTCCCTCAAATTTTTGCCGTAGCTTGTATGAAAATATTCCACTGTGTGTCACAGGTAACAAGTAAAAACGGCGTTAAGTTCGGCCGGGCCGAACTTTATATACCCTCCACCATGGATTGCATTCCACAGAGGCTGTCGTAGAAGTCCAGTAATATTTCAAGAAAAAATATATTTTTTTATTATGGCCAAACCAAATATAAATATTGAACAAATAATTTTATAAATAAATTTAATATTTTTATTATGTTAATCAACGCTTATAAGGCAAGGCTAAAAATACGTTTACATATCGAAATAATACTTCAAGTAAATTCAAAACATAAATAATCTTATATTTATATTTTCAAAAAGCTTAAATATCATAATTATTAGTAGATAGTGGGTGAAAATCTATTATCTCCTACACCGTATTCTATGATTCTAGCTGCGGCCATTTGTTTGGTACCATTTATATCCCATTTTTCCTATTTTACCCACTTAAGAGTACGACTTTCTAAAATTTTTTTTATTATGTATCTACTCAATTAGCTGTTTTCGTTTACGAATAAAAAACACTTTATGGTGCACGTTTTTGTTATAGGGGGAACGCGCATACCCAATATCAAGTAAGTACAAGCAGACATATTGCTTAAATACTCTACAATATTAGGGGTTATTATGGGTATTTTTAGTCCTTGTGAGGGAAAAATTTTCCCGTTGGGTCGATTTCGCCCAGTTTCAATCCCGATCTATGCCCAGTTTCAATCCCGATCTTTCAATTCGATCTACGACTATAAGACGCATTTATGGAAAATTTGGACGTCCTAGCTCTTTTCGTTTAGATGCTAGCGTGATTTCAACAGACGATCAAGAATATATATACTTTATTGGGTCTCAGGTCAATATTTCAAGGTGTTACAAACGGAATGAAAAAATTAGTATACACCCATCCCACACTGGTCCCAAATCCATTTTTTATGGCATAAAGTCGAAAAATAAACATACAGTCTTGTAATTTTGCACATTTGCTAGACATATCATACGCAAAAAATAAAAATAAAATTGGGCCGATCGGACCACGCCCACTACAACCTCCCATATAAACTCAGTATATAACCAACATAATTATCACCCTGTATTGGTGCAGGGTGACCAAAAACAAAATTTTATGAAAGCTTAAAAGAATGAAGAGTTGTTTATTTTGACGAAATGTGTTTTTCTAAACATTATTACAAAAGTAAAATATAGCATACAAATAGTATATTTTAAACTGCAATTTAAATAATTATTTCAAGAAATAAAATAAAATGCATACATGAGTACAAAAAGGTGAATGATGTTGTATACCATTTTAAAGGTACTTTCAATATCTTTTAAATAAAATATTGATGGGTCTCGTACACAAAACTTCATATTCAGAGATATAATCATATATATGTCTATGGCTAATCAAAAACTGTGCTAAAATAAAATGAAAATTTTTGGAGTTTGCCGAAAGATGCTGACGAGATATTAATTCCACAATAAACTACAACCTCAGACGATCACTTTCACATTTACACTTTGAGTCAAGTTGAGTCATACGTATAACTTTTGGTCCACGATATTTATAGATTATGTTCTCTACAAATCACAAAATTACAATACCTACGAATACTTACAAGACTACAATAATCATAAAATGTTAAATATAATTTTTCAACTACTAACTCTTGCCGTCAATTTTCATAATATAGTCACTATATTATTTTCTTTTTAAGTCTTGATTTTAATTCATTTGTAAAACTGCTTTATATCAAAATTAATCCCAATTTTTTTGAACCGCAAAGTTTAAGTACCATTCAGGCTTGTGGTGTTGCCACCTAATTTTTGGAAGGTATAAAAATAATTTTTGAAAAATTGTATCCTTGGGAAATTTTGTAGCCTTTTTAAGGGACAACAGGAAAAACGCCAATTAACTCTATTTCACCTATAGTTTTAGACGTGTATCGTTTGGTTCAAGTGTAATATGAATTATCTGACAGAAAAAAATTATTTTTTTTCGTATTACAGATTTTCACCTTTTTCAGATTTTGAAAATTGGAAAAAAAGTAAATTCTTTTTTCAATTTTGCGCGGTGGTGCTGAATCTGAACAGTGTCATTTTACCACCTCCACTGACAAAGCCATATAAAGTTATCTTCATATTTTTTTCTTTACGCCAGTACTGGGACCGGTCGCTATCCATAGATTTATATATAGATCCCATACAAATTTCGCTCCCAATTTGAGTTTTTCTGCTCTAGAAACCTATCACGTGACTCACGTTCTATACCGGTCCAATTACCCCCAAGGGACATTCAGAAAAATAGTCCTATTATGTCTTCTGAAGCATTTCTAATAGCGTTAGCATGTCGTTTGTGTACCAATACACTTATTTACTTATGTAGGTATGTATCTCGGTAATGGACCCTCATTCTTATGTGCAAAATCATACAGGTATAATATCAATGTGTTGACGTACAAAAATATACGTACGTGTTGATGCCACATTAATTGGATGCACAAAAGCTCTTTTGCTGCTTGTACTGCTTACATATATATAAATCTACAATTTTCAGCAATGTAACGTACAATATGCATGTGTGTGCCTGCAACACTTTCAGTTGTTACTGGAGAAAACCTCGACATTATACCACATATGAACGTACCACCATATATTAGGTTGTCCCCTATTCAATATGTTTCTTCATTCTTAGTACATTGCATTTACACGAGAAAACATGATTTTAGAGGTGTTTTCGGGAGAATTTAGCTCACATGCCTCTTGACCCAACGACGGAATAATAGATCATCTTTAAACAATCCAATCTTCATTTACGATGGGTGGCCGCATCAATTCTGCAACTGTGATAAATATGTTGTTGGTATCCTTCGCACAAAAATATTTTACGACCATACGATAATTTCAGGTATGATTTTTCGGAGTGCCATTTGATATTATCAACGTCAGCTGAATGAAACAATTTATTATCAATTTTATGTTAAAAACAAGTAAGGAAAGGCTAAAGTCGGACGGAGCCGACTATATGATACACTCCACTTTCTAGCCTATTACAATTCAATTCGGTAAAAAAGTGAAATCAGGAAGGATTTTTGTATCCTGTAAATGTATGTGTTTGACAAAAAAATTTAAATCGTAAAGTACATCTGTATGGGGGTATATTGAAAAATGGAACTGTGAGACCCGCTTTCATCATGTATGTTTATAGGTGAATATAATATGTAAAGTTTGGAGCAACATCTGTATATATAAATAAATTTATATCTAAATCTGAACCGATCTTACCCATTTTCACCATAGGTGTTTTTAGTTGGATTATACGATTTTGTGCCAAATTTAAAGAAAATCGTTTACTATATGTTGTTTCTAAAGCGGAAAAAGACAAATCAGGAACGACATTTGTATGGGGGCTATATCTAAATCTGAACCGATCTTACCCACTTTCTGCATGGGTGTTTCTAGTTGGATTATAAGATGTTGTGCCAAATTTTAAGAATATCGGGTTCAATATGTGGTTTCTAGAGCGGAAAATGTCAAAGCGGGAGCGACATTTGTATGGGGGCTATATCTAAATCTGAACCGATATGACTCAAATTAAAATAGAGTTCGTCCTTGATCCACAAAACTTACTTGTGCCAATTTTTGTTATGATCGGACTACAATTGCGACCAGTAATTTGATTACAACAATAGATGGACAGACGGAAATTGCTAAATCGATTCAAAACGTGACTCTAAGTCGATCGGTATACTTAACAATGGGTCTATATCGCTTCATTTTGGGTGTTACAAACAAATGCACAAAGACATAATACTCTCGTGGAGTGTATAATGATAGACTTAGCCTAGATAAATTTCCAGTGTAAGTTAAATTTTCTGCTTATCGAGGCTAAGTCCAAACAAGTCAACACAAAATATTTTTTTGAAAATTTCTTTTGATACAAATATTTATATTCTAGTTGGCGTCAATGTGAAAATATAATTCTTTATTTTTAGTAAAAAATTAACTTTTTATTAATGTGTTTGTTATCGCAGCTTGCTATCCAGACTTAAAGTAAAACAGACCTATTTTCATGAAGTATACATTTTAACGGATTTAATGTTTTATTTTTCTTTTTTCTTTCATATGACATTAGGACACCTTGCGAATACCCTAAGTAGGTATGTAAACGAATTGTATTTGTGTCAAATATGAGAGTGCCGCTGTACTTTACGTCACGCAGCACAAGGGTCCAACATCCATAGTCGTCATATACACACAAAAGGGGCCAACAGCAGAACAAAGAAAGCTTTTGTGGGATGCATGCAACAATTGCAGCAGCAATGTATGGTTGCACAGTGGTGCTAATGTGGAGAATGCGGTCAAAGCTTTAATTTCGAATTGATGTAATGAATCAGTTAGTTGGAGAATGAATAATATGAATACAGTGGCTCACAGCCTATTTTATGCCATGCTTGACATTGAAATCATCAAAAGTACAAAACTAAACAAAACATTTAAAAAGGCATTTGGTTCCGTCGGGACGAATCTTATATACCTTCCACCATGGAATGCATTCCACAGTATTACCAGGAGATCGTAGGCTAGAAATGCTGTATATTAATAAAATTGTGATATTTCTTATGCACATTACGATATTTGTTTACTATTTCAAACTATAAGATGCTTGATTTCTTCCATTTGCAAATTCTAGATTCCAGCTACAGACCAAGTGTCTGTACCATTTTGATACGAAAACAAGAAAGAAAACGTCAGTCGGCTAAACCGACTTATATATACCCTCATTCTCAGAGAACATATCTATGGAAATTATAATAACTTAAATTTTACGTATGGCCGGATGATTTGTGTGGAAGGTACTAGAAGTTTCATGGCATTTGGTCCTAGCTTCCACAGTTATAAAATAATTGCAAAACATGATCAAATATCAAGTCATAGTGTTAATTATACCCTACACCACTTCGTGGTCTAGGGTATTATAAGTTAGTTTCGCGCCAAATGTTTGTAACACCAAGAAATAATCGAGCTAGACCCACCTTTAAGTATACCGATCGGCTTAGAATCACCAGCTGAGTCGATTTAACAATGTCTGTCTGTCCGTCTGCTGTCCATCTAAGCTTGTTCGCACTCTACAGGTCGCAATTGTTGTCCGATTGTCATGAAACTTGGCAGAATTTATTTTTTCTGGCCAAGGACCATCGGTATTGAATTTGGAGGAAATCGGTTCAGATTTAGATATATCCCCCATACAAATGTCGCTCCCGATTTGACATTTTCCGCTCTAGAAACGACATATTGTACCCGATTTTCTTTAAATTTGGCAGAACATCTTATAATCCAACTAGAAACACCTATGCAAAAATTGGGTAAGATCGGCTCAGATTCAGATATAGCCTCCATACAAATGTCGCTCCCAATTTGACATTTTCCGCTCTAGAAACGTCATATTGTACCCGATTTTCTTTAAATTTTGCAGAACATCTTATAATCCAACTAGAAACACCTATGCAAAAATTGGGTAAGATCGGTTCAGATTTAGATATACCCCCCATACAAATGTCGCTCCCGATTTGACATTTTCCGCTCTAGAAACGTCATATTGTACCCGATTTTCTTTAAATTTTGCAGAACATCTTATAATCCAACTAGAAACACCTATGCAAAAAATGGGTAAGATCGGTTCAGATTTAGATATAGCCCCCATACAAATGTCGCTCCCGATTTGACATTTTCCGCTCTAGAAACGACATATTGTACCCGATTTTGTTTAAATTTGGCAGAACATCTTATAATCCAACTAGAAACACCTATGCAAAAATTGGGTAAGATCGGTTCAGATTTAGATATACCCCCCATACAAATGTTGCTCCCGATTTGACGTTTTCCGCTCTAAAATCCACATAGTGTACCCGTTTTTCTTTAAAATCGGTACAACATCTTAGAATCCAACTAAAAAACCTATGGTGAAAGTGAGTAAGATCGGTTCAGATTTAGATATAGCCCTCATACAAATGTTGCTCCCAAATGTTTAACCTATTTTGGCCAAATTTTACATATTACATTTCACCAATAAACATACATGGTGAAAGCGGGTCACATCGTTCCAGGTTTCAATATACCCCTATACAAATGTCCTTTCCGATTTAACATTTTTTGTCAAACACATACATTTACAGGATGCAAAAATCCTTCCCGATTTCAATTTTTTACCGAATTGAATTGCAATGAGAATTGTTTGGGTGATGCCCATATGTCCATACTTTGGTATACTACTGTATAATTTGTATTTGTTTGTCGGACAATTGGATCAATTACCATATTATTTACCATATTCGTTAAGTTTGACTAAAGATGAATTTATAGCATATAAATTATATTCATATAATTTATATAATTTGTATGAACTACATAAAATTGCTCCCATGAAATACCTGGGTTTAGTAATCAAAGCGAGGTACATACGCAGGGAGTGGTGTAGGGTATTATATAGCCGGCCCCGCCCGACTTTAGCCTTTTCTTACTTGTTTTAGTTAGTTAATGTTACCTAGGATATAGACAATTGTGTGTGAGGTACAAGAACCGTGACTAAACCGTAAATACTTTTTTGGTTTAAAGTGATTATAAAAACATTTTCAACAATCAAATTTCAAATGATTTTGCCGACACGTGTAGAAGTTATATCGGTTTCATTTTAACCAAGGTTTATGCCCCTTTGTGTGGGCGGTACCAAACGGGGTGTGGCAATATCGCCCATATTTCACATGAATGCAACATATATAAAAGCATTGTCAAATATCAAATTTAATAGTATTCCCATCATCCTTATAGAAGTTATAACAGCTTTAATTTTACGTAGGTTAGGGTGATTTGTGTGGGAGGTACTAGAAGGGGCGTGGCAATAACCGCCATATTTTGTACGTTTAAAGTGATTATAAAAACTTTATCAAATACCGAATATCCGTGTGGAAGTTACATTGGTTTTAATTTAACATAGGAATATGGGTCATTTGTGTGAGAGGTACCAGAAGGGGCGTGGCAATTTCGTCTATCTTCGAACTTAAACTAAGTTTGGGAAAAATATTACCATGTGCAAAGTTTGAATCGATTCCTTAACTAGATTGAACCTTCCGCATTCGGAAGACATTCTCCGCATCAGAAATAGTCGTGGCCAGCATTTACGTTATATTATATGATATGATAATAAAAATTTTACATTATACATCAAAATTCACATTATAAATTAAACCTCACGTTGAATCTCTCGTTACAAATTCGAAATAATCCTTTAGGTTTCGCGTCTACACAGTCAGATGAATACATAAACGGAATTTAATGATTTCTACTTCAGCGGTTTGGTTGGTACACTCAAATGAATTTAAAGTAGAAACAGCATATAAGACTGCTGTAACAGCCAACTTTTTCTGTTGAAAAAGAAAAGGCAGACTTGCTGCTCTCATAGCACGACGATGTTTGCTGTTTTTAGCAGACTTTTTTCCTGCTGTTGCAGCAGACAATTATAGCTGTTTCAGCAGCATGTGTGGCTGCTAAAGCAATAATTTGCTGTTATAGCAGACAATTTGCTGTAATAGCAGAAAAAGTGCCTGCTGATGGGCAGCAAATGTTAACAGCAGTCTTTTTATTCTAAGTGTACCATTTTTATCCCTCTTTTCCAATTGTATCTCTTAAAAGTATCATTTGTAACATTTTCCCCCTTTTTGTTCCATTTCAGCAGCTAAATCTGGTAATTTTACAAAATTCAACTCAAAATTTCGCATCCACTGGACAAACACTATATTAACTGTCATTGATTGATTCTGTATCCACCTCAAACGTTGTATGAAAATCCGATATCTCTGTACATTTGGAAACGCTGGCTGGAGGGCACAACAACAACAACAACACACAAAAAGTGAACGTTGCTTTTACTGTTATTTCGTCATTGCTTTTGTTTCCAATGAAAAGCTCTTTCGGGTCGGGCAGAATGTGGCGGTTTAATTTTTCGCACGAGAACATTGTGCAACACGATTTGCAAATTGAGAGCGTCGTTTCTGCGAGCACGTTTTTGGGTTGAGGACACACCGAAACAACAAAACAAACAAACAAAGTAACCGAAATCTAAACGTTTGTATGAATGGATGTACTATGTACCGTAGGAGGGTAGAAGCTCACTTAGACTATCTGTTCGGTTTTATAATCGCCACATGAAACTGAAGTGGCAATGAAAACAACACCAGTAAAGCCAAAGTGAACAGAGGACTTCTGTCGGTGGTGATGAGTGTGGAAGGCTTGTAATGGGTGAATTTAAATTAGAATTCTAGTGAATTATTTTTATATGTGTAGGCATATTGTTGATTCTGATATTATGGGACAATTTCGACATTGAACTTTTTTTGAAGAATTTAATATTTTAGCTTTAGCTAGCTAATTATCGAAGGAACTCAACTATTTTATTTTTGATTTTTCACAGAATTAGACGTAATGTCGAAAATATCGAAAATGGAAAACCGCCCGCGGAATCTCCACTAATGGCTTAAAAAATGCAAATTGTTAACCTCACAGCTATTAACAGAAAAACACATTAGTCAAATTTTGATTTTTGATTAAGAAAATAAATTTTCAAATTCTGTTCCAATTCGCAGATTTTTGATTTTCTCCAGATGCACAGAAAAAGACACATTTCGTATTTGAACACAAAATTCGTTGATCCAACTAAAAAATTATTCAATTACACTGTGCGACAGTGTAAAAACTTTGGGAGGTGATATTATTTTTCTACACCACTTCCAATTGAAATTGGGAAAATTGGAATTGTAATTGAGAAAATGTCCATTTCAAAATGAGAAAATTCCAATTCAAATTAAGAATTTCTATTTATAATTGAGAAAATTCAATTGAAATTGAGAATTTTCATTTCCAATTGAGAAAAATCCAATTGAATTTGAGAATTTCCATTTATAATTGAGAAAATTCCAATAGAAATTGAGAATTTCCATTTCCAATTGAGAAAAATCAAATGGAAAATGTCCATTTAAAATTGGGATAATTCCAATTGAAATGAGAATTTCCATTTAAAATTGAGAAAATTTCAGTTTAAATAGAGATTTTCCATGTCATATTAAGAAAATTCCAATTGAAATTAAGAATTTTTGTTTCAAATTGAGAATAGTTCAAATGAGAATTTACATTTCAAATGATATTGAGAAAATTCCATTTGAAACTGAGAATATTTCTGCCTTGGCATAAATCTTATATGTTTTGATGTGGTATATACAATACGTGACGATGTACATTCACGCAATGAAATTAATTGTGCCACAGAAAATAGGGCTCATTCCGAGATTGTTCCCGATCCTATGGTGTTCCTTCAACATGCTTCTAACGAGCACTTAATTATATACTGAATAGAAGAATCGGTTCATTCAAAAAGCGTTCGACAAAAGAATGAGTTCTGAGGATATGAGTAATTTAAATGAACTTGTTTTGGTATCCAATAATGCTTAATTCCGTAGCTGAAAACTGCCACTTGATATTTGTCCAAGGTTAAAGAAGATCTCAAATCAAATATAAATGTAAGATCACAGATAATTGCATACAATATACACATGTTTCTAAAATAGCATTTGAAATTCTTTATTGCAGAAGACAATTTAACAATCTTTTTCCTGGGTGAAAATCGAAACTTCTGAATTTTCTCAAATGCTATAAGAATATTCTCAATTTCAAATAAAAATTTCATAATTTCAATTGGAATTTTCTCAATTTGAAATGTAAACTCTCATTTTCAATTGGAATTTTCTCAATTTGAAATGTAAGTTCTCAATTTCAATTGGAACTTTCTCAATATTAAATGGAAATTCTCAATTTCAATTGGAATTTTCTCAATTATAAATGGAACTTCTCAATTTATATTTCTCATTATGAAATGGAAATTCTTAATTTCAATTGGAATATTTACAATTTCAAATGGAAAATCTCAATTTCAATTGGAATTTTCTCAAACTGAAATGGAAAATCTCAATTTCTAATGGAATTTCTCAATTTCAATTGGAATTTTGCCAATTTCAATTGGAAATGGTATAGTAGGTATTGTCGAGTAGAACAAGATTCTGAATTTGGGAAACTTCCAGACACCCCCAAAATCTTGAGTTACGGGTTAAAATACCGGGTTTTCACACACATTTGTAACGCTTCTTCCAATCTCCAAATAAAACTATTAACTCAAGAACTGGGAAAAAGCAAAAAAAGGAATAAAAACAATTTCATCCAGTCAACCAATTTGTTTTTCAAAAGAGTCTAAAATTGATATAGTTTTAATCAAACAAAATTGTTGGTTGCTATTTTTGAATTTTGACAATTTTTTTATATGCTCAACCAAATAATTAATCAATAACATTTTTATTTTCAACAAACACAATTAAGGCAAATTTTGGAAGCACTGAGAGAGAGAATTTTGTTTAATCTATATATTTCCATTATCTTTGTGGTTTTCCTTAAATGGATCGACATGAAAAATCTGGCAGCACAACTAAGAGAGTAACAGCGAGCTAAATTTTTTGTAAGCAAATTTAGCTAGTAAGTCCAATTGTCAATATATTGAAGACAACGACAAATCGACAAAACCTGCATTAGAGCCGGTTATCTGAATGCAGTATAACAGTCGTAACAATATGAATAGTTTAGCTTAAATCGATTCAAAATGGTTCCAAATGAGTCACGAGAGTAGTTTTGAGGCTCAAAAAGAATCAACAAGATTGTCAACATACAAATGTACCCGTATGTTTAGGGACATATGTTTATCATCCCTTCGGTGAAAAGCTTTCGTTGACCCACTTTCGAAGTATTTGGTCTATATACGCACTCACAAATGAGCAAGGGGAGAATGCGCTGGCATTGGAATGTCAAAATGTTCTAGGAATGGTTTTGGGCCAAATTATGTTGACTGCACTCGTTCACAATTCGATTTTCACGAACCTTTTTCTAGCGCCAAAGCACCGAACCATAAACTCAGAATTCTTTGACACCCCTGCAGAGAAATTAGAAACAGTCTCTGAAACGGACTGTTTCTGAATTGGTCCAAAACCGAATAATTCCAGACTAGAGCAAAAGTAATGCAGTGGGAAACAGTTGAGTGGAAATTAAAACAAAAGCACACAAAACAAATAAATGAAACCAACCTGCTTTTGATTTGCTTTTGTACAACATGACAACTGTTTTTGTTTTTTTTATACCCTCCACCTCAAGGATGGGGGTATACTAACTTTGTCATTCCGTTTGTAACACCTTGAAATATTGACCTGAGACCCTATAAAGTATATATATTCTTGATCGTCATAAAATTCTAAGACGATCTAGCCATGTCCGTCCGTCTGTCCGTCTGTTGAAAGCACGCTAGCATCTAAACGAAAGGAGCTAGGACGTCCAAATTTTCCATAAATGCGTCTTATAGTCGTAGATCGGTTGGGATTGAAATGGGGCGAAATCGGCCCAAAGGGAAAAATTTTTCCCTCACAAGGACTAAAAATACCCATAATAATCCCTACTATTTAAGCGTATTTAAGCATGTTTTTGGAAAATGTCTGTTTATATTTGCTTGATATTTAGTATGCGTATTACCCTTACAGCAAAAAACTGAACCATAAAGTGATTCTTATTTGTAGGGGGTGAAATGGGGCAAAAAAGGGATAAAAATGGTACACATTAAACGACAACAGCTAGAAACACGAAATTCGGTGTGTACATTCCTCTAATTAAGTAGATACATGATATAAAAGTATTTTTTTCAAATTCGTACTTTTAAGGGGTGAAATGGGAAAAGAGGGATAAAAATGGTACCAACCTAAAGGCTGTACCTAGAATAATGAAATTCGGTGTATACATTCCTCTGATTGCATAGGCAAGTAAAATACACGGATTTTTCAAAGTTCGTACTTTTTGGGGTTAATATGAAAAAAGGGGATAAAAATAGTACCAATCAAATGACCGCAGCTAGAGTCATGAAATTCGGAGTATACATTCCTCTGACTGAGTACACACGGAAAATAAACTGATTTTTCGAAATTCGTACTTTTTGGGGACAAAATAGAAAAAGGGGATAAAAATAGTACCAACCTAATGACCGCAGCTAGAGTCATGAAATTCGAAGTATACATTCCTTTGACTACGTAGACAAAAAAATAAAAGGTTTTTTCCAAATTCGTACTTTCAAGGGATACAATGGGTACGGAGGGATAAAAATGGTACCAACCAAACGGCTACACCTGGAATAATGAAATTCGGCGTATGCATTCCTCTGATTGCGTAGACACCTTAAATAAACAGGTTTTTCGAAATTCGTACTTTTTGGGGTTAAAATGAAAAAAGGGATACAAATAGTACCAACCAAATGACCGCAGCTAGAGTCATGCAATTCGGTGTATACATTCCTCTGATTGCGTAGGAATCCGAAAATAAACGAATTTTTCGAAATTCGTACTTTCAAGGGATACAATGGTACAGAGGGATAAAAATAGTACCAACTAAATGACTACAGCTAGAATGATGAAATTCTAATTGCGTAGAAACGTAAAGGATGTAAAAATGGTACCAACCACATGGTCGCAGCTGGAATTATGGAATTCGGTGTATACATTCCTCTGCCTGCATAGACACGCAAAATAAAAAGTTTTTTTTTTCAAATTTGTACCTTTTCTATTATGGCAAAAATTGGTTGAATCATGAAGTTAGGTCATTTTGCACTATGTACGTCTAATAATGGATTTTTTTGTACTTTTGGAATTAAAATAGAATGAAAATACAACCAACTGTAGCTCCCACTATCTACCAATATTTATGGTATTTAAGCTTTTTGAAAATATAAATATAAGAATATTTATTTTTTGATTTGAAATAAATAATGGTTTGAAATAATTAAAATATTATATTTGTTTATAAAATTATTTTTTTTTTCAATATTTGTATTTGTTTTTGTTTGCTATATTAAAAAATTATATTTTCCTGTAATATTACTGTACTTCTACGAAAACCGACAACCTCTGTGGAATGCAATCCCTGGTGGAGGGTATATAAAGTTCGGCCCGGTCGAACTTAACGCCGTTTTTACTTGTTTTTCGTTTACATGGAAATTCTGATTACTGTTAGTAATTTTTGGTGATGCTGGTGATTTCATTATTGTGCGCAATGTTTTGAACGGTTCAGGCGTGTTGAAAGAGTTAAAGTGGTAAAAAAAGTTAAAATAAGATAAGGCAACAACAAATTGTGGTTTTACAAATAATATATATCAAATTTCATTTCTCAACCTTTTCCCTTTATTTTCAGCAGCCATAGCCACTTTACCAAGTGATAGATCCACAACAATTTGAATTTTATGTGTATCAAAATTCTTTAATAATAATTTCCATTCAAATGCATATTTCTTTTTATTTATTAACTTTAAGATTATATTAAAGGTAAGTTGAGAAATAGCGGACTACTTCAGAAATAGTTCTAGACTGGTTCAGGAAAGTGTATGAACTAGATGGTCTGTTTTTCGTATAAGCAACTGTTTCTTTTTGCATGTGCATGTCATGATAAGAGCAAATTGTCTCCATCTGCATTCCATTTGGACCAGTTCTGATATAGTTCAAAATGTATAGTTTAGAATTAGTTCTAAGGAACTAAATGTACATTCATTGGATATTTGCCAACGTAGCTGTGCGAACGTATGACTGTGTGTGTAGTAAGATCGGGTCAAGTCGGACAGACTAATTAAATAAAGTTGTCGTGTTTTAATTATAACGTGCTACATATATATTTAAAAAATACATGAAAAGTAATCTATTCTCGTTCGTGAGACTTATTTCTTAAATACTTAAAATTGTAATTTAAGCAATCACTGTGAAGGCGCCTTATGGTGTAGCCCTGCGCTTAATGGCAAAAGTATCATCAAACGTTTGAGAATTATTTCATGTTGTTATTATGAAGTAAAATAATTTATTTGAAGTATTGAGGAACATAAACATCACATTAATTCAATTTAACTTATTTTAAGTTCACTTTTTCCTTATATCAAGTGAACAATTTTTCTTGGGTTTGAGTAAAAAAAGTTTAATTTTATCTCATTGTAGGTTTCACATTGATAACGCTTTTATAATCAGGACATTTGGAGGGCTTTTACAGCCCTTTCTATCACCCCAACACAAATAACGCAGGTTAGGGATAAGGTTAAAGTATTCATAACTTTTTTTACGGATGATCAGAATCTTCTGTGATTTGACAATATTTTAAAAGTCTTTTAATCATTAGATTGCGATAAATTATCTACAATTAAAAAACAAGTAAGGAGAGGCAAAAGACGGGCGGATATATATATATTACCCTACACCACTCCCTTCTTATATACCTCGCTTTGATTATTAAACCCAAGTGATTCATGGGAGCAATTTTAATAGAATGAATCGGACGGACATTTGAAGAGGACCTAAACAACACTTGGGGCCCGTGCCCCATATATAGTTCTCATCCACAGTAAATATTCCTAGTTGAAATGCATCAGGACCAGCAATATTTGGTCAAGATCCGATTTAAGATTTAGTTTCTAGAGCTTTAATAGAGTGGAATGGGGCCCCATTCGGTTATACAAAAGTATGGACGCTTATATTTGACTTTCATATAGAGATGGGCGCTACTCACGTGATTCACGCAATTCTATTTTACTCACGTGAGCGTGTGTGAACGTGAGGAACGAAAGAATGTTCGTGCGTGAATGTGCGTGAGTCTAATTTCTGCGTGAATCACGTGATTTTTTTCGTCAGTCGCACATAATTATTAATTATTTTATTTTCATTATATTTTGTTTAAAAATGTGAAATTTTTCATTCAAAGTAAAATATATATACATATGTATATTTATTACTAAAACAAAATGCTTTGATAATTTCTAACTTTTCTATTATTTAAGTAAGCTTTCCATGCGCCAACCCTAGGTACTGTATTTATATGGGAAACCCCCTTAGTCTTAGTTCAATTAAAAAATTCACATAAGTTATATCGTGCTATATGCTTTGTTTTCTCTTGGATTTTATGCCAGTGTCCGATTTTAAATTATTTTGCGTTAAACTACACGATATATAAAAATATGAATTTAAGATAAACATCGCAAACGTTGAGTGAATTAAATAATATAATTTTCGGAATTGCGCGGCGTTTCTCATTTCAGTTTAGAATAGGAATATTATTTTCTTTGTGGAATTTGTTTGCGTGATTAACGTGATTCACGCGTGATCGTGAGCACAATTTATTTTACTCACTTGAGCGTTCGTGAGGAACGAAAAAATCTTCGTGTGTGATTCAATATTTTTCCTTCGTGAGCGTGGGAGAACGTGAGCCAATAATCACTCACGCGCCCATCTCTACTTTCATAGTGTGCATTCTTAAGCGCCCTGGCCACACGTCAAACTGTTCGTTCAAACTCTTGTATGTTAGGTAATATTTTGTTTTCCTTATCACAGCCACACATCAAACTCATAGCAACAAACTTCATTTCAAAGTTGTCATAAAAACGAAAGGACGGTGTTTTTTGGACGCAAAAAATAAAGACAATTGACGTTTTTTCGTGCACACACTCAAACTGACTTCAAACAGGCTTCATATCTCTGCTGCGACGAAGCAAATATCTAAATGGTTTTGATTTTCTTCAAACTCACACAAACCTATCCGTGTGAGTTTTTTT